>CM076575.1:917153920-917753920 GCA_034641835.2 Pinus albicaulis | reverse complement strand
TGGTTTCACTGTTTTATTTCATATGTTGCTGGGAATACGTTTTTAATGCATGATTCATGAGCAGTCCTGAAAAAGGAATATTACATCTGTGGATAGTAGGGAGTGGAATTTTCATGTGAAAGTCCCAAATTGGAAGAAATTTTGGTCATCATATGATTACAGAAGTGTTTTCTGTGATCTGTAACTACCGCTTGGGGTATGCCAAACCTAGCAATAACATGGTTGAATAAAAATTATGTATTCATCTTACTAGTGTTATTGAATGTAGGCATCGTATCAGCCCACTTGGTAAAGTAGTCAAAATCGACAATAATATAGCCATGCCCCCCAGTCGAGTGAGGGTTGCATGTCATAAATTCAATGCCCCATTTTGAAAAATGACCAACATCGATTACAAAATGCAAAGGATCAAGCAGAACACACATCTTGCGATCATAGATCTGGCATGCATGACACGTCTGGATAGCGAAGATGCAGTCACGAAAGATAGTGGGCCAGAAGTAACTAGTGTGTAGGATCTTATGTGCAGTAGCATATCCAGATAGATTTTCACCACATGCCCCTGAGTTTCATTCTTTAAGAACTTTCATGGCTTACTCAAGAGTGAAGTACCTTTGTAATATCATATCAATACCACAATAGTAAAGAGTGTCACTGATAATGACATAATTTCGATATTGGTATAGGATACGTCGCTGCTCAAAGTGAAACGTATTAGGCCGAAAAGTTTGGGTCTAGAGATAAATCAGGAAATCTCCATACCATGGGTTAGATGATGAAATCCAAAATAATGGCTCATTAGGGATCGAATCTTCAGAAGTAAATTTGAAATCATGGGAAGGGAATTTTCACATAAGCTCATCGAAAACTAGGGATTTATTCGATTTGGATTTGATGAATTCTACGTAGAACTCTTGGATAATAACGATCCATTTATATTACTTTCCCCCCAGCAATTTATGGCTTGAATGACCGTCAAAGCCAACTTTTCTGCATGATTATATCTAATATCAATATAATTTAGGTTTCGACTCAGATAATAAATGAGATTTTCAGTCCTAATATCATCTTCTTGGACCAATACCATTGCTATAATAGAAATGGCAGCACCTAAGTGCAGGAAATAGTCGCACTAATAATCAAGGGGGTATAGAAGAGATGCTCGAACCAATACATTTTTAAGGGCATCAAACGCTTTCTGAGCAACATTTTCACTATGGAAGGGTACCCCTTTCTTCAGTAAGTGAGTGAATCCTTTAATCAACTCAACGTAATTGGGGATGAACCTCTGTAGGAAGTTAGATTTCCCTTGGATTCTTTGTAACTGAATGAGATAAGATGGTGCAGGCAAGTCAACGATTGCTTGCACCTTCAGAGGATCAATACAAATTCCTTGTTCTGAAATAAAAAAAAACTAGAATAGGACTAGAAGAAACATAGAACACACATTTGTGAGGGTTAATCTGAATGTTATAGTGTTTGCAATGGAGAAAGATAGCCTGAAGGTGCATCGGGTGATCATCCCGATGTTTGGAATGAGCAGGGAGGTCATCCAAATATGGTTTTACAATGTGTTTTATACCATGAAAAGTGTAATCAATTTCACCTTGAAACATGGCACCCATGTTCTTTAAGCCAAATGGGAGCTTTTGATAAGAAAAAGTACCCCAAGGACAAATAAATGCAGTCTTAGGTTGGTCCGTCAGGAGAATGTTGATTTTATTGTATCCTGAGAACCCATTCATGAATGAATATATCTCAAACCCAACATAGTCATCAACAATCTGGTCGATGAAAGTGGTCGAATAGTTGTCCTTGGGAAAATCACGATTCACATCCAGATAATTGATGCATACTCAGATTGCGCCATGTTTCTTCATGACAAGGACGACATTTTATACACAATTAGTTAAAGGAATGACATATATGAAACCAGCCCAAAGCAGCTTTTCAACTTCATCCTTTATCCCAAAAGCCTTCTTGGGATGAACCAGGAAGAGGCATTGTTAGACAAGTTTGGCATCAGGATACGTCCTAATCTTATGTACGACTATATTTGGGTCAAGGCCTAGAATTTCTTCATAATTCCATGCAAATACGTCTCGAAACTCACAGAAAAGGGCTCTATAAATCTCGATATCTGATGGAGAACAAGGTGCTCCAATATATAGATTTTTTACAACACCTGGTTTGATATAAATGTCAAGAGGTATTGTCTCTTCGATTTGAGAGGTTATTTTTAGAGTCAATCTCATGAATAGAGATGGAATTCATAATATGTTTGACATAATTGGATAAATAGACAACACTTATATGATCCTCAATGAAATCTAGTAAGGAGTAACGATGATGATGTTCATCCCACGACACATCATCTAGCATCATGATCTCCATGATGCTTTCATCGATAGAAAATACGCGAGAAAAATGGTCAGAAAGTGTGCCATAATTTAGTGATCGATCTACCCAAGTGATCGAAGTGAATGTATAAGTCATTCAAGACAAATAAATATCTTCATAATCTAGCTCAACAGGGCTCAGTGAAATTCGGTCGCCAAAACCTTGGATGTTGGCTTCATTAAGTACAATCCATGGATTAGCTAGGATCATAGATGATGATATCTTTTTGATATAAGAAACCAAAAAATATTTGTCGAGAAGGTTAGGAGGAGGGAGTGAAAATTTTCCCATAAGAAATGAATCCTTCAATAATCCAACCACCACAATCAGGATGCTTTTAGTGACATGAGAATCAGAGGCGAAAAAGGTGATTTGATCTATGGCTATAATCATGCCCTTATGAGGAAAGGAAATCATGCGAAAATAGGTTGAAACGATGGTAGCTATAGCATAAACCCATGTATGTCCCAGTAGAATATACTAATCAAGAGGTCCATCAATAACTTCTACTTCTGTAGAGACGATTTTTCCTCCTAATTCTACTTGAAGGTAATTCAAAATCCCACAAGATTTGTAATTTCTTCCATCGAAATATTTAAATGTGTTGGTTGATTGACTTAGTTGAGGTGAACCTATCACCTTATATAAAGACATGGACATAATGCAAGTCGAGGCTCCCTAATACACGGTATAAAAATGAATTTTCTTACCATGGACGACGACCTGAATTATAAAAGCTAATTGAGCTAGAAGTCAAGGGGTATAGTTTTCATGAGAGAAAACCACTAGGTTGGAATCTAATGGATCCACATATCAAACAGGTGGAAATAAGGCCTTCTTTTGGGCAGGTTATTTTTGCAACACCTCAAGAGTTGACATAGTTGATGGAGACTGTGCCAAGTCTTCAACAACGTTATAATTTTGAGCAGCTCTTGAACGAGGGTTGAAAGTAGATTTATGAATAACGCCCTTCAGAGGTTTGATATTCAATTTCATAGGAATCAGAGATGCAGTAGAATCAGATGAAGGTGATTTCAAACTGGCAAGTTGATCATTAGCCTAACCATTTGATGGATTGACATTATCATAGTCCTTATTCCGACTGGCCACCATAATATTGGATCTCAGCTTTGAAGATGAAAGCATCAAAACCGTGTTAGAGGAAGAAAGGTCCCAGGAAACCATATGGGTCTCTTGATTGGGAAATAGGTCGATCATCATGGCAGTAGAAGTGGAAGTTTTAAGAAATTGATTCACTTTAGTGCGGTGTGGACAGTCTCGTGTAAAGTGATCCTCGTTGCAAATCAAGCATGGGTAATGAGGCTTTCACTTCTCATTGGAAGACTGATTTATTTGTTTATCTTGCGGTGATGATTATTTCTTATTTTCACCTTTTCATTTCTTCTTGTTTCCAGGTTTCTATGAATATTTTCCCTTATCAGATGAAATGGAATTTATCTCGGAAGCATAAGCTGCAAGAGGATGGGATTGAGGGTTTTGATCAAATGCAATACGAGCAGCACTAGATGGTTTACTCACCGACTGTGAACTAGCAAAACCAATCACACCATCAGCAACATGAGATTACTTACCAAGAACAATATTTGAATTTCTTGAAGTGTTTGGTATCTTATCATAGAGTGTTCCTGATTGGGAATAAACAAGGTCCAAATATTTAGCACGAGCAATAAATTTCTCTTCAGTCACGACTCCACCTTTAGCCACATCTTCTATTATGGGTGACAATAGATAATTGGTAAACCATTTCGCTAACAATTGATCAGTAACATAATTATTGAACAATCAACGATGGCGCCTCCACTCATGAATTTGATCTGAGATGTGAGTGGAATCTGATTATTTAAAATTGGTCAATAGTTTTGTTCCAGTTTCATATCTGATGGGTAACTAGAAATGTGTGAGAAAAGTGGTGGATAAGGTGTTGAAATCATGAAATGAAGCTCTAGGTAACTCAATATATCATTTAGTTGCGATACCTGAAGACGAAGTCTAATGGAATCATCGTTAATGGATTTCAAAGAACACCATAGATGATACGTCATGGCATGCATCGACAGGTCTTCTCATGGATTCCCATTGAATTTTGGGATATCTGGAGGAAATTTAGTGGGATTAATCAGCCACCATGGTGAATGAGCGATGGGATCATTAGTAATCTGAATTAGGTCTGGAAATTCAAGAGTGGCCATAAAAGAAAATTGTCGATTAAATCCTGGAGGAGAATGACTAGATATGAAATAATAGCTTGAGCACCAAGCACTTTAATTCTCAGATAATGGGAATTCTAATAATAAGGAACCTGGGTACTAGGATAAGGAGGATTTTGATAACCAGTATACAAGTGACCTTGATTCCCAGCACCAGGATGACAATATTGTTGCTATAATGGCCAGGTTTGGATTTTTTGGCCTTGAAAATCCATTTGATATGGACCATAATATTGCCCCATGGGATTTGACATTGTCCCATGATAAGGTGGGTTCAGTTGGGATTGCGCCATGCTATGAATAATCTGTCCTATTTAAAATTGAGGAGTACCCTGTCCAAGCGGTTGAGAGTGTGAGGCACCTTGTACTAGTTGGGTAAGGGGGACTTCGGAAGTTCCAGATATCATTGGAATGGGTTGAGATGCAATGAAAATATGTAAATGTTATCTCACATGTATTTGAGCATGTTTTGGTGTTGATGGATGGATAGGAATTTGGTAGGATGGTGTGGGTTTATGATTCAATAATTGATCCCAATATGAACCAAGTTGAACGAGAAAATTAGGTTTCTAAACATTCGCATCCATTCCAAGATAAGGATGACCATAATGAGGTTGGTTTTCAATTTTAGGTATACAAAAAATAGGTTGTCCCCCTGCCAAAAGAGGAGGGTATGATGGAGGTAACTTTGACCTGTATATAGGATAACCAACATAAGGAGAGTTGGGTTGTTGAAGTTAACCTTGCCCGCTGATATAAGGGATAACATGTTGCTCAACCGTAGGTGTAAGCGGAGGAGGAGGAGGAGAAGACTTTGTGGAACTCATAATAGAAGTACCATATGATATTCCCATATGGGATGACATAAGAGAGGTCAGAATTTGGAAGTCTCACCAGAAAAGGTATCAGATAAAGACTGATAACCTGGTGGGACAGACAGGCCACCATATAGATGTGTTGTTGGTGATGTTTCAAACATATATGTGGAGGAAAAATTTGATCTCTCGACCATTGTGGCATACACGGGTTGAGAAGTTGGATCAATTCCAGTCATGGTTAACAACTCTGATGAATACTTCCGCGAGAAATCTATGGGTGAGTCTAAAGAATCAGCTAAAGGATTTTGTGTAATATTTTGAAGAGGAAGAGGGTGGGTTTGATAAAAATAAATTCCTTCCCAATCTATAGGAGCAGAAGGACGAGGCTCTTCTTGAAGTATCTCCTCAATAATCACAAGTCCAAGTGGAAGAGGTTCACCGTCAAGTCTAAGATATATACGTTTAGACTGAGGCAAATGAAGAGAAGAGGAAGGTCTTGAAGTAACAAGTATAGATGTTTGAGGATCCTCAGGCTCAACAACCTCAGGAATCAAAGTATCTGACTTGGGAATGTCAGGTTCAACAACCTCAGGAAACAAAGTTTTGGGGACTTATGTTTCAATTGTGTTAGTGTCACTATCAAGAGTATATGTGATCTTGGGATTAGAACTCAAATGGATATATGATTCTAGTGGATAAATATCAAGATGAGGGCCAAAATTGGTTCCCGATTCGGTAGTTTTCATCTTCTTGTGCTTCTGACGATGACCAGGAGTAGCCTTTGGTGGAAGTGGAGAATTATTTTTCATTCTACGCGAATGATGGGGTAGGGGATTTTTTTCATCCACATTGGACAATAAATATTATTTACACAAAAATAAATAAATAAAAAAGAGGATAGTCTAGGCATAAAGGATTACCAAGCAACCGTGAACTGCAATATACAACTTGGTGAACCAAGGACTTCATGTACGACATCCAATATCCCCAAATGTTGTGTTTGGTGTATCATGGTATACAAGGTGGCAGACTCGGTTACCTGTGGATGGATAAAAACCTATAGGGGACTCCCAAAATATACTCGATGGTACGTGGGAGTGCAGTTAGTAGTAGTGTTTTATAATGCATAACCATTCAATGAGATTGTTTAGTTATACTTTACGTGTGTGGAGCGATGTCCAATATACCCAAAGGTATGTGGAGAACGATCCTATAAACTCACATACGTAGAATGGGATATCACCCCCAAGATGTGATGCTGGAAATAAACGAAAAATCCTCTTAACGACACCGGAACACGTCTCTAGCCTAGACCTCCATGTGTTTTTGTTAATGTTACAAATTATCCTTAGGTTGATTCAGTAAATTTTACTGTTTATCTTTGATTAAGTTTCAGTTTTGGTCTCTAGCCTAGACCTCTATGTGTTTTTGTTAATGTTACAAATTATCCTTAGGCTGATTCAGTAAATTTTACTGTTTATCTTTGATTAAGTTTTAGTTTTGGGGCTCACTATAAATGTCACCTGAATATCCCTAAAATTCAAATCTAGCATGAGAAATGGAAATATTTCTCTTTAAATGAAAATATAGCTAAGGAATGGAAGAAACAATTAGTATGCAACATACAAGATGTAGCAAACAAGATGCAAGATGAAATTTCCCTTTCAATGCAATTATTCCTATACTAATGCACATACAAAACCCTAAATACCAAATGAATTTTTTTTTCCACCACACTTAATTTTTGAAATGAAGAAAACTAAGATGCAAATGTTTAATCTCTGATTCAAATGCACTTTTTAGAATGAGTACTAGAACAACAATTCATCCAAGTGACAAATGTCTAAACAAAATCAGTTTTCAAGCAACCAAATGATAAGAAAAAAGAAATATAAAAAAAAATTATTACCAAAGGAAATCAAAATCAAATCCAAACTAAATGGAGGCTTACAGAAGACCACAAGACAATCAAGACTCGGGGAAGGTCAACTGGAAGTAGTTTGATCAAGGAGACACTTAGAAACATAGGAAAATTCTGTTCAAAAATAGGAATCATTGTTGGTGCAAAGGAGGCACCAGTGTTGTACACCATTGGGACTGAGTGGGACTGAGTGAGGTGCAATGCTCTGTTAGAGGCACTGGGGGAACGTTGGTCCTGGGAAAGAGGTTTTCGGCAAAAAAATTGAAAAAACGGCTCAATGAATCACTTCCTAGGTTTGTTCTTTACTGATGAAAGTAGAAAAGGTCTATTAAGTAGGTAATCAAACACAAATTACAAGGAAAACCATCGAGGGAATACATTGTTCCCCAGTACGGTATCCAATTTTTTATGCAGGATTTACGATTGTGGAAAAAATTATCTCACCTAGTTTTGATGGCCAACCTAGAACAACAGAGAAACAAGGAACCCAATTCTTTCCTTAAATTAAATAGATGATGTAATGAAGCCTACCTGTAATTTGTCACACACTTTGTTCCTTCTTCATCTTGAATTCTCCAATTTGATCTCTGATTGCCAAAATTAGAACTTGCATAGTCAAATAACACAAGCCAAGAAAATATGAGATCTATGGAGTATCATCTAAGTACTCTATTCAATAGATCAACAAGGCATTTAAATAAGTGAAATACCAACAATCACATATAGGAAAACAAAGAACTCTTTGCATTAATATAAATGGAAGTAGATTACAACCACAAATAGGCATTGATCTTGTAGAAGAGCTCCTCCAAGCTGCTAACATGTCCTTTCCTTGTCACTGTTGAGATTAAACAAGAAAATCTCAGCACCCATGCCTAGTGCATTAAGCACCTGCACTAGGGTGGGGCCCATAGGTGCTAAATTTGGTGCATGCCTATTTTAGTTATCCCTTAAATAAGATGGACTAAAATGTAATCTAGTCTCAAAAATAACTTTTAATAGTTAACCGAGAGTGATAAACTCAGTTATCTAGTGCATTTAAAGTTAGAGGTAGTTGGTGAGGCATACAGAGTAATTCTAGTTGTAAATAAGTTCGAAGTGCATTGGTGCATTAGTTAATGCAGGTTGTAATCAATTTAACTCAATTAAGTGAGTTAAACTCACTTGTGCTAGTTGTAACTGCCTGATGCACTAGTGAAAGATCAAGTTAATTAAATATTAATTAAATCACAATCAGAGATCTCACATGCAACTAAGGATTTATTATTATTAGTTGCATGCATGTCAGATCTAGTGGAGACCTAGTTGAGATCTAGGTGAAAGGGAAGTTGAATATCAGTTGTAGGATTATTGGGTTACACCCATGCAACCAAACACCCATTTGGAGTTCCCATGATACTTATACAGTCAAGGAAGGCCAATATTCTTATTTTTTATGGATTGCATTCATCAGGGATTGTGTAAGAAAGGCAGGCTACTTAGAGGTAGTAAATTGGCTAAGTATTGGTCAGTTTTTGTATGATAGTGTGAGACAATTGGCTGAGTACTGGAGGGCTTTTGTGAGAAGAGTTTTGCATGTAATTTTTTCATGATCCATGTTTAATATACAATATAATATAGTGGGGTTTTGAGCAAAAAGCTTTCCCCGGGAAATTATCTGTGTTGTGGTTTGATTTGATTCTTCTTTACTTCATGTGATTATTGATTGTGTTTTTAATTCTGTAAAATATTTGTAGAAGCGATTAAGTATTTAACTTTAGTACATTTTTAGATCAGGTGAATCCAAGATATACATGCATGTTGTATAATTTCTACATGGTATTAGAGCACGGGAAATCACAATTGTGAAGGAGGAGTTGATTTTGTGACTGGATAGAATTCGAATTTGTAGAAAGACTTTCTATTGTGAAACCAACTCGAAAAATAGAAGAAAAGAGAGATCAACGCCTTAGAAATCAGCCACTTCAAGGGGGAAACCTCCAATACATTACATAAATAAACAATTATTGGATGCTACAAATTACCAAAACCTCCTTCTATATGTAGGAGTCCATAGGGCCACAATATAATCCTAGATGACCTAACAATAATAATGTAAGGGCACAATAATAACAATATTGGGGTTACAGGGGTACAAAAATAACAATAATGGGGCTACACTAATAACAATAAGGGACTAAACTAGTAATATAGGAACCTAACATGCTTCTCTCCTTCAAAAAAGTGTTGTACTCAACGCTTGAGTAGCTCTGGGTGCTTCTGTATAAAATTCTCATCCTCCCATGTAGAATGTTCAGTGGGTAAGTTCTTCCACTTGATGATATACTCTGAAATTGATCAATTTCGTAGTTGTCGAGTTCTTGTTTCCATGACTGCTTCAGGTTCCAATATGGTTTTTCCTTCCTCATCAAGTTCTAGAAATATTGTATGAACTAGAAGATTTTCACCTATAACCTTGTTTAAGCATGAAACATGGAAAACTAGATGCACTCGCGAAGAAGCAGGAAGCTCCAATTTGTATTCCATTGTACCAATATTTTGCAACACCTTGTAAGTACCATAGTACTTTGGTGATAATTTATTATCCTTCTTAGGTTGCTTGAGAGACATTTGTTTGTATGGTTGTAGTCATAAAAATACCCAATCTCCTACATCAAAACTTCTCTCGCTGTGATGTTGATATGCTTGTTGTTTCATTTGATTTTGTGCCAAATTTAGGTTATCCTTTAAGAGTTGGAGAAATTCTTGTTGATGCTCGATGTGATCTTCCACTGCTTGAACCTTAGAATTTTCTCTTAAATATGATGTGATGGATGGTGGATGATATCCATAAAGTGCCATAAATGGGGTCATTTTTTCTCCAGTATGGAAGGAAGTGTTATACCACCATTCAATGAGAGGTAACCACTTGACCCAATTTTTTTGTTTATCAGATACAAAACAACAAAGATATCCTTCCAAACATTTATTCACTATCTCAATTTGAACATCAGATTGAGGATGATAAGAAGATATATGAGATAGTTAAGTACCCAAACAATAAAATAAATCCATCCAAATATTTCCAGTAAAAATGGGATCTCTGTCACTCACAATAATATTTGGGTTTCCATGTAGCTTTTGAATTGTGTCCATAAATGTAGTAGCAACTATACTTTCTTTAAATGGATGAGATAATGCACAAAAGTGTGCATACTTGGTAAGTCTATCAACTACCACTATGATGACGCTCTTTCCTTCGGAATTGGGTAAACCTGTGATAAAATCCATTGAAATATCCTCACAATGTTGTCTTGGAAGGGATAAAGGTTGTAGAAGACTCGGGGTCTTAATTGTCTCAACTTTATTTTGCTGGCAAACCAAACATTCTACTACAAACTTTTGAATATCAGATTTAAGGCCATCCCAAAAAAGAATCTTTCTTCACTCTGTGGTAAGTTTTTAAAAATCGTGAGTGACATCCTAAAGGAGAAGTGTGCAATTCCAAAAGAATATTTTGTTTTAGTTGGAACTCTTACAAAGATATAAGCGATATTTGTACCGTAAGGAACCATTTTTCCAACTAAATGTATCAGATGTACTAGGATCTTGTCGCAACTTTTGAATGAGTGTCCACACTTCTTCTTCCTTCTTCCATTCATCCCTTGCTTCGGTTATTCAATCTGGTTGGATAATAGAAATGACACAAAGCAATGCTTCCACCTCTTCATTTTTTCTTGAGAGTGCATCTGCAACAACATTTAGCTTCCATTTTTTGTAGATTATTTTAAAGTCATAACCCAACATCTTTGTGACCCATTTTTGCTGCTCTTCTGAAGATAGTCTTTGTTCCAAAAAGTGTTTAAGACTATCATGATCAGTTTTTACCTTGAAGTGTCTTCCCATTAGGTAAGTTAGCCATTTCTTTAGTGCATGCAGTATTGCTAACATTTCCTTCTCATAAATAGGTTTTTGTAAATACTTTCCTTTGATTGGACGACTTTCAAAAGCAATGGGTCTTCCTTCCTGCATTAAAACTGCACCAATTCCATTTCCTGAGGCATCACATTCCACAATAAAGGTTTTTGTGAAGTCTGGCGTAGCTAGGACCGGTGCTAGGCACATTTCTTCTTTAATATGTTCAAAGGCCTTAGTTGCTTCAGGAGTCCATGAAAATGCATCTTTCTTCAATAATGTTGTTAGAGGTGCTGCTATTCTCCCATAATTCTTAACAAACTTGCGATAATACCCTGTTAACCCGAGAAATCCTCACAACTGCTTTATGGTTGTGGGGACTTTCCATTCCTTAATGGCTTTAATTTTGTTAGGATCTACCTTAACACCCTCGTGAGATACAATATGACCCAGATATTCCACCTCTTGTACTCCAAAGAAACATTTGGATGTTTTTGCATATAATTGTTTCTCCTGCAATAGTTTGAGAACCCTATCAACATGTTCAACATGATCCTTCCAAGACCTGCTGTAGATTAGTATATCATCAAAAAATACTAGCACAAATTTTCTAAGGAAGGGTTTGAAAATGGAATTCATCAACCCTTGAAATGTAGAAGGTGCATTGGTAAGGCCAAAAGGCATGACCAAAAATTCATAATGACCCTCATGAGTTCGAAATGTTGTTTCGGAATATCTTCAGTCTTCATTCTAATTTGATGATATCCTGAACGAAGATCCAACTTGGTAAAATAAATTGCTCCATGTAATTCATCCAATAATTCATCAATCACAGGAATGGGAAATTTATCATTAATGGTGAGCTTATTGAGCTCCCTATAATCCGGACACATTCGCCATGATCCATCCTTCTTGTGTACCAATACTACAGGAGCAGAGAAAGAACTTTGACTGGGTTGAATTATACCGGCCTCTAACATTTCTGCAATCATACGTTCAATTTCGCTCTTTTGGAAGTAAGGATATCTATAAGGCCTGATGTTTGGAGGAACACTTCCTGGAATCAAATGAATAGCATGATCATGATCACGAATAGGTGGGAGTCCTTTGGGTGTTTCAAACACCTTGGAATGATTGTCCAAGACTTGTTGGAGATCTGCAGAAATAGATGATTTTGATGTTGGAACTTCTAGTGAGCATAATTGTGCAATTACGCCTCGTTGTTCTTTCCTTAGAAGCTTTGTCATGCCATTAGAGCTTATTATCCTTCCTGGCTTCCCTTCAATACCCCGTAATTCGACTTCCTTTCCTTCTGAAAAAAATTTCAAGAAAAGTTCTTGAAAATTAAAAGCTACCGTCCCCAAAGATTGTAACCATTGTGCTCCTAGTACAACATCAGCACCTCCCATAGGAATGGAAAGCATTGGACTAGTCAATACATATTCCCCCATGGTTAGCTTGATATTATGGCATTTTCCAGAGCAATTTATAGTTCCTTCATTTGCAACCATCACTTGACATTCTGGTGTTGGGTATAGGAAACAATTTAATTCCTTGGCTACCTTACAATGAATAAAATTATGGGTGCTACCTGAATCAATCAACACTATTACCTTTTTCTTCTTGATATGCCCTTCTATCTTGAGAGTTTGAGGAGTGGTAATTCCTACCAATGCATTACATGATATGGTCGGACTCATTTCTTCCTCTTCTAGGATTGGTTCCTGGTGTATATCCTCTTCTTGTTCATTTTCTTCTTCCTCTTCACAATCTATGTAAAATAATTTCTTCTCAGCACACTTATGACCTTTAGTGTATTTGCTATCACAACTGTAGCAAAGCCCTTTTGCTCTTTTTTCTTCCAATTGTAGTGGTGTCAACCTTGTAGGTTGTGGAAATCTAGGCGTAGCAACACTTCCTTCTTTATAGAATTGAGTGGTAGGCTTCCTTGTCGCCATAATTTTACATTCAACTTTTCTTGCCAACCTGAATGCCTTCTCCAATGAATCCGGTTCCAAAACGCAAAATTCATGTTGGATGTTATCCTTTAAAGTGCCTATGAAGAGATCGATCCTGTGTTCCTCTGGAATATCAATTACCCTTATATTCAATTTTTGGAAGTCCTCAATGTGCTGCCCCACTAAACCCTTTTGTTTGAGATTTATCCATTGGCTAAAGAAGGTGTTGCTCTTTGTATCCTCATAATGTGCTATCATTTCCTCCATAAAAATTGACCAAGTGACAATTTTTTTACGGGAGCAAAGCCATCGATACCATACAAATGTATTTTGTTCTAAATGTAAAGTTGCAATGTGTACCTTTTGTGTGTTTTGCACATTATTGAGATAAAAATATTGCTCCATCTGTAGTATCCATGTTATGGGATCCTTGCCATCAAACTTCCTCATATCCATCTTTGGAATATGGTGGTTCTTCAATCCAACATTAGAGTTTATGAAATCATGATTAACATTTATTTTGTTCTCATCATGAGTTTCCTCTACTATCTTTTCACCATTAGGAATCATTTATTATATCAACTTTGTCAATCCTTCCATGTCTGCTTTTAGATCATTCTTCATGTTTTCCATGTTGTCTTTCATTTTTTCTTCCATGTCCTCCATCTTAGCTTCCACGCCATCCATCTTAGCTTCCGCGTCTTTCTTCAAACCATCCATATTATTCTCCAAACCATCCATATTGTTATTCAAACCATCCATCTTCACTTCCACGCCTTTCTTCAAAACTTCCATTTCCTTTTTTGTTGCTCTTTGCGAGAGAGAAATTTGGTGCACTTCCTCTTGTAATTTTGATAGATCATGTTGCAATTATTCATCTTCATGAGTCATAGTAGAGTATTATGAGGGCTTAATGGGTGTTGAATTATTTTTAGGAGGAATTTTAGAACCCAATACTAAAATATATGCTCAATAGGCCCTTGGAATCACTTCAAACTGATTTTTTACACAAGACTTATGCAAGCCGGAAAAAAATAATACACACCTTTTTCTTGCTTTTGAGGAGCTCAATATTGAAACTGAATTATCTCTATGATTTTGGATCTTCAATATCTAAAAATTGGCCCTGCATTAGCCCTCTGAATCCTCTTTCAAATTCCATAGGTCTGACTTGATTTGGATTCTTCAAGTCAAAGTTATGTCTAATCTCCCACAATGACCTAATTATGGACTAGTTAAGTAGAGTGAACTTGTATGACTTGCCATGTGTCATTGTTTCCTCCTTCGGCTATGAAATTGATAGAAAGGAAACTACAGTCCATTTAATTGTGGCCACTCTTTATAGAATTCCAATCCGATGGTTAGAGAGAGAGTTATAAAGATTTTCCCACGATCGCCTCTTTGAGATGAAATTCGGGAGCCTGAAAAATCCCTAAATTATACAAATCCTAAATCCCAAAATAATGCGAATCAATCTCTGAAATTTTTCCACGACATTCCTTGGGATTTTGGCTTCGCTCTGTGAATATTTCAGCTTCTGAACCCTAGTAAACAAAACGTTGTATCACAAATTCTGCGATGACCTATTTAGCTTAAATTCAGGAGCCTGAAAAAATCCCTAACTTCCACAAATCATATCTCCGAAAATATTGCGAATAAAGCTCTGAAATTTTGTGACGATGTTCCTCAGGATTTCGGCTTCATGCTCTAAAAATTTCAGCTTTTGAAACGTCATATAAAAAATTTTATAGCATAAATTACATGATGACCTGTTTGGAGCAGTGAAACCCTAGAATCCAAAGCTCTGATACCAAATGTTGTGAAACCAACTCCAAAAATAGAAGAAAAGAGAGATCAACACCTTATAAATTAGCCACTTCGAGGGGGAAATCTCCAATACATTACATAAATGAACAATTCTGGGATGCTACAAATGACCAAAGCCTCCTTCTATATATAGGAGTCCATGGGGCCATAATATAATCCTAGCTGACCTAACAATAATAATGTAAGGGCACAATAATAATAATATTGGGGTTACAAGGGTAGAAAAATAACAATAATGGGGCTACACTAATAACAATAAGGGACTAAACTAGTAATATAGGGACCTAACACTTTCTTGGTGTTATAGCTGATTCAGGATCGAAATGGCTTTCAATCGCTTGAGGTTGGAGGATTCACTCGAGGGTAGCTCAAACTATATTTCTTGGAAGGACAGGATGGAGGCAATACTCAAAGACAATGGATTGAAGGAATTCATTGACAATGATGTTCCTAAACCCTTTGTGATAGATGTTGCAAATCTTGATGCATGGCAAAAGAAAGTGGTAAAGTCAAGGAGGATCCTATTGGAGGGAGTACGAGACCACATTGTCTCAAGCCTCCTTGGGAAAGCCATGCCATATGCAATGTGGAAGGCTTTGACGGATCTATTCCAAAGTAGCACCATAGGAATTGGCGCTCAAAGATAAACTCATGAAGATCAAGATGGAGAAGGGCGATTGTTGAGCTGCCTTTTTGTCCATATTTTTACGATTTTTATCAAATAAATACATGCTTGTACCTAGTGTTTTAATCATTATTAATCCATTATGTTGTTAATTAGAGGCATTTAGAGACAATAGCTATTAATTTATAAATTCTTGTTATTAGTTAATTTGATGAGTGTTTTTAATAAATTCCTTCTTGGTGGCAGGTGAATAAGTTTAGCACCAACAATGTTGGAATGATCCTCGAAGTGTATTTGAGTACATATTCATCTACTTAGATTTTTCCCTTCAGTAACACTGCACATTGCAAGGCTCCTCAAATACTTCAATTGGCCATTTAGGAGATAATGTGGTCATGGTTGGAATTCAAACAAGAATCTGAATCTGGTTGATCTGGCTAGAAGTGAACATCTTTTTCCATAGTGGCTCTACAGGAGACCTCCTGAAAGAAATTCAATTTATTAATAAGAGTTGGCATGTCTGAAGATGTAATTTTCGCAATTTCCAAACTAGGAGTAGCATGTACCATACAAGAATTCAAAACTCACATATCTTCCCCAACCTTTCCTGGGAAGAAATTCAAAGATATTGTTGTTTTTCAGTATACCTCTTGATGGAAATTCCTTGAATGAATCTCTTTACGCTTTGTTGCATTTGGGGTGCCTCGGAGACAAAATCATAAGCGCACTTCATATTTTTGATTGAGATTCAACTAACATGCATGGGAAGTGGCCAATCACAACACAACATCACTACTCTCAGAGGTGATATATCTAGTTCTAAGCTTCGAGAATTTGGGGCTTTAGTGTTTGATACCCCAGGTCGAGTCAACTGTAATCTGCCAAGGATCAATTGGTGGGCCTGTTCCATATTAGTTGAAGCGAAGACACTTGTTTCACTGCATTTCAACATGACTCCACCTACTGCTCTTGGTCCAGCAAATATATCTGTTCCACCTAGTACTGAAGGTCCAAGAAATGGAGGAATCGCACTTTCCTCACCCACCTCTAAATGAAAGGATTCTTTCTTCTCTATCATGTAGATCTATTGCTGCACATCCATGGCATGATCCTGAGATTGGACCTGGAGCTCCTTCAGTGTTCAATTGTGTTGTGGCAATTGCGAAGATGATAAGATAATTGTTGTGTGCACTGATGACCCCGAGTACCGCCATTACAAAGATATTAAGGAGCTTCCTCCACATCATTTAGCAAAAATTTGACGCTTCTTTGATGATTACAAATCTTAATGTCGGTTGTTGCAATCAAGCACGCACACACGGAGGTTGTGATTGAGATATGGAATGAATTTTTGAATGTTGTTGTGAATGATTTTCTTCCTGCGTCTACTGCTTATGAAGTTATCCAACACTCAATGGACTTGTATGCTACATACATCACCTCAGAAAATGGACCAACGCTCCCACTGTCCATGGAAGAGCCACCCAATACCGGTGTGAGTAGAAGCTTGGTATCGCAAGGCTCTGGGCTAAACTCTTTGATAATGATAAAACTCATATTATCACCCGTGTAGCAGGAAGTATGATGAAATAGTTCCTGCGTTGACTTTCCAACTATGCAATACCTTAGCTAGTTGTGTGATGCCTCAACCAGCTACGCATTTCTTCCACCAGCTATACGAAGGTCAAATTGCCTCTAGAAGCCAAGATTTCACCTTCCAGCAATAGCAGCATCCCAGTAAAAGAGGAGCGATGTCCCTAATTTGACATTCTTCTTTGAAACTAATCTGATTTCCAACAAATTGTTAATCTCCCTTCCTATATTCTGATTAGTTGTTACTAAGACCAAAATTGGTAATTCAATGTATATATATGTTTCCTGGAGCGACAAAGGGAATTAATTAGTTAGTAAATCAATTAGAAAGATGGGAGATGAGATCAATAGGAATAAAACAAGAATGTGAATGTAATGGGTAGCAGGGAATTTCTCAGATGTAGAACCGGAATTTCTGAAAAGTAGAACCAACATCGAGTTTTGCAAGAGGAGTGTAATAGAGATAGAGGGATTGTTGTGTAAAGAGGAAGAATTGGTGTTTCTTGTGATTGGTGTAATCAATTTCTCAATGTTGTTTTAAATATACATGGTTGCCTTCGAATTGTGAGCAGTAGCATTGTCACCATGACCCAATTCAAATTTTGTCTTTGATGTTTTGAATCTCTTCTTTCATTGTAGTAAGTAGGCTTACTCCAGGCATGGGAGGGCCCACCACATCTAGAGATAAGCTTCATTAAACAGTCAGGTAGCTAGATTACATAATTTAAGATTTGCTCTTCTATGTTAAAGATCTCTGATTCATTTTATAACCTGGTTCACATTTTAACACAGAGCCATGCTCTCTTTATCTATTTGAATCACATTTATTTATATTTACAATTGGAGAATCCATGATATAGGAATTTAATGGTTTCTGAGTTTGATTCAGGAATTAGAAAATATTTTAATGCTTTGAATTTGAGTATGGAATGAGAACAGATTTTAATGCTTTGAATTTCAGTATGTTAATATGGTCAACTTAGAATATTAATTCAAGGTTTGCATTACCTAATTTATTTGAACGTTGGAGTTTTAATGCTCATTTGATTTTTTTATTCATCCCGAGACTTTGTTTAGTAATTATATTTCTTTTAATTAGAATTTCTCTTATTTTTCATAGTATAATCATTTCTTTATAAGTCTGAGTGCGGATTTGATTGTGCAGGTAGAGATATCAATTCGAATGCAGCGTGATTTAGTTACATGATTTGATTTTGAAGAGTGAGCTTGTTTATTGAATAATTCATTTCATTTAGATTAAAATCTTTAAACTGAAGGTTTCTCATAGGTTATTTGCAATATGATTTTTAATAGGATCTTTTAAGTGTTATTTTTACATGAAGCAAAGTGGTTTTCTTCTAGCAATGGTTAGAACTTTCCTTTGTTAATTTGAATCTTGAATTTTTTATCAAGAGTAGTTCTAGTTAGTTTAAGGTACGAAGTTATCATTAGAATAATGTGTGTCTTTTTTCTTATCTCAAGTTTTAGTTTCAAGTGTTGGTTTCAATTTAATGAGAGGAACAAATAGATTAGGGTTTTAAAGATATCATAGGAGATCTAAAAATTATAGGTCTGAGGTTATCCAACTACAGTGTGAGAATGTTATATGATTGAGGATTGTTTTGAATTTCCTTATAATTTCATTGCAGTATGGAGTTTTCTAGTTTAAAGTACAAATTCTTTTCAAGTATAGAACCAATTGACTAATTAGGAATCTAAAATTACATTTAGAATTTGAATTTGATTAATTGATTTTTCCTCGTCAACCAGTGAGATTGCTTTATATTTCAAATAATTGAATTTAACTATCAGGATTATAGGAAGCTTGAATATGATGGCTTGGTAAAATTGGTTAAGTAGGTCCCCTTTTCAAGATTGTTTATTTGACAGCAAATGCGTGTTTCATTCCAGTACCTAGTTTATCATTACAAAGGAATATTTATACTCTGACCATTAACCTGAGCCAAGATGCAGTAAAACTCGCATTTACAACTCCTGGATTGATAATTAATATTGAGAGGTTTAATCTGACAATTAAACCCCCCAACAGCGACTCCATACCAAAATATCTAACAAATTTTTTCCAATGTCAGGATGAACTGGGGAGTGTTGGTATAACTGTCTCTAATGATTATTTGGTGAAATTGGATCTCCTAGTACGTCCCAAAAGTTGGCACAATTATCAAGACTCTGTCAATGGAAGGGAAAAATTTCCAGATTGGGAATGACTGTGGTTGGATTTGGTGCAGGAGGAGTTCATATGGAACACCGGAGATGGATCTTCATCTAAGAATGAAGATGAATAATATTGTGCTTTGGCTGCCAAGGCAAAGAAGGGTAAGGGGAAGAAATTACATTCCAAATCCAAGTCCAAGAATGGCAAGAAGTAGGACATGTCCAAGATGAAGTGTTTTCACTGTCACGAGCATGGGCAGTTTGCTATTAACTGTCCACAAAAGAAGAAGAACAAGAAGGTTGGAGGATTTTCAACTGGTGAGGCTCTTGCCTCACAATTTGAGCTTGAATTCTCATTGATCGCATGCATGGTGTCAATTTCATTTGGATCTATGTGGTATTTGGATAGTGGCGCTTCCTTTCACATGACGAGACAAGGAAATTTTCAGTGACTTGGAGGAGAAGGATCTCCAAATGCATGTTGAAATGGGCGATGACGGGTGGTACAGTTCTACCGAGATTGTTACCATTACCTACCAGAGGCAGTCAGGTAAACCCTTTCAATTAAAATATGTAATTCATGTACCAAGTTTTAAGAAAAATTTAGTCTCAGTAGAAATGTTGGAGGATAGAGGCTATGATGTTGTTTTTAGTGAAGGAAAATATTTCTTGCAACAAAAAACAACAGGACAAGACAAGAGGATAGGGATTCGAGTTAAGAATCTCTACAAGCTAGAGGTAGATGGTTGCGCAGTAATTATGGGCAAGGTGGATCAAGTGGTGAGCTGGGATGAGGGCGAATTATGGCACAGGAGATTGGGCCATATTCACCATGGAGCCTTGAAAGTCATGCAACAGATTTCTACTGGTCTTCCCAGGGGTACACTTGCGTAGTCAGACACATGCAACGGATGTACTATGGGAAAATATGTAAAGGCCACCTTTCATGAGAAGGAGAACCGAGCTTCAGGGATCCTTGAGAGAGTTCACACAGACGTGTGTGGACCATTCTCTGTTGTTTTGACAACAAAACAAAATTACTATGTAATATTTGTTGATGAATTTTCTCGTAAGTGTTGGATCTTCTTCATGCAGAAGAAATATTAGACATTCTCTAAGTTTCTTGAGTTTAAGGTACTGGTGGAGAAAGAGTTGGGGAAGAAAGTGAAGGCTCTTAGGAGCAATAATGGTGGATAATACATCTCTAATGAATTCAAGAACTTCTACAACAAAGAAGGAATTCGAAGAGAAATGATAGCGCCTCATAACCCACAGCAGAATTGGGTCGCGGAAAGAAAGAACTGAATGATTGTGGGTGTAGCAAGAGCGATGTCACATGATCAAGGCATACCGATGTATCTGTGGGCAGAAGCATGCAACACTGTGGTATTTGTGCAGAACCGTTGTCCTCATAGGATACTTGGCATGAGTACACCTGAAGAGGATTTCACTAGTAGGAAACCCGATGTTTCACACTTTAAGATTTTTGGATCATATGTTTATGTGCATGTGACCAAGGATGCCAGGAAGAGGCTGGAACCGATAGCTGAGATCGAAATTTTTGTGGGGTACACTGAAACACCCCATAATTATCGATTGTATTTTCCAAACAACACAATGATTGTTATGCGACGGGATATAAAATTTGATGAGGAGAAATCCATGCGGTTGTACCTTGAGAGGGAGTTGGACTTGCATGCAGAGGAGGAACTGTTGGTTGCCAAGGATGAGCCTCAAGATGTGGATCAGCCACATGTTGAGGATCATGGAGTGGAGGAAAACACTCATGCAGAGCCATCCATCAGAAATGGAAGAAGGCACACCACATAAGATGATAGATTGAGATTTGATGCTGCGAAGAATGTATTAGCCCCTACTTCACAGTGCATACAGAGACAATCTCTTGACTGATTTAATAGATACATGGCTCTTATGAGAAAATGTATTGTGACTGAACCATCTTCCTTTCAGGAAACAGTGCAACAACAAACTTGGGTTGATACAATGGTGGAGGAGTATGACTCCATTTTCAAGAACAATGCATGGAATATTGTCCTAAGACCGGTCGACAAATCAGTGGTTGGATCGAGATGGATATACAAGGTAAAGCAAGCTACTGATGGGAGTGTGGAGAAATACAAAGCCAAATTTGTGGCTTGGGAATTCTCACATATCGAGGGGATAGATTATGATGAGACTTTTTCACCTGTTACAAGGTACTCTTCCATAAGATCTATCCTTGCACTCTCAGCGTAGTTGGGCTGGTGAATTCATCAGATGGATATGAAAAATATGTTTCTCAATGGGATCATTGAGGAAAATGTGTACATAGAGAAGCCTGAAGGTTTCGAGATCTTCAACAGTGAGTTGCATGTGTACCGGCTCAAAAGAGAATTGTATGGGCTAAAGCAAGAACCTTGTGCTTGGTACACTCGGATAGACAGCTATTTCACCAGACTGGGCTTCACCAAAAGTGAAGCAGATGCAAACATGTACCAGATTATGGTTGAGGGTATGTTATCGATTATTTTTCTTTACGTTGATGATCTAATTTTGACTGGTGATGACCAGCTGATACACTAATGCAAGGAGGATCTTGCAAGGGAGTTTGAAATGAAGGAAATGGGACTCCTTCATTATTCCTTGGATTGGAAATATGGCTGCGGGATGGTGAAATTTTTGTGTCTCAAGGAAAGTATGCAAAGGAGATATTGGGTAAGTTTCACATGGAGAACTGCAAACCCATGGATGCTCCTCTTTCAGGAAATTGGAGGAAAGAGGATTCTACTTCTAGAGAGGTAGTGGATGCTACTATCTACAGGTGGTTATTTGGTTCATTGATGTATCTAGTGAACACAAGACCAGAAATTTTCTACACAGTTAACCAGCTGAGTCAAGGTATGGTTAATCCTACCAAGCTATTTTCAAAGGTGGGGAAGCATGTCTTGAGATACCTTAAGGGCACATCATATTATGGTTTATGGTACAGATGGACAGAGGGAGTGAAGCTTCAAGGCTTCACGAATGCAGATTGGGCGGGCAGTCCATCAAACAGAAAGAGCACATCAGGAGGGACCTTCAGTATATGATCAACAATAGTTTCCTGGTATAGAAGGAAACAACGATCTGTGGCACTCAGTTCAACGGAAGTAGAATACATGGTAGAAATTCAAACTGCATGTGAGGCTATCTAGATGAGAAAGACCTTGGTTGGTTTGTTTGGTTCTCAAATGGATCCGACAGTGATAGATTGTGATAATCAGATTTTCATTAAAATATCTATTAATCCTATGTTTCATGATAGTTTCAAGCACATAGATAGCAGGTACCATCATCTCAGAGATTGTGTGCAGAGAAGAATAATTTTTCTTCAGTACATTCCCACGGAAGATCAGGATGTAGATATTCTGACGAAGGCACTCACCAGGAGAAAATTTGAATACCATAGAGACAGGATCAGGGTGAAGGATAATCCATTTCTTGTTGAGAGGGAGTGTTGAGATTCAACAAGAAAATTTCAGCACGCACGCCTAGTTCATTAAACACCTACACTAGGGTGGGAACCACAGGTGCTAAATTTGGTGCATGTCTATTTTAGTTATCCCTTAATTAAGATGGACAATAAAATGTAATCTAGTCTCAAAAATAACTTTTAATAGTTAACTGAGAGTGATAAACTCAGTTAGCTAGTGGATTTCAAGTTAGAGGTAGTTGGCGAGGCATGTAGAGTAGTTCTATTTTTAATAGAGTTCGAAGTGCAGTGGTGCATTAGTTAATGCAAGTTGCAATCAGTTTAACTCAGTTAAGTGAGTTAAACTCAGTTGTGCTAGTTGTAAATGCTTGATACACTAGTGAGAGATCAAGTGAATTAAATATTAATTAATTCACAATCATTGATCTCACATGCAACTCGTGATTTACTATTATTATTTGCATGCATGTCAGATCTAGTGGAGACCCAGTTGGGATCTAGGTGAAAGGGAAGTTGACTATCAGTTGTAGGATTATTGGGATGCACCCATGCAACCAAACACCCATTTGGAGTGCCCATGATACTTGCGCAGTAAAGGAAGGCCAAAATTCCTATTCTTTAGGGATTGCGCAAGCAAGGCAGGCTGTCTGGAGGCAATAAATTGGCTAAGTATTTGTCAGTTTTTGTATGATAGTGTGAGACAACTAGTTGAGTACTGGAGGGCTCTTGTGAGAAGAGTTTTGTATGTAATTGTTTAATGATCCATGATGAATGAACAATAGAAGATAGTGGGGTTTTGAGCAGCAATATTTCCCTGGGAAATTATATGTGTTGTGGTTTTATTTGATTCTTCTTTACTTCATGTGATTAGCAATTATGTTTTAAATTCCGCAAAAGATTTGTAGAAGCGATTCAGTATTTAACTTTAGTACATTGTTAGATTGGGTGAATCCAAGATATACATGCATGTTGTATAATTTCTATAGTCACAATATGCACCATCAATCACCCTAAATGGATGAATTTTAACCTCTCACCTCATCATCATAAGGGTAGAATCCATAAGCCAACCATTCTAATCTCTTGCATATGAAATATGGTAGATATATATTGGAGTGGGGTAAGTTGAGATATCTTATCCAATAACCAATCTAAGTTTTTAGATCCACATTTTATGGGAGGATGGGATCAAAGGATAAGGTATGGAAACTCCAAAGAAGGATGAGATAGGATATGAATGTTTAATCCAAGGTAAATGGTTGTAACAAATTCCGGAAGCTTCTGGAAATTCTCTCTTTTTCCCGAATTACTAGAACCAATGCAGGTGCAAAGGGGAGAAACCTGTAGGTGATCAACGTTGGCCACAATGATGAAACCTGTAAGTGAACGTTTTCCAAAGGAAGGCCAAGGATTTGGTGCTAAAATTGGCTCAGATGAAGTGGTTTTAGGCAAAATTTATGGGAAATGAAGGAGGTACACTTAGGGTTTTATGAAATAATGTTGACAAGGGGTAATAGGATGTTAATTGATCCCATTAGGCGGCCTGATGACTAGATGTGGCAAAATGGCCTATAATAAGCACTCTGAAATAAATGAAATAGTAACTAAGTTCTTAATTACCTAAAGTTATAATTTTCACTCCCCTTAGACTCCATCTTCTATGCCCCCCGTGAGCTGATTTACAATTGTTATCGTCCCTCCTCCCCCTACAATTATAGTTGTGTAATCCATATATCTTATATCCCCATTGACCCTGCAATGATTAGTTGGTGTCAGCCTTGCGTGGCCATCCCTAGCTTCCCTCTCCATGGAAATGTGTTGTATTTTACTTCACCAGTGCTAAAGTGTCCCAAGAATTGTCTTGGGTACCAAAACATTTATGGTTTCTCCTCCTTGGATCATTTCACCTTAATTTTTATGATCAGTTGTACATGGAGAATTAATAATGAGAAGATGGCTTGGTTGAAAATTTAATGGAGCAAGAAGAATAAATTGAACTACATGCATCCTAGTTCAATTACATTTTGCAAGTGTTGTTGGCTTATTCCTGAGTGGTCTTGGTGGAATTTGGTGTGGTTCTTCCCTATCATTAGGGTGTCGTCTAGTCATTGGCATCTCTATAAGCTCTGAGATGAGCTTCATGCCTGGTAAAAGGCTCTACTTAGCTGGGAAATTTTGTTGGGAGTGTAGCACCATTTTAGTTGGTTATTTTGGTGCTTTGACCTCTCAGGTTCGAAGGTAATCCTCCTGCTCTGTGTATGGTGGCTAATTCTCAGTAAAATAAATATTGAGTTCTTTAAAATCAACCTTGCCCTCGTTATGGTAGTTCTTCTAGTTGTGGGTTTCAATTCCTCTTTGGGTCTTGAGTTCTCCAATTATAATTCTATTTTCAATTTCTTTTGGTTGGTTTTGGGTGGGGTCTCCCTCGGGAGATCGCATTTCTTGGAAAGGCACGGGGATGCCCCTCTATGCAATTCAGATTTGGTAACCTATCCATTTTGGTGTTTTAATTCTTTTGTCTTACTAATGGATTATGACTCCTCTAAATCCCTATCTTCGGCTTCCACTGTATGTGATCACTGTTGTTATCACTCATAAAATTGAAGAATCATTTGACAAAATCCTAGAGGTTCATGTGTCAAAGGTAGCGTCATAGAATTTATTTTTCATTACTTGGTCAAGGGAAATATTAAATTTTTCTTGTTCTTGGTTGACCTAAGGTTTAAACCCACTCATTTTCAAACTTCATCATGTCACATCATTCATCATTTTCTGACTGATTTCATTTTCCAAAGTTTTTTGTACTGAAAATACCAAATTAGCCAAGAAACCACAGTTTCTTAGTGAAATACACTATGAAAAGTCACTTTTTGCTATGAAAGTACAGATAGTTTCATAGCGAAAACAGTCAAATTTACACTAGGAACACTACGAAAGCGTGATTTCCTATCTGTCTTGTCAGTCTGGATGTTAGGTGTCAGAAATCATTGGGAAAGGGTAATTTAGATGCTTTTCGAGTCATGGAGGGATAAAAACAAGGTACATGCTCAAGTCTGCAGTCATCATGGCCAATTTAGGTAATGCATAAGTCATCATTGAGTCATGAGAAGACATAAAAACTTCAAATCCTTTCCTAATTCAGTCATTCTCATTTCCCATTCCTCCTTGCGTAATATTTGAGCTTTCGAGAGCTATTATACTAAGCCAAAGTTGTGCCTGGGTTTTTTCAAAGGTTTACTTTGAACATCATGAAGTGAGGCTGCAAATTCATCAAGCGAGGCTGTGAAAATCTTAGAGAAACCATGGCAGAGAAAAGAAGGACCAACAAGGGTGGCCAGTGTCTGAGATATGAACTTGCGGACATAAATTTGATCAATGAAGACCCAACAATAGTAGAATCCTTCAGAAGAGTAGGTTGCCTACAGTTTTGTGAGAAATTACAGAGCTACCATACACAGGTGTCCAAGGAGTTTGCTTCGAATTTCAGTGGAACAACCACTAAAGTGGGAATGCTCAATTTTTCCATCACACCAAAGGTTATTGCTGCTGCTACAGAGATTCCAAGAGGTCAGGAGAACTAGTTCAAAGGTTTTAAGTTTAAAATGGGGCAATGCAAAGAGTTCATGAAGCCTGAGCATACTGAAATGGATCTCACTAATGCGATTCCAAGAAGTTACATAAAAAACAATTATTCAAAATTGTTGCTCATCATTCAAAAGTACTTTACTTGTGAAGGGAGATAGCACAAAGTGTACTCATATCATTTCAAATTACTTCTACACTTTACTGGTAAGATTTCCCTTGATCTCCCTTTTTATTTGCATAGAACTTTGTCAAAAATGGAAAATAAGGTCCAAGCAAAGTCTGAGGGGAGCGAGACTTATTTATTTCATCATGGTTTAATGAAATTATTGGTCTTAGATGAACTTGAAAGGTTAGGCAGAGACTAGTCCTTATTCTTGTTTGTTAGTGGTTTTGAGCTGGATTCTCTTACTCCTTCAAGAACCCCTAAATCTAGGAGAATTCCATCAACATTAGCAGCAGAACAGAGGGAACCATTGATAACAGAGCCAAGTGAACCTGCAAGAGCATAATCAAGTAAACAAAATATGAAGGAGCCAAAGCAAATGCAGAGTTTGGATACACCAAGTGTCACACCTACAAAACATAAGTCAAAAGTGGTCAAACCTGCAAAGCAAAAACAAACTGTTAGTAAACAAGGAACCAAGAGGATGAAAAGGAGCCAAATAGTGGCTGTAGAAGATAGAGCAGAAGCTAAGGGAAATCTAGAGGATATTTTACATGCCATTGACATAGAGGAAACTGCTATTGTCCAAGCTGAGTTTGTAGAAGAAGGTGGGCAGAAGTTAAGGAAGTCTAAATCTGCAAATAAATTAGAATTTGAGGGAGAATATGCAGGTTTCATGTTCCAAGCAAGAAAGCCTATGACAAGGCATGCTAGGAAGATATTAGAGAGCAGTAAAGAATTTTAACCACCCACTGACATAGCTCAACCACCTCAAGAGGTTATTGACCTATCATCTCCTCCAGAGAAAGATACAGTCAGCAAATCAAAGAAGGGAAAAGAGAAGGTGATGGAAAAAACAGAGTTGCAACTCCTTGAAGAAAAATTGAAATTAGCCAATCATGAAATTGTTGTCATGAAAAAAGAAGCAAGGAAACACAGTGTAGGGAAGATTCAATTTGAAAATATGAAAGCAATTTGGGAAGAACAGGTTGACACTGTCTCCAAGACTTTGGATAGCACATAGCAGCTCATCAAATGGACTATTCCAGCAAGGAAAGAGGGAAAACATGTCAGGAGGATGAACACACAGTTGAAAGCAACCAATAGAAGATTGAAAGACCAGGTTAAAGACCTTCAAGAGAAACTTGAAATAATTCATGAAGAGCTAGAGAAAAAAGGGCTTAAAATGACAGTTCTTGAAGAGCCAATAGCTCAACCAATTGTAAATGAGGAAGAAATGCCTCAAGGATCATAAGGTGAGTTGGTTTATGGTTTTTTAAGGCTAATAACATGTTAGAGAAAATATTTTGGCACTTATATGGTTCATTTTTCAAAAATTACACAAAAATCTGCATTTTAAGCACTTTTCAGCAGTTTCATAGCGTGCTTGGGCTTGAAGGGCATAAAAACACTATGAAACTACTGTACTTGTTATTTTTACTTTTTGAACCAGTTTTGGCTGTTTTCAAGAGGTGAAATTGGTGTGGGATATATGTATAATGACGATGAAGACTATTAAAAAGGAAAGAATAAATTTTTTTGAGGGTAAATGGCATGTTTTGCAGCGCTACGAAAGTACGCTACGAAACTGCCTTATTTTCGTAATGTACTGAATTTTAGCCTTTTGAGAAGATTTTGGAGAATTTTTGGACATATGGATATTATTTAAGTGTTAAATACCATTACAATTAATTATTCAGCACTCAAAGACCACGAATTGAAGATAAATTGGAAGCCAAAGCATTCGTGGAAGAAGAAGACCATTTGCCTAAAAAACGGGGTTTTGTTTCCAGTTTTAGAGGAGGTCAATTAAATGGTCATGTAGTGATGAGTCCCATCACCCCAATTCGACCATGTGAAATCATATTTGTCAAAGATGTAATTGCTTTAGAAGATAAGGCTATTAAATGTAATAATGAGTTGTTTGAGTCCTATTAGGAAAAGGACTATCAAGTAGGATAGCTGTCATTTTGTCATTAAATAGATGTTCTATGGTTATGCAAGGTGTCATTAGGAAAAAATTCGATGAATATAGCCAAGAGGCAGATCATCTCATGATGTAACAAGTCTATTAAAGGGCATAGAGTCAAATTTTTCAAGGGTTGGAGATTTGTGGAAAAATTGCAGCTTATTGTAAATTGACTTTTTCAGCAATACCGAGATTTGTCACTTGACCAAACAAAGATTCTAAATGAGTCTTTAGTGCTTACCTATATTATCTATACCTTTTATGTATCTCATTTGAAGTGTTTTTCATTTATAATTCTCATAATTCATTCTTGCAATGCTCTGACTTCCTTTATAGATGAATTGACTGTGTCATTTCCTGTTTTGTGTGTGTGTGTGTCCTACTACTAAAAACTATGACCTGCCTCAGCTTCCATGTCAAGTGAACTCACTGAATCACTGAATATGTTGACTCCATAATTCCAATGCTTACATAATGATATTATTTTCAACCTACACTCATCATAATCAAGTTATTTCCTAAATAGAGTTAGCCATCTACATCTTTATTCAATATCATTAACCCTTGAGAGAGCCCTCTCAGACTGAGGAGGCTAAGCCTCAGTCACAAGACTGGTTTGAAACAGTTATATGAGATTCTCTTATTAAAATCCTATCAAAAGAAATTTTGTGATAAAAACTTCCATAAGGAGCATGAAGCAATCAATGTGGTAATTTATGATTTGAATGTGAGGATTTATCAACGACACAAGGATGGGTGTGAATGGATGGACATAGTTATGGCTTTGTAGCAAAAAGTATCCAAACTTGAAGATGAGATAGATTCCCTCATAAGCATCATCATGGATCTCCAGCTATAGATGAATCCTCTAGGCAGCGCCATTCCATGGACACCCCATAATATTGACCCCAACAAACCCCCGGACCAGCAGGATTAATTTTTTTGTTGACACATTTATGCGTGGTTTTAAATGTAAATGTTTTTGTATCATTTTTACAAATTACACATCCAGGAAATTAAGAGTATCGGTAGGATGGGGATTTTTTTTTGATATATAGGATTGGGTTAGTAAGAGGAACTTTAAATTTCATATGCTTATGGAAATATTTCTAATGTAGTTCTCTTGGGTATTTTCCATGACCGGGCACAGATTTAATGAAATCCAGTACTCATTGTGGTTGAAAATGAAAAAAAATAAAAGCATGACTATATATAACTATAAATGTATAACATAACACTATAAATATAACAAAATATAACTATAATTATATAGCATAACATAGCATCTATGTGTGTGTGTGTGTGTGTGTTCAAGTTTTAACAATGCATCATTGATGTACATTAAATCCATGATGAAAAATGCATTTGAAGTGAATAAAAACATTTTGACTCTTTTCTAATTTGTGTCATATTGTTTCATTCTGTAGTGTGTTTTACCAAAAACATCATCTTCATGTGCTTGCACCTAGTACATGTCATGTCTCAAAGTAAAACATTATAAGAACTTACAACCTTATGGAGTATTTGGTTGGCATGAAATTTTAATAGTTTTTCAAATAGGTTTATTTAATTTTTTTCATATACTTACATATTTATGCTCTATGAATAAAATGCATTATTTAGAAATGGGAAAAAGTGTGAAGTTAGATTTTATCACTTCCTTCGATTTTCTTTACATGGAACTCAATACTTTGGTTGATAAATTATCAAAAAAAGGACTCTAAATTTTAGGACTTCAGGATAGATTATTCGACTTGAGTTTAGAAATGGTTTTCTTGTCAACATTCTTTCTAACCCAACATTTTTTTCTTGGATTAGTTTATATGTATTATATATGTATTATATGTAATATGTAGAGCCATCTCCTAGATGCCCACAATCGCAAGTCATCGTAGTGTGGGGGTTCTGATATACATGGCTAGACTCCTAATAGATCATGCAGCCCAACTAGAGTGTGTGTTCCACTCATAGATCTTGGATCTATCACCAGTCAGAGTGTCAGAGACAGTGTTTATGCCTCTATGGATGATCATGTTACAAATAGTGTACCATCTTCACCTGTTGTAGGTGCACCTCCTACATTTTTAAATCATCTTTAAACTTTATGTTTCTAGGTCTTGAAATTGTCTTTAATTTTTAAATAATATTCAATTGATGTGTTTGAATTTAATGTATATGTTATTATTCTTAGTTTTTTATATGGTAAATTATGTTTATGATTTGCAGAACCTCAATAGGGAAAAGTTGAGGATCACAGTGCAAAATTGATCCCTTTGTGGAACGACGCTACAACAACTATTTCAATAGAGGATGTTAGGGCCTAGCATACATGGATCACAAGAGATCAGGGAAAAATCCTCGTTACCTCGCCTACTAGGCATAATTAGACTTTGATGTTGGAGAGAATCAATAGGTTGATCGAGACATACCATAGGGCCACCTCCTACATTCCATACATAGGATTATGAGGTTGGAAGTTAGAGGCCCAGATACTTAGGAGGAAATTAAAAATGCCACCAAGGACATTGATGTTTGTGGGGAGTTGTTTGACATCCCTCTAAAGCATTGTGCTAAACATGTTGGTTTGATTCCACTCAGATATTTCGAGAATGTTGATGCGGCCCATCTTCTTTATGATCGATTCATTGGGCTTGGGGCCAGTTCCCCCACCATGACCAAGTCCCAATTTACTTTGAAAATCATATATATGTGGAATTTGTACTACATATGAGGTAGGATTACGCCAGCACTAGATATTATTTTTATGGACCTAGCTTAGGACACAACTATGATTGTTTTGGGGCTCATAGGGACCCTGGGAATGTATCACCATCTCTAATATTGTTGTCACTACCGTCTCAGAGTGTGGTATGGCCGACGGATCTAGAAGAGACATCGCAGCTCGGCGCTGAGACTAAGCATACCGTTGCATATAGGATGCGGAGGACAATGGCCAGTGCATAGGTTGAAATTGCATGGAGATATGAGAAGACCACCACTATTTATTCGGGACCCGCAAGTTCCATTATATGATGATTCATATCTCGAGATTCTACCCATCGACCAACTTTTTTCATATGCACATCTGTGTCTTGATGCCATTCGTGACACATAGCAAGTATATATATATATATATATGAAACTTTGGATATTATCATCAAATTATACATTATTTATATTAATAAGTTCATATTATATTGCATTTATATTAATAAATTCATGATAACATGTAGACACAACCCGGGCATACTAATTAATTCGTAGACTAATTATAATTTGTCTTTGCTATTGTGAACATATGTCCAAATGTAAAGTGTTTTCGATGTCTGATCCAAGTGGATATTGGTGGTCACCCACCTATTCCACTTGGATCCCCACCATTGTTTCATTCAACTTTTCAGTTTCGTTAATTGTAACACAATTTACTATTTTTGGCAGTTTTTCAGGTCCTAAACTTTCGGAGCCGTTTTGAGGCCCTAAACGACGTTTTTTGGGAAAGGGGGACCAAAAAATGTCATTGATTATTGTTGGTCACTTTAAAGTTGTATTCCTCGGATAGATCTTTCTAACGAGGTATTGTGCACATCAAATGGAGAACGTATGCCAAAGTTACATCCCAATGAGGCTTCAAGGCCTATTTATGATTGAGAAACAATGGAAAACCATAAACATCCAAAAACCTAACCCCATTAGATGAAGCGCCAAAATCATAGGCCCTGTCTTGGTAAATTGGTACATCAAGTTCTCGGGGATGTAACTCTGGCATACGATCTTCGTTTGACACAAACAATACCTTGTTAGAAATATCTATCTGAGGACTACAACTTTCGAGTGACCAACATCAGTGAAAGACCCTGTTGGTCCCTATTTTCCCAAAAAAACATCGTTTAGGGCCTCAAAATGGCTCCAGAAGTTCACGACCTGAAAAACTGCCAAAAATAGTAAATTTTGCTGCAATTAAGGAAACTGACAACTTGAAAGAAACAATGGTGGGGGTCCAAGTTGACTGAGGTGGTTGGCCACCAATATCCACCTGGATCAATGTCTTAGTTATGTGGATGCATGAGTGGGATGTTGGGTATAGAGGCATTATCGATGCAATGTTATGCAACCAACTAACAAATAGAATAAAATATAGATCAACGACTTAAAAATTATCCACTCTGAGGGGGAAACCTCCTTTACAATACATAAATGAACAATTATTGGATGATTCAAATGAAAAAACCTACTTTCTATATATAGGAGTATAAGGGGTCAAAATATAGTCAGATTCGACATAACAATAATAATGTAAGGGCACAACATTAACAATAGTGGGCTTCTATGGGGCACAATAATAACAATATGGGGAATACATGGGCACAACAATAACAATAAGGGGGCTACACTAACAATAAAAATAAGGGACTACACTAGTATTGTAGGGACCTAATATTCCCCTCTCCTTCAAAATAGTGTTTCCCTCAACGGTTGAGTAGTTCTGGATGCTTCTGTATAAATTTTTTGAATCTCCAGCGGGTAAGTTCTTCCACTTGATGAGATACTCTGAAATTGATTGATTCCGTAGCTGTCGAGTTCTTGTTTTTGTGATTGCTTCAGGTTCCAATATGATTTTTCTCTCCTCATCAAGTTCTAGAAATATTGTTTGAACTGGAAGCTTGTCACCTATAACCTTCTTTAAGCATGAAATATGGAAAATTGGGTGCACTCGGGAAGATACATGAAGCTCCAATTTGTATTCCATAGTACCAATCTTTTGCAACACCTTTTAAGGACCATAGTACTTTGGTGATAATTTATTATATTCTTAACTTGCTTGAGGGACATTTGTTTGTATGGTTGTAGTCGTAAAAATACCCAATCGCCTACATCAGAACTTCTTTCGTTGTGATGTTGGTCTACCTATTGTTTCATTCGATTTTGCGCCAAATTTAGGCTAACCTTTAAGAGTTGGAGAAATTGTTGTTGATGCTCGATGTGATATTCCACTACTTGAACCTTAGAATTTTCTCTTAAAGATGATATAATGGAATGTGGATGATATCCATAAAGTGCCATAAATGGGGTCATTTTTGCTACAGTATGGAAGGAAGTGCTATACCACCATTCAACTAGAGGTAACCACTTGACCCATTGTGTTTGTTTATCAGATACACAACATCTAAGATATCCTTCCAAGTATTTATTCATTGTCTCAAGTTTTCCATCATATTTAGGATCATAAGATGAGCTATGAGCTAATTGAGTACCTAGAAAATAAAATAATTTCATCCAAAAATTTCCAGTAAAAATGGGATCTCTATCGCTTACAATAATCTTTGGGTTTCCATGTAGCTTTTTAATTGTTTCCATAAATTCAATATAAATTGTGTAGGCTTTAAATGGATGAGATAATGCACAAAAGTGTGCATATTTGGTAAGTCTATCAAATATCACCATGATGGCACTCTTTCCTTCGAACTTGGGTAAACCTGTGATAAAATCCATTGAAACCTCCCCCCAACGTTGACTTGGAATGGATAAGGTTGTAACAGACCCAGGGCCTTAATTGTATCAACTTTATTTTGCTGGCAAACCAAACATTCTTCCTCAAACTTTTGAATATAAGATTTAAGGCCATCCCAAAAAAATTCCTTCTTGACCCTATGGTAAGCTTTCAAAAAACCTGAGTGCCCTCCTAAGGGAGAGGTGTGCAATTACAAAAGAATATTTTTCTTGAGTTTGGAATTATTAAAAAGATATAATCGATATTTGTACCATAATGAATTGTTTTTCCAGCTAAATGTATCAAATTTACTAAGATATTGCTGCAAATTTTGGAGTGTCCACATTTCTTCATAATTCTTCCATTCATCCGTTGCTTTGGTTATTCAATCTGGTTGGATAATAGAAATGACACAAAACAATGCTTCCACATACTCATCCTTTCTTGAGAGTGCATCTATAACAACATATTGTTTCCCTTTTTGTAGACGATCTCAAATTCATAACCCAACATCTTTGTGACCCATTTTTGTTGCTCTTCTAAAGATAATCTTTGTTCCAAAAAGTATTTAAGACTATAATGATCTATTTTTACCTTGAAGTGGCTTCCCATTAGATAAGGTTTCCATTTCTTTAGTGCATGTATTATTTCCAACATTTCCTTCTCATAAATAGGTTTGTGTAAATACTTTCCTTTGATTGGATGACTTTCAAAATTAATAGGTCTTCCTTCTTGCATTAAAAAGGCACAAATTCCATTCCTTGAGGCATCACATTCCATAATAAAGGTTTTTGTGAAGTCTGACGTAGCTAACACTGGTGCTTGGCACATTGTTTCTTTAAGATGTTCAAAGGCCTTAGTTTCTTCTGGAGTCCAAGAAAATGCATCTTTCTTTAGTAATGTTGTTATATGTGTTGCTATTATCCCATAATTCTTAACAAAATTGAGATAATACCTTGTCAGCCCAATAAATCCTTGCAGATGCTTTATGGTTGTGGGGATTTTCCATTCCTTAATGGCTTTAATTTTGTTAGGATCTACCTTAACACCCTCATGAGATACAATATGACCCATATATTCCACCTCTTGTACTCCAAAGAAACATTTTTAGGTTTTTGCATATAATTGTTTCTCCTCCAATATTTTGAGCACCATGTCAACATGTTGAACATGATCCTTCCAAGACTTGTTGTATATTAGTATATCATCAAAAAATACTAACACGAATTTTCTAGGGAATGGTTTTAAAATGGAATTCATTAAACCTTGAAATGTAGAAGGTGAATTGGTAAGTCCAAAAGGCATGACCAAAAATTCATAATGTCCCTCATGAGTTCTAAATGTTGTTTCCAGAATGTCTTCGGTCTTCATTCTAATTTGATGATATCCTAAATGAAGATCCAAGTTGGTGAAGTAAATTGCTCCAAGTAATTCATCCAATAATTCATCAACGACATGAATGGGAAATTTATCTTTAATAGTGAGCTTGTTGAGCTCCATATAATCGGGACACATGCGCCATCATCCATCCCTCTTGTGTACCAATACTAATGGAGCAGAGAAATAACTTTGACTAGGTTGAGTTATACCTTCATCTAGCATTTTTGCAACCATACATTCAATTTCACTCTTTTGGGCATAGGGATATATTTAAGGCCTAATGTTTGGAGGAACACGTCCTAGAATCAAATGAATAGCATGATCATGATCACAAATATGTGGGAGGCCTTTGAGAGTCTCAAATATATTTGAGTGATTTTCAAAGACATTTTGGATATCTAGAGAAATAGATGAGTTTGATGTTTGAACATCTAGTGAGCACAATTGTGAAATTACGCCTTGTTTCTCTTTATTTATAAGCTTTTCATGCCATTAGAGTTGATTATATTTCTTGGTTTCCCTATGATACCTCTTAATTCAATTTCCTTTTCTCTCCAAAAAAAATTCAATAAGAGTTCTTGAAAATTAAAATCTATCATACCCAAATATTGTAACCATTTTAATCCTAGTACAACATCAGTACCACCCATTGGAATGGAAAGAATTGGAATATTCAATACATATTCCCCCATGGTTAGCTTAGTATTATGGCACTTTACAGAGAAATTTATAGTTCCTCCATTTGCAACCATCACTTGAAACTCTGTTGCTAGATATAGGAATCAATTCAATTCCTTGTCTATCTAATAATGAATAAAATTATGGGTACTACCCGAATCAATCAACACTATTACATTTTTCTTCTTGATATGTCCTTCTATCTTGAGAGATTAAGGAGTGGTAATTCCTTCCAATTCATTACAAGATATCGTCAGATTCATTTCTTCTTTCTCTAGGGTTGGATCCTAGTGTATATCCTCTTCTTTTGAAGTTTATTTCTCCTTTTATTCCTCCTCTTCACAATCTATGTAAAATAATTTCTTCTCAGCACACTTATGACCTTTAGTATATTTGTTATCACAATTGTAACAAAGCCCTTTTGCTCTTTTTTCCTCCAACTGTTGTGGTGTCTACATTGTAGCTTGTGGAATGTTAGGAATAGCAACACTTCCATCTTTATAGTTGTGAGTGTTAGGCTTCCTTGTCACCATAATTTTTCTTTCAGTTTTCCTTTCCAACTCGAATGTCTTCTCCAATGAATTAGGTTACCAAAGGCAAACCTCATGTTGGATGTTATCCTTTAAATTCACTATGAAGACATCAATCTTATGTTCCTATGTAATATAATTTACCTTTATATTCAATTTTTGGAAGTCCTCAATGTGCTCCGCCATTGAACCATTTTTTTTGAGATATATCAATTGGCTAAAGAAGGTATTGGTCTTTGTATCCTCATAATGTGCTATCATTTGCTCAATAAAAATTGACCAAGTGAAAAGTGGTTTACGAGAACAAATCCATCGATACCATACAAATTGATTGGGTTCTAAATATAAAGTTTCAATGTGTACCTTTTGTGTGTTTTGCACATTATGGAGATCAAAGTATTACTCCATTTTTAGTATCCATGTTACCGTATCCATGCCATCAAACTTCCTCATATCGATCTTTGGAATATGGTGGATCTTTAATCCAACGCTAGAGGCTATGACATCATGATTAAAAAAAAAAAAATCTCATCATGAGTTTCATCTAATACATTTTCACCATTAGGAATAATTTCTTGTAGCAACTTTGTCAGACCTTCCTTCAAACCTTCCATGTCTGATTTTAAACCATCCTTTAAACCTTCCATGACTTCTTTTAATCCATCATTAAAATACTATATTTTTTCTTCTATGCCATCTATCTTAGCTTCCATGTCATCTATCTTAGCTACCATACCATCTATCTTAGCTTCCATTCCATTTTTGGTTACTCTTTGCGAGAGAGAAATTTGTTGCACTTGGTCTCATGATTTTGATCTATCATGTTGCAATTGTTCCTCTTCATGTGACATAGTAGAACTTTATGAGGGATTAATGGGTGTGGAATTATTTTTGGTAGGAATTTTAAAATACAATATGTAACGAATAAAATAATGTAAATAATGATTAATTAGTTAATTATTAATTAGGTTGAAAGGGCATGTCTGATGAGACATGACCTTTTGTGAAGAGGCACCTGCCTAGGTATATAATTAGGCCTCATTTGTAACATTCGTATCAATCAATTCATTCATACTATCTAATATAATTTTTATATCCTCATGGATATCTTTTTATTCCAAGTCTTTTGGAGTATTTAACTTGAGAAGGAACTTTGTTCACTTCATTTGGTATCAAAGCAATTCGAGCCTCCGGCCGCCTAACCACTGCACAGAGCCCAACTCTCTGATCCAGGTCCTTGACCGTCAAATTTTTCAACATTGTTTTCGTCGAAGCATTTCGCTACCAGTCTTGGAGTTTCTCCATTTTCACCAGTAGGCCTTGGCCAAAATTAAAAATTTGAAGAAAAATAAACAAAAGAAGCAAAAGTGATATATATATATATATATAGTAAAACAAAAAACAAAAACAAAAAAAGAAAAGGAAGAAAAAAGAAAAATAAAAAGGCAAGACTATAGTATTAAAAAAAAAAGTTTAAATATATATATATATATATATATATATATAATAAATATAAATAAAAATAAATATATATACCTTCCATTGTACGATGGAGTCGTGGTACCTTCTGTCGTACGCCATAGTCGTGGTACCAAGGACCAATTGTTGAAGCCGCGTTGTCCACGTTGTCAGACACATCACACCATCACTGAATATGGCCGACCACCTACTCGTACGCAACCACCAGACGCTATTCCCTCTCTCAACCTCTGCATCGTGTCACCCTCCATTCACACCCCTGTCAGAAAATCCATTTACAGCAGCGGCCAGCGGGCTTGAAGCTCACACGACTGCCAGAGCCGTCTCTCTCCACGACGGAGCTCAAACCTGAAGCCTACAAGTCCACAGACATACCAGTGCCACCAACCCTTCATCCATACATCCGCCCAACGACCATTTCCTTGCCACCATCATATGAATGTACGCCGTATGCAGGCTTAAATCTACACCTTACGCCTTGTGCCTTCCGCTCCTCGCTTGCCGCCATCAATTGTTCCTCTACCGCTACCCCTTCACACACGTGTGCTCGACGGGTTCCCTCTCATTTAGCAATTGCGATGGTGAAGAAATTTGTGGACAACACTTGGATAATAGAAAAAAAGTTTCAAAGGGTGGTAGCGAAGATAATCAAATCCACCGCAGGTAAAAATTGCTATCGTTGAAAATCGGATTCCATGGAACATCAAGAAATAAAGAAATAGTAAGAACGCATAAGCTTGTGTAAACCACATCTATAATTTTTAGACTCCCTGAGGAAGACAACTAAATTTAGAGTTAAAGAGCTTGAAAAATATGCCTTCCATTACTCCATACCCTACGTAAACCAATCCTCAGTCTCCCTCACTCGACTGCATTCGCTTCATTATATTTCACTACAATTCGGTGACTATACAAATCTCCGTAGTCCATATTTTCTATAATCGTTCATAAAAATCGACAATTTGTGACACACATACAAAATTATGTCCCTCCGTAACAGTCGTGACCGTAACTTGGGTAAAGTGGGAGATACCAAAAAGTTAGAGGAAAATTAAAAAAAAGTGGCTTCTTAATTTTAAAAATCAGCGATTTTTCAAAGGAATTAATGAAGGTTTAAAAAAAAGATATCTAATAGTGAAGGAATTAAAAGCCTCGATCTAAGGAAAATAGGGTTTTAAAACAAGGGAATTATATTTTAATTAAAGTAGCAAAAACTTTAATTAAAGTCAAAGAATTTTATAAAGTTTTATATTATATGAAAAAGTTTATATATATAAACTTATATAGTCACTAAAAGGAAAAGGAATTCTAATTTAAGAATAAAAGGAAAAGGAATTTTAATTTAAGAAGATAGGGTAATAAAGGAGTATCATAAAAGGTGGTATTATAAAAATATATTTAGGGGTATTTTAAAAGGTTCAAGTCATTAAGAGTGCATATTCTAAGAAAAAAGAAAAAAGATATTTTTATATAGAGGGATAAATCAAAGAGGATTCAATACTAAAGGTTTGAAGGAATAAAATTTTTGAAGGTCATAAAAGAAGAAAATAATAATATTATGGATATTAAGAAGAGCTTATCTTCAAGAACCCTAATTCTATCTCAATAGAGCAAAATGACATCTAATACGGAAATGAAGGCAGAAGATTTTTAGAAACCTTACCTTGTGATGCTAAAGTGCTATTTAAAATTAAAGGAACTCTCGCAGGAAAATATGTCACTATTGCTATATCACCCGTCGAAGAGAAAAATTATATAAACCCTAAAATTTCCAATCAATTGGTGATTCCCGAGTCAAATATATTCGAAAAATTAGACTTTTTTGACAAAAAAAAATATGACATAAAAAGTCTACAACTTAATCTTGGGGATTATACTTTTATCTCTCAATTTACTGTGAAAACCTTACTTTTTGATAATAACAATATTATGCTGGGTTCACCATAGATGGAAACCCCCAGTTCATTTATCCTAAATACGGAAAAGAAATTTTTGACATTCTCCTACAAAAAGAAGAAAATAATGCTACATAATGTTAACTTGAAGCCAAATTTCGTGATGCCTGAAGACATACAAGAAATTTCAAAATTAATTTTCCAAGAAGGTAAAAAGGTGATCCACAATATGCAAAAGGAAATTGACAAAATCACCACTATCAAGAATGAAGAAGTTGCTCGCCTCAAGGACCACAATGAAAAATTACTAACTCAAATTAAGAAGCTGAAGAAAGACAAGAAGTCATTAGAAAACAAGGTGCAACAACTTGTCGAAAAGGAATCATCGAAGCCTTCAAATGTATAAGTCCAAGTTGAAGAAACATATATCGATCCATTAAATGTCACAACTCAAGAAGAAGACAAGCAAGTTGTAGAAAAGACAAACTTAGATGTTGCAGTTCCAGCAATGTACATTTCAAGTGAAGGTTCTATAACCATCTCAATAACATCATCGCTAGAAGAAAATCAAAAAATTTCCACACACCTAATAAGGGAAATTCAAACCAAAAAATTTCCCTATCGACATCCAAATCATGGGAGCAGACAACTCGACCAAGCTATGTATTCAGAACAGAAACAACAAGCTGATGTTTTGAAGAATACTAATGCCAGTGCAATCCATTCAAGTGAAAATTAATCACAAGTTTCAAGTCGTCGTAAGATTCTACAGAATATTAATTTAGGATGGTCCAATCCATTCTTAGTGCAATAGTTTTTTTTGTCACTTAGAGAATCATATCAGCATGTATAAACAAATATAACTACTCCGAGACGAGAAGACATGCGTAACAGAAAAAGAGATCAAGCCTTTTCATCAACAAGCTTTGAGGACAAAGCTTTTTGAGGAGGAAGGAAATGTAATGAATAAAATAATGTAAATAATGATTAATTAGTTAATTAGTAATTAGGTTGAAAGGGCATGTCTGATGAGACATGACCTTTCGTGAAGAGGCACCTGCCTAGTTATATAAGCAAGCCTCATTTGTAACATTCATATCAATCAATTCATTCATACTATCTAATATAATATTTGTATCCTCATGGATATCTTTATATTCCAAGTCTTATGGAGTATTTAACTTGAGAAGGAACTTTGTTCAATTCACAATACTGATATCAATTCTTCAATTTGCTCTCAGAATGTCTTCAAACTTATTTTTCAAACAAAAGTTATGCAATTTAAAAAAAAAAATACACACATTTTTCTTGCTTTTGAGGAGCTTGATATTGAACCTGATGTATCTCTGTGATTTTTTATTCCCAATATTTTAACTTTGATCTTGTATTAGCCCTTTTATTCTTATTTCCAATGCCACGGGTCAGACCTAATTTGGATTCTTCAAGATAAAGTTATGATCTATCTCCCACAATGGCCTAATTATGGACTAGTTCAGTAGAGCGAAATTGTACGGCGTGACAAGTGTTATTTAAAAATTCAACCCTAAAATTGATACAAAAGAAACTAAAGTCCATCCACTTTTCGCCACTTTTTACGGAATTCAAATCTGATTCCTAAAACGAAAGTTATGTGATTTTCCTTTGGTCACGTGTTTGACATGAAATTATGGGGCATGCAAAAACCCTAAATTCCTCAAATCATATCTCCAAAAAAATAGCGATCCAAGATCTAAAATTCATACACGAGATTCACCCATATTTTGAATCCACGTGGTTTCAATTTTAGCTTTTGAATTTTTTTATAAAAAAATTTATAGCGAAAATTACAAGATTTCTTGTTTGAAGAAGGGAAACCCTAGAATCCAAATCTTTGATACCAAATGTTATGCAACCAGCTCACAAATAGAATAAAATATAGATAAATGACTTAAAATTATCCACTTCGATGAGGAAACCTCCTTTAGAATACATAAATGAACAATTTTTGGATGATTCAAATGAAAAAAACTAATTTCTATGTATAGGAGTCTAAGGGTTCACAATATAGTCAGAGTCGACATAACAATAATAACGTAAGGGCACAACATGAACAATAGTGGGATTATATGGGGCACTAATAAAAATATGGCGAATACATGGGCACAATGATAAAAATAAGGGGGCTACACTAACAATAACAATAATGGGCTACACTAGTATTATAGGGACCTAACATGCAAGTCCATTGACACAAGTGCTGATCTTTGAGCCACAGGCAGGGGAGTACTAAACCTAGATTGATAAGACCCCCATCTTACCTGACTTACATTTGAACTCGAGTGAGGTTATTAGATTCATATATGTAATTAAATATTGTTTGAAATCATTTATTTATAGATTTTTTATTCTATACAAATAATGATCTAATTAGTTTGAATTTTATTGTGTTATATTGCAGTACCAGATTATCAGACGCTTAATTTGTGCAGTGGAACTCACATACGGGTTCTAATGGTACTTACAGTGGATATTTTGTATATTTTTAGGCCCATTTCATAGGGCACATTCACGTGTGATATAAACTTTTTATGTTTTCATATATGGACAATTTATGGATGTACTTGAACATTATTTCAATTTATTGATGCTTATTATTTAAGTTTATTGATGTTTATGTAATGTAATTTGTATATATTTCCATATGGACAATTTATTGATATATTCATTATTTTATTTTATGGATGTTCATTAAAATTAATTTTATGGATCTATTAATTATTTCACTAATTTAAAAAATATATATCTATAATATAAATTTTATTTAAAACGATAACAATTTTGATTTCTAGTTTCATAGACTTAGAAAATAAGTACAATCTTCAAAATGGTTCAATTAAAAAACACAAATATAATTGAAATCAGTTTTAAATTCAAATTTAAAATAGAGTTGGTAAACAACAAATAACTTTTATTCAATTTTATTTATTTTGAGGTCATCTACAAGATCTTAGTCATAACATGATATATGTCATATGTATTGGAATTTAATATACGAAAAAACAATTAATGATATATGTTTCTATAATTTTATATAATTTTATGAGTTTTCCTAAATTTACTTAGCTATCCAAATATTTCAATCAATTTATTATCTTAAGACCTTCAGTTAAGAACATTCAAGAAGTAAAATTTTACAAAATAACAATTTTGATTTCTAGTTTCATAAGCTAAGAAAATAAGTACAATCTCACTATGATGCAAGTCACTTTGATACTTAAGACGAACTAAAATATATCATGTACATCAATTTAATATTGAACATGGAAAGAATTACAAATATGTTTCATATTGGCTTGTAGAAAGTGTCTTTTAGTGCAATCAATGTATGTTAATTTAAACAATTAATGATATACGTTTCTAAAATTTTATATAATTTTATGAACTTTCCTAAATTTACTTGGCTATCCAAATATTTCAATCAATTCATTAACTCAATGCCTTCAATTAAGAATATTCAAGAAGTAAAACTTTACAAATTAAGAATTTTGATTTCTAGTTCCATAGACTAAGAAAATAAGTACAATCTTATTGTGATGCAAGTCACTTTGATACTTAAAATGAACTACAATATATCATGTACATCTATTTAATATTGAACATGGAAATAATTACAAATATGTTTCATATTGGCTTGTAGAATGTGTCTTTTAGTGCAATCAATGTATGTTAATTTAAACAATTAATTATCTATGTTTCTATAATTTTCTATAATTTTATGAACTTTCCTAAATTTTATTAGCTATCCAAGTATTTTAATCAATTCCTTATCTCAAGGTTCAATTAAAAAACATAAATAGGATTGAAATAAGTTTTATTCAAATTTAAAAGATGTCTTGTAAACAACAAATAATTTTTATTCAATTTTTGTTTTTCTTTTGAGATCATCTACAATAGCTTAGTCATAACATGATATAAGTACAATATTAATATGATGCAAGTCACTTTGATATTTAAAATGAACAAAAATATTTACATGTTTCAATTTAATATTGAGCATGGGAATTACAAATATGCTTCATATTGGCTTGTAGAAAGTGCCTTATAGTGCAATCAACATGTATGTTATTACAATGATTTTAAAAATAAATTATTTGAATTCAAAAGTCATCCATATTATAATAAATATATATATATATATATATATGGAAATTTGTGTGACCCACCCATATACCATTGCATGGTCAACTCTTTCAAGTATTTCAATCAATTCATCATCTCAAGGTTCAATTAAAAGACGCAAATAGGATTGAAATAAGTTTTATTCAATTTTAAAAGATGTATTGTAAACAACAAATAAGTTTTGTTCAATATTATCTCTTTTGAGAAATTATCTACAAGAGCTTAGTCATAACATGATATAAGTCAATTGTATTGGAATTTAATATATATAAGAAAATCAATGATAACATCCCTATAATTCGATATAATGTTATGAACTTTCCTAAATTTACTTAGCTATCCAAGTATTCCAATAAATTCCTTAACTTAAATTTCAATTAATTAAAAACACAAATATGATTGAAATAAGTTTATTCAATTTTAAAAGATGTCAAGATGTAAAATACAAATAAGTTGTATTCGGCTTTATTTATTTTGAGGTTATCTATAAGATCTTATTCATAACACATGATATATGTATGTGTGTGTTCTACTTGTTGCACCTTTTACAATCCAATATGAAGCATGTGTGTAACTCTTTTTGTTCTTTATATAAAACTAACACATGTCATTTATTAATAACATAAAAATATTTCAATGTTATTTATAACCTAGATAGTTGGATTTCCATTTTAATTAAAATAATGTCATATAAACTTGGTTAAATTATTTAATGGATTAAACTTTAGATCTTTCTTGATTCTAAATCTATGGGGCTCGCATAAGGAACCTATCCCTAAAAATAAAACCTCCTTGAAATTTGGAAAACTTTAGAAACTTAAGCACCTAAAGGAACCTAAAGCTTATATAACCTATATACACCATTATGAATCCATCCTAGACCAGAGGGAAACATTTCTCTATGAATTTTATTCAACTGTCACTTTTCTAAATTACAAAATTCATATGTTGATCTCTTATACTAGATTAGATTACACTTGAATGTTATAGAATCAGCTTCGAGACTTGCCATTTTCATCATCTACTCATTTGATAAATGATTGATAGGAATGCAAGTCTCCATAATACGTTCATGGTTAGATTATGTCATCTTCCATCTCCTTGGTTCACCTGTCTTTTTTTTATTTATATGATACTGCTATGAGCTTCTATGGCTAGATGACTATATTGGAAAGATATATATTTAGGCATAAAATCTCTATAATGATGTGACCACCCTCTTTTTTAACCTTTTCAAAAAAATGACTCATCACAACCATGCCACCATTTTGGTATGTGAACTTTTTGTTGGGTCCTTCGTTTTGGGACAAAGTTTTGACATGTTTTAGCCAAATCTGACCAACAGGGAGTCGTGGAGAAAGCAACCAAGGAAAGAGAAGTAATCTAATAAGATCGGTCAGTTGCGGAAGGTGGGCCATGGAAAATAGAGACACATGCAATCATATTCAAGCCGTAACAACCATCAACAGCAGAGGAAGCAGTCACACCCAAGCAACAAAATCAATCGAGAAGGAAAGGGTGGGGCATCCAAGGAAGAAACAAGAAGTTCAAGCGAGTGAAGTGCATAAAAGCTGAAGGCAAAGGAAAAAGAGGGATGGAAGGCTTTTGTCCCAAAATATTTTCGCTTAGTCTATGGGGCTTAGCATAGTTTTGTGTTTACCTAACCCCGAATTAGTTTATGTTACAATTTCCGATTTCTATCAGAAAGGCTTCAGTGCCTGAATGTAATGATGTATATATGGTTGAAGCTAATGAAAGAGAGTTGTTGGGATGTTTGTGGATTTTCCTGTGTTGGTTTTATGGGGCCCTTTTAAAAAAATTGTTATGAATGCATGTGTATAATCTATGTTCCTGTGAATGCTTTGTTTTTTTTTCTTTCGTGATGGATATACATTTCATGTCATATTTCTAAGTTAAATGGAATTGTCAGCCTTTGCCCAACTCCTCTCGATGCCTAGTTTTAATCCTTTAACTAAGTAAGTTTTGACACACATCGAGTAAGATGCCTTATTCTCCTTGAGTAAGGTGAAATTTTGGCATTATGCTAGACTATAGTGGACCATTTGTTGGCCCCTATGCCTAAACCTAGGGTCTTTACCCATCCATAATTTTCTACCAACAAATGGTTTCGTTGCTAGGACCTGAAATTCATAAAAGGGATCTGGAACATGGTGTCAATAATTTTTAAGAAGGATCTGCAAGATTGGTGGCATGAAAAAGTAGAGTGTTTTACCTCTCAACAAGTGCAACTCCATCACCGAAGTGTGAAGTGGGTGAAGGAATCAATCTTGTACGCGGAGCTTGCGAGCGACCAATACGATATATTCTAGTGCAAGTTCCTAAAGGACCTCTACAATTGGTTGTGAAGGCTGAAGATAAAAGAAAATATTGGCAATGGTAAATATCCTCATACCCATACTCAGGTTGACCTCGTTGAATTACACCGGCTCAATACAAACCTAAATTGAGTTTTCGATTTATGGGTGCAAACCAATCTAGAAGGCTACATTATCGAGTTTTTTTTTAGAGGGCCACATGTCCTTTTCCAAGGCTGAGATCGTGTTAAATTCAAGGTCACAAGTAATATTTTTGAATGATATCTCATTTTGGATTAAAGTTTTAATGGTAGAAGAGAACTTTTTAGTGTTATAAGGCCCAACCATGGAAACTTAAAGCCCTGGTATTAGGGGAAGGGTATAAGGGGAGGAGTACTACCTGGCTATGGGCTATGAAAATTTTGGACAGATGAATGTGGACGAATTCAGGAAGGCCATAGATCTGATGGCACAAAGGATGGAACCAATAGTTGAAGAATGGTAGGAGAAATATTTGCAGGATATTCATAGATGGCAAAGGGAGCTACACCAAGAAGGAGTGGTGTTAAGAATTCTAGAAGCAAGAGAAGGAGAAGGAAGTCGATTGAAGTTGCAGAGCGATGGAAATGGAGATAGAGTGAATCTTGGTCCAACAGGAGAGGTCAGGACCACCACAGTGATAGAAGTTGAGAGAAGCAGTAGAGATTTCCCTCCACTAGAAGAGATGGAGATGTTGGATCAATCAGGCCCTGCAGGCCAAAGGCAGAGCCCGGATGATGACATGCACTTCACTATGAGAAGATTGTTTTCTGAGGATGATGTGTCTCCCGAGAATATTGACTCATATCCCATATGATGTGTCTCCAGAGAATAGTGACTCTTTTCCCAGAAGTTCAAGTAGCACTTCCCCCAACCTTCCCCTGGTACTTTATCACAACCCTGGTCAGTTTTTATCTAAGCTAGTTAAAGTTATAAAGGTCCACAGAGTACATAATAACTGCAAGGTTGGTACCTATAGTGGTATAAATAGTATTTGTAGTTCACGTATCCAAGGATCATCGCAACGCAGTTCCCAAGGATTCATACTCGTCTCTCTGGATCGATCGTGTATGGCTAGTAACATGGTGGGATCCTTTACCTGATATCATGAGTTCTCTGGGAGAGGGAATGAGGATGTCGAATAGCATTGGTACCTGTGTGAGGCTATCTAGAGGGCTCGCCAAACTGCATATGCCACAAATTTGATTGAATTTTAGACCACTCTTTGAGAAAGAGCACTAATATGGTTCATCAAGTGTTTTGTGTTACAGCAAAATCTGACGATAGTCGAAGTCTGGCGGGAATTTTTTCAAGAGTTTAAACTTTTGCAAACCAATAGGGGCTATATGAACTATGGGAAATCAAGAAGTGGGAAGGAAAAACCACATGAGAGATGGTGAAAAGGTTCAAGTCTGTGATTGGAAAGTGAAGTTACCCTATTGATCCCAATCATCAACAGAATTGGTCTATCAAAGCATTGTTTCCACTCAACTGCACACTGATGACATAACAGAAGATCGATACTCTGAAATACGTCTTAGAGAAATAAACCTTAATCGATTCCATGGAAGTATACCCACATGAACATCATGAGGCATGAACCCACGACCCCACTGTCATTGGACTGCAACATCAAATCATTGATCTAACAGAGAAGTTGAGGGACATGCAACCAACATGATCTACGCAACCACACATGTGGTGTACCAACTTCCATATTGAGGGGCATCACACCACGAGATTCCCAAGAATTTGGGGCCTAAGAAATCCCTCCATACTGGCAGGGCCTTCCACATATTTTCCTGTCGTCATAGTTGCACAGATTTTTATGCAATTTTATATACAGGTCATACACGGTTCCACGTTTTTCCTAATCAACATGGTACAACTCCAAACGAATATTTTGAAATCTGCAATACCTACGAACATCTCCATCACCTATGTCTAATCTTACATAAGTAAAAATGTTCCAAACAACATTTTTTGTGAGTTATTTGGCTCACCGACTCACCACACTAATCATTGTAGAACATTAGACACCCTAGATGACTAACTAGATCATTCTACCTATAGGATCAACGAATCTCCTAGAGGACAAGGAGACAGAGGAATAAGGGGGGGATATAATAGGAGGTAGAGGACCGATCCATTGTTACAATTGCAATAAGGAGGGGCATGTTGCAAGATACTTCCTGCTACCCATAAGACCCTAGTGTTCTTAGTGCAGAGTCAACACACATGCAACAGAGGATTTCCCATAGCTAATCGTGAGATGGGAGGAGTGCAATCATAAAAGGGGAGAAAATTTGATTAATGCAAATCCGCAGGAACCCAAACCAACTACCCTCTCAAACATTAACAGTCACGTGGGGAGGAAAGAATACTAGAGACAACTTTAGAACCATTGAAAAACCAAGGATCATAAATCCTGGCTCACCGAAGTGCTCATATGATTCTAGCCAGTAGAATTAGTACTACAAAGATGTCGTAGATATTTTTAACAATTTGATTCCAACTTATGATACCTATGGTGAACAACCAGAATATTCGAAGGCCAAAAGCCCGAAATTGCCGCATACAAATTCCCAACCTATAACATAATGGTTCATATTGGTTTTTCAAATCATGAATGATGAGAAAATGCTAGGGCAGTTGCAGAAAAATCTTAATTTTTTTTTCAAGGATGGGGAGCTCTTGGAAGGGCTAATTTCTGCCAATTTTCCTGAATGACATTCTAGACGGGTGCAAAGGAACAAGAAGAGGACAGGGAAGGAATTTTTGGTTGATGCCCATATTTCATTATTTAAGATAAAGGATACGATGCTAGACTTGGGTTCAGATGTGAATATTATACCAAGAAAAACATGGGGAACCTTGGGAAGGCCCAAGTTTTTGTTCTCTCATATTCAGTTATGCATGGCGAATCAGTATTGTATCCTCCCAATTGGGTGCCTAGAATATGTATAAGTTGACATAGAAGGCATAAATATATATGCATATTTTGAGGTAATATACATTATGGGAGACAATTACCCCTATCCGACATTCCTAGGAATAAATTGGGCCTTCAAAAACTATGCAGTGATTTACTTAAAGAGGGAAACCATGACCTTTGAAATGGATGGAGTCCGGGTGATTCAACCCCTGGACTCTTATCAAGGCCCTAGGTTCACCGAGATGGCGAGAAACAAAGAAGAACCTAAGTTACCGGACCAGTTATACTGACTCACAGAGGAAGAAGGGAAGATTACATCAATCCTACAACAGGAGGGTCGATCAACTAGAGAAGTGTTCAGAGTTCTAAAGTTGGATCTGAATATGTGTATAATGACTGGAAGAAAGGTGGACATGAGATCAACATCACGATATGCGCAACGATCCACCATATCCACTGGATTGGCACTGAGGTACAAGAATTTCCTATTTTTAATGGTATGGTTTTTGTTACCGATTTTATCAATGAAGTTGAGTCAAACATTTTGGAAGCACATAAAGTGCCCTTGCTGGATGTTGCCCTCCAAGTGATTCCTACAAGGTGGTGGAGCCCTCACCGCAACCATATTAGAGAGTGTCAAGCGGGTAAGTCTGCATTGATATCCATATTCAGGTTAGAAGACTTCTCGTCCGATTTTATTAAATATGAAGGGTATACTAATCCTCGCCAACATATATAAGATTGTAAATCCATATGGATCAGAGATGGACTTCAGTAAAATATATGGGTGCATAGCTTCGTCCACACTCTAGGGATATTTCTGCAAGCATGGTACGTGAAGGAGGAAATAAGGAGGTAGACTGGTGAATGGGATTGTATGACAGCTCAGTTCATTAGTGACTTCTCCTTCACTGATGATGACGAGAGGATAACAGTTGCTCTGAAAGCATTCAAGTGGGTCTCATTCCCGGTAGGTAAGCTTATTGAAGATTACTTTGATTAGGATTCCTTTGATCACAAGTATGAATCCAGATTCCACGAAATTGTGGCTTGTAGAAAGATAAACCTTTAACCCTATGGAGACGATTTAGAGGGGTTAAAGCACTTGAAATTTAAGCAATATGAAGCAGAGAAAAACGTCAAATATGGGCATGTAACTGTTGGTATGTAGCTACAACCTCTGAAGTTTCGGAAGCACAATATCACTGAAGAAAAGCCAAACTTAGCTTTGATTGGGGGTTATTAGGATGAGAAGACTACCAAGGAAATATTCAATTTCCTAAGGGAGTATGAAGACTTGTTCCCTTCATTTGTTGTGGATCTTAAAGGAATTAAGAGGGAGTTGGGTGAAATGAATATCATTTTGAAGCCAGCTGTGAGACCAGTGAAACACTAGCCATATTGATTGAACTCGAGATTCAAGGAGAAGGTGAAGAGGGAGATTGATAAAATGCTAGCAAAAAGGCTTATCTTCCCAATTTATGAATTTGAGTGGGCCAGTCTGATTGTCATACAGAACAAGAAAGACTCATCTGGGAATGTTTGGATTATAGGATTTTGAACAATGTCTGTGTTCATGGCCCCTTCCCTACTCTATTTAGCGATGAATTCCTCGATAATGTTGCAGGTAATGAAGCCTACTCTTTCATAGATAATTTCTCTAGTTACCACCAAGTCTGTATTGCAGAGGAGGATAAAAATAATACCACATTTACGACCGAAAGGGGGTCTTATGCCTACCATTTAATGCCCTTTGGACTAAAGAACGCACTAGTAGTTCAAGGATCGTAATCGCTGCCTTCCAAGACTACATTCACAAATTTATAGAGGTGTACATGGAATATTGGACAATCTATAGTATATTAAAAAAACATTCCATCTTTCTTTGAGTGATGTTTGACCACTACAGGTAGCCGCATATCTTGTTGAATTTCAAGAAGTGCACTTTTGATGTCCCTTTTGGAACACTATTGGGGCATATAGTTTTTAAAGAGGGGGTGTGTGCTGATCCTGCCAAGGTTGTGGTAATCCCAAATATGCCTCCACCGACAAGTGTTACGCTGCTAAGATCAACTCTCGGACACACAGGATATTACCGCAAGTTCATCTACAACTATGCCTTGATCACTACACTGTTCGAGAAGCTGCTGAAGAAATTTGAAAGGTTTTACTTTTCTGATGAATGTGATGTCACCTTCAATGCGCTAAAAGAGAAGCTGGAAAATGCACCAATCTTGGTTTTTTTATTGGAATAATTAATTTCATGTCCATATCAATGCACTGGGAATTGCTCTAGGATATTTTTTGGCTCAGCCCAAAGATGGTAACCTTGATCACCGGATCTAATTTTCCAGTAGAAAAATTTCCAGGACAGAAAAGAACTATACCACAACCAAGCGTGAAGCCCTCGCAATGGTGTACTCGATAAAAAAGTTTTGACACTACCTTTTGGGGGATTTGTTTAAGTTCTTTACATATCACTCCGATCGAAAGTACCTATTGAATAAGATTGTGCTCGAAGGAAGGATTTGTAGATGGCTCCTATTGTTCCAGGAGTTCACATTCAAAATAATCATCAAGCTAGGTAGGATGAATGTGGGTCTTTATCATCTCTCCCAATTGGAGTTGGGCGAATCTGGAGGGTAAATCGATGATCAACTATCGGATTTTGACTTGTTTCAAGTTGAATCCATACCTGACTACATGGAATATATTGCATTATTTTTTGTCACAAGGAAATTTCTAAATAGTACACAATGACATAGTGAATTCCCATGGTATTTCAAGTTGTATATTACCAATTGATCGCAAGACAGTTATACAATATGGTCCTTTATCATATATTGAAATGGTGTGTCCTCGATCATGAGAAACAAGATGTGATATGGGAATTTTATTTAGGAATTTGGGGTGGACACGTGGGCACGAAATCCATTGCAAGAAAAGTGTTGCAGACAACACTCTGGTGGCCAAAAATTTTCTGAGATGCAAAGGAATACACCAAGAAATGCGATGTTTTCCAACGGGTGGGACAGAAATCACACCAAGATGAACTTCCTTTGCAGCCAGTACAGTCACTCAAGGCCTTTGAGAAATGGGTGATAGACTTTATGGGGCCCATTAATACACTGGTGCGACACTACCATGCTAGATTCAACAGCACTACCACAGATTAGCTTACCAAATGGGATGAAGCTGCTCCAATTAAATATTACAACGTTTTCGCTAGGTTCATCTTTGAAAATATTATCACTCAGTTTGGGTTCCCCCTAAGCCTCACAAGTGACCAGGGGATCCATTTCATTATTGAGATAGTTGCCACCCTGTTGCATAAATTCATGATACAACACCATACGAGAAACCCATACCACCCACAAGAAAATGGCATTGTTTAAGATTTTAACAAAATCCTAGAGAAAGGCCTCACCAAGATATGATCTACTAACCAAGACGACTGGGACAAGCAGGTGTCGACTACTTTATGGGCCTAATGTAAAACCATCAAGTGCCTACACAAATACACGTTGTTCCAGCTTATTTATGGCCAAGAATTCGTAGTACCTATCGAGTTCATTATTCCCAACCTTTTCATTATTCGAGCTACTCACATGTCATAGGATGAATCAATTCCAAACCGGTTGGATGAACTCTGGGAGTTGGACGAAGCTCGATTTCTAGAAAATTTTCACCAAACTTTTGAAAAGGAGATGCAGAAATCCTGGCATGACCAGAACATAAAACAAAATTATTTTGCATTCGAGGGCCAATTTCTCTTATATGATAGTAAGTTTCTAAAACATCCTGGAAAGTTGTAAATCCATTCATTAGGACCATTCATTATTGCGGAAGTGTGAGAGTTTATAGTTTTCAAACTCATGCAACAGGATGGATTATTATTGCCTAGTTGGGTGAACATCGCATGCTTGAAGCCCTTCCATGTCCCAACAGTTTCTTCATCAATTTGAATTGATCTCTAGAATGGTATCATAGTTTTGTTTAAGTAAACTCAGTCAGTTAATTTTGCAATCACGTCAGTGATTTCAATTTCATCAATTATTTCATTCACATCGGTAATTCCAGTTGTGTCATTCAGGTCAGTTATCTCAACTATGTCAGTTACGAATAAAGTTACCTTAGTTAGGTTTTTTAGTTAGTATAGTTCCACCCTCTGAAATCGATTATGGTCGGTGTATCACACTTGGAAATCATCATATCCACAACAATTAGTAATAATTCCTTGAGTCATTTCGAATTTGGGTAAAATATCTATCGTAATATCTCTGACATGATTTGGTTATCAGATTTTTGGAATATTCCACCATCTTGTCATAATTAACAACATGATCACCCACCTCTTCAGTTTTCACGTCATCTGGGTCAGGTCCAGGTCACAGTCGTCGTTAATGCCATGATTTGAATCGAGTATAGAAATTTATCGTATTAATTAATTAAATTGTCTAATAAAAATATCATGTTAGGTATTTATATTTAGTTTTCATGGAAAAGATCAGTTCTTCATTGTCAAAGCGTAGGTGGTCAAATTACTCAGTCTATCTTATGTGTTGAATTCCTCCGGTCCCTAGCCCAAATTCAAATCTATTGTGTTTGTTATGTATAGTCGTTGAATTGCAACCATGACTAAGGTCTCCAAAATCTCTATTCCCACCCCTTCATCCACCTCGAGACTCACTGAACTTGATAATCTCTATGGAAAATATGAGAAGTCCATGCTCGTAGATAATTACCTATCAGATTCTTTCCATTTCATTGCGCTCAAGCGCGAAGTTTTTACAGAGGTCATAAATAGACCATATGGAATCCATTCAAATAGAATAAAATATGATTTCAAAGGGATGCAGAGTTCCACCTTGATGAATTTGTGAATTTTACCAGTGTTTGACACTTCAGGGGCAGTAATGCAGTGTACTAAATTCTTTCTCAGTCAAATGCATGGGGGTCTCTCTGGATCGACAAGGAATAACCCATACATTCCTGTGACATTCATCAATTGACAGGACTCTCTATTGCAAGGGTCGTAGTGTCATTTTCTTTCTAGATTAATTCCAAGTGGGTAAAGAAGGAGGGTGACAACAATTACTACAACAAGTATGATACTCAACACTATGGAAAGGGAGCTTGAATTAACGTTCCCACTATTAAATTTTCCTGCAATATAATTGTTGGACAAATAATGTGCTATTACATAAAGGGTGAGTGCACTCTGGACACCATTTCAGCGGCAGAAGCTTCTGAGAAAGGGGAATAGTTGAATTGGTGTAGTTATTTTTTGAATGATATTTTTGAAGCCTATGAAGATGTGTATAAGAGAGTGGCATAATTCATTTACAAATATCTCGCCATTTCTCTACCTATGATGAAGTGGTTCCATCTAGAAAGTAGAGATATAGCACCCATCTCTGAGGATCAACCTCTAGCACTCAGATACTCACCATGGCAGACTTTAGGGGACCTCAGTAGCAAGGAAATCAATGAGGCTTCTTTTGCAGAGTGGTATGAAAATATTTTATATGTCACAAATACAACCCCAGAATCTTGTTGTTGCTGTTATATGACTATTAGCATGCAATATGGTTTGGAATTCACCATGACAGCACCTAGATTCGCCCTAAAGTTATCAATATGAACATGTTCCAGATGTGTGCTCAACCTTACATTCTCTCATAATAGGTGTTCCATACTAAAGTCATGTCCTAGCCCAGATTTTTTGGGGAGGTTCGAAACGACAAGATGACATATTCTTTTAAAGGTATGTTACCTAGGCCATTTCTAGGTGAGACCCCTTCTGCCTCCTAAAAGCGAGTGGCAAAAGAGATGCTCAATCCAAAATTGAAGAAACTTGAGACAACAATGATATCAGTTCACAACACTCTAGAGGGTCTCAAAGTACCTTTCCCTTATTCTCTGAATTTCAAAAAAATTCTCCAATTACTACTTTGTCATCCAGCCCAGTCATTACCTCACTTACCTCCATGGTCCCCCACTCTAATATTGAAGCCACCATCTAGGATACTTGGTCGATTTCTACCAGGTCACCATCATTTCCCAGGAAACAGACTATAGTTACCTCTTCCCAGGTCGTCAATATCACCGATGAGGAACCACATTCCCACACCAGGACACCAATCCTTCAGGAAAAATTATTTTCCCCATCCACTATGTCACGAGCATCAGACAACCCATCACCCCACACAACTTCCCCCTCTACCCCTATTTCAGATATTCCTCCATCCAACAACCTTCTCAATGTCGAGACTGAAATGGAGGTAGACTCTATAATCCAGTCTATCACTGACACTACCAAATATGCACTCATTTTTCACCCTATAAGCACGAGGTCAGTTAATACATTTATGTTATATTTTCTACTAGAATATGGCCCACAATTGAGAACTGGATAGCTATCAAATCTAATACCAGGGCACAAAAGTCATACACAAATTTCCTCTAACATTCGACCCCACCTCCCTTTCACCACTGCTTTCCATTCCATACCATGCTATTACCCACACCACTGAGACCCTACAGTAGGTGACTTAACCCCAAGGGAAATCCAAGAAATTGGTTGACAGGGCCAACCACTGCAAACCTGGTACACTCCACCTACTACTATGATACCTGATGACCTCCAAATTTGGTTGAATTCTAAATTGTTTAATTTTATTCAACTATTTTCATGTCAAGCATAGGTGCTACATAAAACTTTGACAGTGGAGCATGATAACAAGCAACAACAACAACAACTTCATTCTATTGCGCTTGAGAAAGATCAACTTCTCTAGGAAAAGTAAGAAATATAGCAACGAATTAATGAAATCAGTGCAAATTTCTAGGATATTTGGCCGACAGTTGCTAAGATAGTACCAAATGCACCAGAAGGCTTTTCGGTCTTCACTCTTTTGGTTTGTTGTGATCATATCATAACTGAATTCACCAACCTTTTCTCAGCAAACAGGGAGCTTTATATAACTATTTTCGCCACTCAAAGGGCACTCCCTAATATATAAAACCGGTATACATCGAAAAAAAAACCATTGAAGTAGCTTATATAAAAACCTCCATTCAACAGACTACGACAGAGGCTAAAGAACTCTTCGCTCAAGTTCGTTACTATTCAGGGTTCCTTGCAAATAAAAATCATCTGGTATACACTTTGTGCCAACAAGCTAAAAATATATTCAACGAAGCCTTGACCACCCCAAACCTCAATCAACAAAAGGATATATTTTGCACTGACTGACATCCTCAAAAAAAATATCCAGAAAATTAAGGATGAATCACATGCCACAAAAATTTTTCTCTATGGCCTTAAGCCACCGATGCAAGTCCACTTCTAGAAACTATAGCATATCTACGTAGAAGCATAAACTCAATGGAATTCTCTCCTGACTACAATACCTGCTCAACCAACAACTGAACTCACCATGCACTTCATCAAGAATGCTAGCACTCTCACTTGTCCATGGAAGTCAGCGCTTTCTGAGTACATATAATTTATAATTGCATGCATCTAATTCATCCCAGATTAGGTCCTTCGTTTGAGAGAGTTGTCCAAGAAGGAGCAGCACTAGTAGGAGCCCCACAGTAGCAATAAGCACCAACAGCATCAACAAATGATTGACTCGGGGATGATTCAATTTATTATTTTCAGGGCATGTTAGGTCCTTCATTTTGGGGGAAAAATTTTGACATGTTTTTACCAAATCTAACCAACGGGGAGTCACAGAGAAAGTATTCGAGGAAAGAAAAGGAATCCACTAATATCTGTCAGTTGTGGAAGGATGTCCATGGAAAATAGGGACACATGTAGTCATATTTGAGCCAAAACATTTGTCAAAATCAGATGAAATAGTCACATCCTAGAAACAACATCAATCGAGAAGGAAATGGAGGGGCATCCAAGGAAGAAATCAACAATTCAGGTGAGAAGAGTGCATAAAATCTGAAGGAAAAGGGAAAACGGGGATGGAAGGCTTATGTACCAAAATGTTGCCACCGAATCTATTGGTATTAGCATAATTCTATGTTTACCTGATTCTAAATTAGTTTTGTTCCAATTTCTTGTTTCTATCAGAAAGGCCTTGGAGCCTAAATGTAATGAAGTACTGATGGTTGAAGCTAATGAAAGAGAGTTATGGGGATGTTTTTGGACTTTCCTGTATTGGTTTTATGGGCCCTTTTAAGAAAATTATTATGAATGCATGTGTATACTCTATGTTCAGGTGAATGCTTTTTTTTTGTCTTTCATGATGGATATACATATGATGTCATATTTATAAGTTAAATATAATTGTCAGCCTTTGTGTGACTCCTCCTGATGCATGGTTCCAATCCTTTAATTAAGTAAGGTCGCAGCATGCCTCGGGTGAGATTCCTTATTCTCCTTGAGTAAGGCGAAAATTTTGGTGTTACGTTAGACTACAGCGGACCCTTTTCTGGCCCTTGTTCCTAAACCCAGGGTCTCTGCCATTCCATAATTTTCTTCCAACATTTTCCATCTTCATACGGTTGCACCAACCTACTTTCCACATGTGTGCATCACATTAAATAATAGGCCATGTTATCTTTGTTTCCTGAGGGGGTAGTGACAGCAAAAACATCACCTACAACCAAAATAAAAAATATGTATTAGTTATATGTTCAAGATTTAAATTTATAGATGAAATTGCTAATGATAGTTGCCACATACCTTCTCTTCAAACATCAAAGACTTGATCATGATCAAGTGAAATGATGGCCTCTTCATCGTGCATCTCTTGCCACATTTGAATTATATGAGGTCCCTTTGAATTAATAGGTACATATTTCCATCATTTCACCTACCCATGTTTTTCACATTGATCAAGTCTACATCTATCACCACCAATGCAGAACTCACAAAAACATGCGATTTTTCTTGTCTTGATGGAAAATATTTCACCCATATCTTTACTCCACACTGAGTGTAATTCTATCATTCCTTCTATAATATTAGAATATCAAGGAATGGATCTATTCATATCACCAAGTTCAACGTTCCATAAGAACCTATGCACAAGCCTAATAGATCAGTGACCTTCATGTCCTAAATGGGATCTTCACCAGTTGACCACCTCTAGTGATGATTTGATTTGATCCGCATCATGACTCATTTGGTACCTACTATTAATTGATCGCTTAACAAAATCACCTACACCATCATGCTCACATTTTCCATGTCTTCTTTCAATATAGCTCAAAGTACGTCGAATTTTTGTCTTCTTTTGTAGTTGACTCAACCAATAAAAATTGTGTGCTGACTTGAATTTCCCTACACAACCATCTGACCATATCTAATGCTTTTTGAATGATACGTAATTTTTTTAATGATTCTTAAATCAGTTCAAAGCAATTTTGAATGAACAATGTGTCATGCTCATGGTCATCGTTGATGTAGAAGTGATACTCTTTAATCATATCACATGACTCCTTAGTGCTATTCCTACCATCAAAATTCAATTGTGCATGTATGTGAAGAAAATGTAAGAATATGGACACTTGGTCTGAGTGATATTACCCACTCTGGATCTCTATCTAAGGAGAAAATTTATAATTCTTGACAAATTCTACCACTGATAAGATTGTGCCTTGGCTGGAATATTTCGTGAGAATTCTTAAATTCATAATCTTTCCACCTAGACCTGTGTGATTGTTTGACATATTTATAGATCTGGTTCTGAAATGACCCCATGAATTGTGAAATAGGAATCTCATCCTCAACATAGTTGATCCTCCTAGGCACTAGAGTTTAAGAATATGGTTGATTTCCCATGACATACTCATATTGCTTCCATATGATAGCGACATCTGACATCCAAGACCGGTTGCGATCAATAGGCAAGTTCTTATGGAACAGTTCCAAATCACCACATTTAGTGCATCTTCTCCCACCTATATATATATTTTTTTTAAACAAATCTTATGGCTCCCTTCTACACAGTATTCATGATGAAATAAAATCGCATGTTGTAGGATGAGGAGGATCATCATGACAGTTCTTCTTGCAAAATTCTTGGAAATTGTCATAATGAAGTTGGAATTTAACATAATATTGGCAACAAAATGTGTCACGGATTGTATTAGGACTAATAAACCATGGTTTCAATTTATAAAACATCCTTATGGACATCTTCACATGGTGATTTCTTTCCTGTAATTCCTTGAACATTACAACTTTTGTCATTTCTACAACATGCTTAGTGTGATTTGCATACTCTCCTTTAGCTATGTGATGTCAAATGACATGATTTCTATGTGAAATAGTATGGTAATATCTCCACAAAAACTCTACCACAAGTGCTCTAATTCCTATTGTAAGCCTGTCTTGGTAGGGTTTCCTAGTGATAAGAGCCCAACAAACAGATTCATCATTTTCATCTACTCGAACCTTCAATTTGGTATGTTTATGCAATGTTTTTCTTGATACATGGAGTAATTTTTACATTTTTTCCAAATTTTATTGTATTGATGTATTGGGTGCAACAATAGCAGTTGTAATTTCCCTATGAGCAGCTCAAACATTGTATTTTCATGATTTTCCAAACATAGAGAATGCCTTTGATATATTTTTCAGTGGCATCCATATGTGTCTTCCTGCTTTTGGAATCTTTGATACTCAAAAGCTTTGTGGCATGTTTTAGTTTCTTAATTTTGATCAACCCCTGCAGTATCTAAGCTTGTGCAACTAAATGTTTATAAAAATATTATCGAATGAAGTTACTAACATTCTCTATAATAGTAAAAGCAGGGATAGGCTCCCTAAGGTCCTCTATTATGCTTGGATCCAAATTTTCTGCAGACCACTACAGCTTCTTGTTGTCCTATCAACTTAAGAGGGAAAAATTTGTTCTTTTGGTGGTTTATCAACTTGATAGGGAACATCTTTTTCCTCTAGTGGTTGATTAGCTTGATAAGGCACACCTTTTTCCCCTAGTGATAGTTGATCAGCTTGATAGGGAACATCTTGTTCCTCTAGTGGTTGATCAGCTTAATAGAGCGCAACTTGTTCCTCTAGTCGTTGATCAAATTTATAGGGCACATCTTGTCCCTATAGTGATTGATCAGCTTGATAGGGCACATCTTATTCATCATGTTGTTGATCAGCTTGATAGGGTACATCTACTTACTCATGTGGTTGATCAATTTCTATCCCTTCATAATGGAATACAGAATATACTTGTAAGTCAAGTTAATCATAAGTATTTAATGGTAGATCTACACATTTTTATTTAAGAAATCCTAATAGGTGGAAGGTCACGATATGATTGGCAGGTTATTCCCCCTATTTTCCTTTGAATTTAGGGATATACGACGGAAAGTTGGTTGGTATGGGGGACATTGCTGATTATGGGCAATGAGATCATTTGTGAGTTTCATCAAATCTAGGAGATTTAAAGAAGTGACAAATGGTATATTTTTGGTGTTAGCAATGATGCAATGACCTTGTGTGTTGGTGAACATTGGTATTGGTATTGGTGTACCCTGTGGGGTAGTATTAGTTGGGGTAGCTTGCGGGGTGTGGTTGGTTGGAGTACCCTACAAGGTAGTTTTTGTATTTCCTCGAGGGCTAGTGGTGGGGGTGCCTTGAGAGTAGTTAGATCCCAATAAGGTGGCTCCAAGAATGGATGTTCCAAACAAGGTTGATTTCTCTTGTCTTTTGTGCCATAATGGTGAGAGACCAAGCACTCCTCCCAATAATGGTGGGAGATATTGTAGGCACTTAGAGTGACAGGTAACCCTTGGGTCCCCTATGGTTCCCTAGTAATTTTGTGGTAAAATATGGTGAGGGGTATTTTATTTAGGAAAACCATTTGAATCATACACATAAGACAAAGAAAACAATAAATGGTTAATTTTCCCTTTAATTCTAATGTGTGAAACAATCAATAAAAATATTTTTTTGAGGATTTGTGCATGAGAATAATTATAAAAAAGGCCTAATGTCCTTCTGATCAAGTAGTAACTAGACTATGTGAATTTATAGTAGGATACCAGGGCCACATCATGAATGTCAATGTAAATGCTTCCAGCATCCAAAAACCAACCAAGGTATGGAGAGGGTTATAGTGGGGCATACTAGGGCTATGTCCTGAAAGAGTTTTGATGCTTATAGTAGCCTGACCAAAATTGCCTCAAGTGGCTCGTGCTCATGCACCCACTACCTATAGGGAAAGATGTCCTAATATTTGGCCATTAAGTTACCTATGTCTAGTGGCAATGAGTGAATCTTGACTTCTGGTTGTCTTTTTTGGACCTAGAACCCCTACAAAGTGTTGGGAGACAAAAAGGAAGTTTGTGGTAATTTGCCACCTAAGCCTTACCCCCTTCACGGGTTTTTTCTCATTGGCGTATTTGTCACTAGATGATGTAGGATTCTAAGCTCCCTAAAAGGAAACTTCTATGTTTCAAGATGAAAACAACCACAATGACTTATGTGCTTCCTATCCTCGTGGTCCTAACTTGGACTATAAATTATCTTTTGGCTCCTGTAGGGAATTTAATGTGTTCAAGTTAAGGTTGTTTTTAGAGAGTATTTGCTTCACTTAGGGTGTGCAAAAAATGTAAGCTCAAAGAAACTAAGTACAAAGATTCCAAAAGAGGATACCCTTTATAGCATCTTTAAGTGAGCTTAATGTGTGGAGTGAAGGTGTGTGCAAGTGAAATTGTGAACATACAAAGTATGAATTGCAATGATGTGGATATGTGATGATCATTTACAATTCCCCTAATTACACTATGTGATGTTTGTTCCTTGCAATAAAATAAAAGATGTGTGGATAGTGGACCACTTACTCTTTCCACATAACTTGATTTAGTTAAATATTCCAAAATAACCATTCAAATATATGTATACTTTACCTAAATTAATATGCATTTTATTAATATTTACTCAACTTATACATGTTGATGCCTTGAACAAATTGGAGTCACATGAAACCATTATATATTAATGATATTCATAACAAATAAATTTCATCAAACCAAGCCATTGAAATAAATCAATTGTTTTTCTTATGCATAAATTATGATTTAACTTCAAGGGATGCCACAATTGAGAACACCCAATAAAATAACCCCCATGTAAAGGATAAGAAATTTTCAAGCTAGTTGAAGGTATGCAATTTGTAAAATATTTGTAAAGTCAATATACCTATTTCCTAAGTGATTTAGTCCCACAAGCAATAATATCTCTTCACTCTCCCCAAAAACATGTTTAAGAAATGAAAAAACATAACCATTTGGGAATAGGATTGAAGGGTATGTGATAAAGGTGATCTATTGTTAGATATAACCCCAAAAATTTACTAGTGAATCTAGGTTTGAATCTTTGTTAGGTTTGACAACAAGTCACATTTACCAAGTGAAGCATTTGACCTTTTTAAAAATTAGTCCTTAGTAACAATTTTCATTTCTTCAAAAGACTATATAAATCCAAAACTAAAAGTGATCTCCATTGTAACAAGGATGCTATTATATTTTTTTTCATATATATCATTCACAAAATATTTCAATAAAAATCCAATGTCAAGTAAAAGAGATTGTGAGAAGGGAAGGAAATAGATTTAAGTGATTAAAAAATAATAGGTGTTAGGAATAAATTATAATAATTGGGGAATTTACTAAAGAAGCCAAAGAGAGTGGCTCAAAAATGAGAAGAGGATGAACATCTAGCAAAGTTGATGAAGAAGATATTGTATAATAATTTGCAAGCTTGTTGAACTAAAGACTAGTAGAAATTAAAGGTTATTCCTATATAGGAAGTATAATACATTTTGAGGGAATTATTACTAACTTAATCATCAATATAGAGAATATTTTTAATTTGAGAGAATGGGATATTCTTGAAAAATCAATCTAGTGATTACCAAATTAAAGAGCCAAGTTTATTTCGTGAGACAGAGGAATATATATATATATATATATATATATATATATATATATATAAGATATTTTGTGACTAAAAATTCATACACTACATAAATACACACTCCATACAAGAAGGAACCTATTCAACTATTTTTTAAGTATGTTAATGTTTGAAAGCCTACCATGCGAGATCAAATTAGTTGGAAAGGTTTTTCTTCATTAGAAGCACCATGTCATTTAGTGTTTTAAAATGTGTAACTAAATTTCCATAAAACAATAGTAATAATAATTTTCTTAAAGGAAGAACTTATCATAACTACAGAGAATTTCACAATTTTAAGCAAAAAGTGGATGAAATGTGGGATGAGAAGTGTGAGAAGGCCAATGAAATTGTTGATAAGGAAACAAAAAAAAATCAAGAGATAGAGGTTCTAGTGGATTTAGAGAACAAGGAAGATGCTTCAAGGTCTTATCAACAATGGATGTACATTTTTATCATTTGTGATGAAGAGGGGCACAAGTGATTAGAATGCTATTTTTTTGGAGAATGTACATGGAAATTTTAGCACAACAATCATGCAAGGCACAAGGAGGGGTAAGAGGATTTTAAAAACTATATGTTTCTACAAGGAACCTTTTTTATGCACATGCAAAGAAGGATATCCAATGTCTAAAGTTATGTTTTTTATTATTTTCATTAAATATTGACAAAGTTTTATAAAGTTCCTCTTTTTTACTTTCGAACCATACTTTGCAATATATTTCATGATTACATGTTGAGAAACAACTAAATGGAAATCGAAATTAGATTATCATTGTCTAAGAAGATTAACATTGTAAAAATTTAACATATCCTCAATACGTGCATGCTAATTTATTTCTTTTGCATTTATAATATATAAATTTAATATTGATAAATCACATTATCCTTTCATGGAGCATTGTAGTGATATGCAATAATATAATCCTTTTTATGCAAGCATGAATCTATACTACACTTTGCATGTCTTTAAAAAATGTGCTCTTTAAAAAAATCTCATAAACTTCATGTAAGGATTGAAAGAAAAAACTTGTGAGGTTTTCAAATGTAGGGATCATCATTTAGGATTCAAGGAACCATTAAATGTTATATATGATGATGGATGTCACGAATATTTAATGTTGTTATATGTTTAACAAATAATTTCTTCTCAACATGCACATTGTAAGGAGGGATATTCTTGCTCCTTCTAGATCTTGACACACATTTTCTCTTTTAACTCCTACAAGGATATCAAGCTTCAATAAAACTAATGTTTATAGGCTTTGGAGCACCTAGGTGACAACACTTTTTTCTAATCCCTTTTGTAAATATTTCCATGAATTGTAATTCATGTACAAATAATATATGGAAATGTGAATATTTTCTTTGGTTAAATCACATCCTTAGTTTTTTTGGGTTATCCTAAACCATTACAATTCGAAGGTGGTTTATAATTTGCATGAATTCGAGTGGTTTCAAAAAATACCAATGAACCATTAATCACACAAAGTGTTTTTTTTTAGTTCTTGTTACATCTCAATTTTTAACTACATGGTATTACTTTCAATGCTTATTTTATCTTAGTTCTATTGTTTCATTCTCCATTTTTTTCTTGTTTTGAATCATATTTCCTAATGCATACAATATGGAGAAGGTAAAATGAGAGGTGATACAAATTGAATTACATGAATTGGTTGAATTGCATAATCTTGTTGTTCTCTCAATGTATGTCATCTTTTTCTCGTCCTTTATTTAGATTTTTCTTACACTTCCTCTGTGCTTGGCACTTTCTCTCCTTTTCGAGATCAAAATCTCCAATTTATCATGTTTGTTATGAATTCTTGTGTAATTTTCATGTTCTGTTATTTTCTATGAATGAATGTTTGATGTTCTTTTTCTATGCATGCACATTCGAATTTGTTTTGTTTTATTTTTTGGGGTTGCAGTAGGAGCTTGAACGAACTGCTAGGTGTGTATATTTTCCATCAATTCCATATATACAGTTGGTGTTTGGTTAGTGGATGGTTAAATTTTGTAGTGGCTCAATCGAGCGCCTCATTAACCACATTAATGGCTCGATTGAGGGTTTCTTAAACCCTCAATCAAGCATTTTAAGCACTCGAATGAGCTCCTGAGGTCCTAAAAAACATAGTTTTAGCACCCCTTCTACAGATCTACAACAATATTTTGTACCCTAGCGGACTTAGTAAAAATTTGTCCTTAAGTGATGGAGTTGATCATGTTGGATTTTTGAAGGAATCCTCTATCCATTGGCATATGAGTTTGAAATTTTTGAATTCATATGATATTTTTCATCTAATTTATTTTAAACATAATGGTTGAAATTTTATTGGACAGTTTCGAAGGGGTTGAATAAAAAATCAATAACATAAAATATATAAAACGAAAAAATTTCAAAAAATACCACTACCTTTGTTTACGAGTCCTCTTAAAAAGGGTACTCTTGGTTTTTCAATTTATTTAAATAGTTTAAAAAAATATTACGTGAACACATGTCTACAAAATGTAATTGAAATATTACTTCACCAACTTCAAAAAATAAAATAAAATAAAATTTGCATTGAAAAATAAATTTTTAATATGCTTAACTTAGTTCTCTCTTTGTAGATCATATATATATATATATATATATATATATATATATATATATATATATATATATATTAGACTAAGTTATGTTATGTGAACACACGCATACCTCTTAAGATGCGCAAAAAATGTAAGGAGAAACATTTCATTTAATGGAAAATTGCAGATTATACAACGCTATATTTTTTTGCAAAAAATATCATTATGACAACAACATAATTCTCCACAAACTGTCTTTATTTTGAATCAAAATTCACAATGCTTATATGAATTTTGAGGGCTTCAATTCGATAAAAGTAAAATTTTGAAATTCCATTGCCACATTTGGCCCAAAAGTGTAACATGTCTTCATGTATTCGCCAATAATAATTAAAAAATATCACAAAACTATTAATTTATTATTTCCCAACTTATTCATAATGTACTACTTTGGACGAATTGGCTCCATCCATTATAGAAAAACAAATTATTGTTCCTTATGAACGCTTGACTTTCACTTGTTAAGTGTCTCATAAGATTTAAAATATAAAAATATAAGTAAATAGAATGTTTAGAATGTTGAGATGTTATATATAATTTAAATTATATACAAAATAATAGTAAAAAAATTGAAAAAAGGAAATTTTAGTTAAAAAAATTATCAAACACAAATTCCTCGAGTATGCCCTAAAATTGCTTATGTTTGGTTAAGAGCTTGTCTTCCTCAGATCTAAGGAAATAGATTAATGGTCCAAGACTGAGAGGCATCTAGAAGAAGTGAAACCTTGTCCCTTTATGGAATACAAGCGAGATAATTCTAGGTGATGTGGTTTTCCTTGAATAATAGTGATGAGTAAGCCTTTCGCGAAAAATAGCTAGTGATAATTAGCCCCACTACTGATTTGACAATTGAATTATAATATGATTTCCTACTATTTATAAAAAAATAATAAAGAAAACCAAAAATATTTACTCTAACAAATTTGTACTATGTTTTGTCTCTCTTAAAATCATCTGATTAAGTACTTCTCCATGTGGATTTCCCATTGTGTTGGTACTAAAAAAATATGGTACGTGGAGAAAATGTGTGATATTTTAGGCATTGAACAAGATCACAATGAAGAATCGTTACCCTCTTCCTTGTATTAATTATTTGTTAGTTTTTTTGAAGAATGCAATTTATTTCACTAAGTTAGACTTAAGAAGTAGTTATTATGAAATCATAATTTTTGAAGGTGATGTTTGGAAAATTGCTTTTAAAACAAAATGTGGTATGCTTGAATTGCTACTTATGCTCTGTGGGCTTTATAATACTCTTTCTAATTTCATGTGAGTTATGAATGATGTACTTATGCCATTCTTATATGATTTTTTAATAGTATACTTACACTATCCTGATTTTGAGTCAAAGTTGGGAAGATCATGTACTGCATATTAGGAACATCTTAGATGTTTTGAAAAAGGTTAAATTGTGTCTAAAGATGTCAAAATGTAAATTTGGTAAAACATGTTTAGTTTATTTAGGCTATATTGTAGGGGGTGTTGAATTGAAAATTGATCCCTCTAAAGTTGAAGCCATCACAAAATGGTCTAAGCTTAATAATGTAACCAAAGTTAGGAGCTTCCTACAACAATTCAACATTGTATAATTTCATTGCTAACTTTTCATTTATTGAATCTTCTTTGCGGGTCTTTCAATGGGGAAGAAAACAACAAAAATCATTCAAAATATTGAAAGAAAATAAGTATTCCCCATTTTTGGAATTTCCATATTTACATCAATTGTTTGAGATGTACATCAATGGAAGTGATTATGCCATGGGAGAAATGTTAATGCAACAAAGGAAACCAATTTTATACCATTCTAAGACCTTCACCAATGCAATAAGAAATTATACTACCTATGAAAAATAATTTTATGTTTTACTTCAGAGTATGAAGAAGTGGAAATGTTATTTGATGTACAAAGAGACAATCATCCATTAAATCATTAACATTTGTAGTATATTCAATCATAATCCAAGCTACAATAGTAACAGCATTTCTTGTCAATGAGATTCTTGAAACAATTCCATCTAACAAAGATATACAAAAAAGAGTTGTCAATATATTATTTATCAATACTTTTTGTTATTATATCCATTATTTACAAAATAGTTCTTTAGATCATGAATATTATATCAAACAATATGTTAAAGATGAATATTTCAAGGATGTATTGAAACAATAATCCATGGTACTCAAATAGAAGAATTAAATTATCATATTCATAACAAATTGTTATATCACCTTGGAAAATTGTTTATTACATGTGAAGAAAGAGTACATGTAATTAGATAACCAAATACCTACCTCATTTCTTCTCATTTTGATGTATGCAAAACAGTAGCTCGATTACAATGTTATTTTTATCAGCCTCAAATGAATGGAACTGTGTCCAAATGTGAATAGATGTGAAATGTGTACCACTCGCAAACCGTGTAATGGAAACATACATTTGTACATGACACTTCTTGTACCTTCTCATCCATCGGAAAATGTAACTGTGGATTTTGTAAGGGATCTACCTATATCTAGAAAAGGGCGTGAATATGTGTATGTGGTAGTGAATAGATTGAGAAAAATGTGTGTCTTGATCACTTGAAAGATGGAAATGATAGGAGATAAGACTACATATATGTCCTTTAAGAATGTTTTGGTTCAATTTTGTGTTGAAATGTGGTTGTCATTGATGGAAACCCAAGCAGCACCAGAATATTCCTCGCCCTTATTAACCAAAATGACATGGAAAATAAGAGTGTCTCTAGTCTGGATCATATTTTTTGGATTCTCTTCATTGATTCAATTTCAGTGGTATATGTTATGCCACAAGAGCCTTCACCATTTGAAATATATGCTAGTTTTAAATTGAAACCCCAATTTGTAGGAAAACCCCCCAAAGGTTGAAGATGTGGCATCTTATTATTTGGGAAATTCATGAAGTCAAACGAGTTCATGTTATTACGAATATATTAATTATATTTTAGCATCAAAAGTTGAATAAAATTTCAGCCTAAGGAAATTAATGGTTTTTGGCTCCAATCCAAAATTCAAATTTAAATTTGATTGCAATTCCCTCCTAAAGTTCATTAAGTCAGAAAACTCTCATAAGACGTCCTTAAAATATATTTAAAGACTTCCATTCTCTTCATCTTAGCATGGATTGAATGCCAATATTTGTGTATTTGAGCTCTAAAATAATTTCAGCCCTGTGGTGTTGTTGAAGATCAAACAAGAGGCAATTTGTGGGGGTTTATTGATATGGTTCAAGGGATTCATTTGTTTTCTTGCAAGCATAAGGTTTATTTCTGAGTTTCAGCCCACTTAAGGCAATATCTTTGTGCATGATGGTTTCATTAATTTATCTCTATGGCCAAGACTTACCAAAATTTTCGGCCTTCTTGTCTAGAGTATGACATATTATATATCTAATGAAGATTCAAGTATGAAAACCAACATGAAAGTGTGACCTTTGTGCAACCTAAAAATTTTAGACTTTCTTTTAAAACAATTGAAGGACTATTTGGAACCTAAACTAGAGCATTCGGCACACCAATTAGGGAAGTTCAAAATAAGAATATTGCTAAATATTTGTGTCCTTGGATACTTCCTTTGAAGGCATAATCTTCTGGGCTTAAAAGGTTTTGTTGGTTTATCTATTCTGTAGGTGAATTCACTGGTATGTATTTTCACATGGATCTATAGTTTTTCTATGATAAGTTTTGGCCCTTGCATATCTCTTTCGATTTGAATGAGTAGCTTGATCTTTGTGAAATTTTGAATTTTATGGAATTATTGCCTTACTTATGGCTATTTTGCTTTGAAGGTATGATCTATGAGCCTTGAATCATCACGGGTATTAATTCCTTAGAGGAGTAATACATATAAAACTTGATATACAATTCTATTAAAACTCTGACCTGAAAAATAACTAAGTGTGAAACCAGCGATTGAGACTTGTTTCGATATTTAGATGATTGAAAATAAAGGTGGAATACCTACGACTCCATTACAATTAGAATTCTTAGTCATCAATTCTGAAATATCTCATCCTATGCATTTTTGGCATTCCCATTGACTGTACCACAAAGAATTTTGGCGCTTCTTCAGAATTCTTGATTCTAATCTTCAACCTTTGTAACATATTTAATTTTCTAAAAGCCTAGACTTCAATCATATTTTGAGGATTCTATTAGTAGTAATATTTTAGAAGTGCAATCAAGAAGTCTCACTGACAACATAATTTTGCAAGAAGTATCACAATCATCTTCAATATTATTATCACACTTAAGGATATTCTTCATTATTTAAGGAGTTGGGATTCACTATTAGCAGTTTGAAAAGGGTGTACATTTAAAGTAAGATTCTTTTATCATTGCAATTGCAGTAGGGTTTCATCCTTAAGGGTACATCTAAATTTTGTCAACAGTTGAAGAAGTTGGTTTTTTTAACAGCTAGGGTTCCATGTCTATATCATTTGTAGTAGTATATTAATTGTAAGTGGGTGATTATCCATAGTACAGGAACCCACAATAGTTGGTCTAATTTATTATCATTTTCAAGGTGGTTAGGTGTTGTTAGGTAGGTGGTTGAAGTCACCTTTAGGTTGTAGCCTGAAATACTTCAGGGTGGCAGGGTGGTGCTAGGGAAATTTGAAGCTTGCAAGGGTGTTAGAGCATCCTATCAGTAACAGCTGATAAAACCAGGGTGTTGGAGCATCCTTCTAGTTGGATCCGGAAAATTGAATGCTTTTCTATAGTACTAAGGATTTTTGGATTCCCTTTTTAGTAGTATTTGAATCATTTAATGTAGTAACTCATAGATTATTAGAGAAGTGTTCGGTGGTTTTTCTCTCAAAAGGGTTACCACCTAAAATTCTAGTGTCTACTATCTATTGATTCTCTATATTGTTGGATTATGTTTTGAATTTTATGTTAAATATTAATTAATTCTCTGTAAAATAAAAATTAACTAATTGTAAGTGAAATATTGATTCACCCCCCTCTCATTACTTCCAGCAATTGGTATCAAAACAGGTTCCTTCACTAGTAGTTTAACCACTGGAAGGTGATCATGGAGTGAAAAAAACCAGACGTTCCAACACTTAATGGAAAAAAATATGTGATTTAGAGTGGAATGATGAAAGTATATATGCAAGCACAAGGATTTGATGTTTGGAAATATGTATTGACTAGGTATACGGAACCTTCAACACCTCCAATAGATGAAACAGGTAAAAAACATGTTAATAGTAATTTTAAATCTATGAGTATTATTTTCAATGGCTTAATAGAATCAATCTACGTTAATATTATGTATTGCAAATCAGCGAAAGAGATCTGGGAAAAGCTCCAAAATATAAATGAAGGGGACAAGAAGTTAAAGGATTTTAAGCTTAAACATACCAAGGAAAATTTGAGTAGTTGAAAATGAATGAAGATGAAAATATTGTAGCTCATTTTCTTTGTGTTGATGAAGTATTGAATTCCATAGAAGGATTGGGAGAACTAATGGATAACAAGGTAGTTGCCTGAAAGGTGTTAAGATCACTTCCAATGAGGTTTGATGCTAAAGTATCAGTGTTAGAAGAAATAAAGGATTTAGAAAATCTCATCATGGACGAGTTGCATGGAATACCTATAGCTTACGAAATGAGAACAGAATAAGAAAGTCCATTTAATAAAGAATAAACCTTCACAACATTCAAAAATACTGGAACTTAACAAATAAGAATCAAATCAAAGCTCTAGTTATTGTGATGATGAAATATCAGATGAAGAAGTTGCTAACTTTGTAAGAAAATTGGAAAGAGGAGCATGTGAATTCGAGGGTAACATTCCCTTAATATGTTTCAATTGTGCTGAGATTGATATCTTTGCTGGTAAATGTCCTCATAATAATTTTGATAGTGAAGAATAAGCTCCCATGAAATCAAAGAAGATTCAACAAAGGTAAAAAGAATGGATTTAATAAAAGCTTTTACTCAAAAGAAGATAGTTCCTCATCTGAAGAAGAAAGTGAAAGTGATGAAGAAAATGATATAGGAAGAGTATTGTTCATGGATAGGGATAACATGAAATAAGAACCTGAAGAAGAAGAGATGGACGAGGTCATATTTGAAAAGGAGATTTTCATAGTTATAAAGGATCTCAAGGTTGAAAGAGGAAACATCAAAACACTAGAATCCAAACTAAAATAAGTAAAAGAGAATTCCAAAAGACTCAATAAGAAGAATGAATAATCAGAAGATACCATCATCAAAATTAAAGTGTATTTGGAATAATCCAAAAAAATTGAAGATTCTATCATAAGAGAACTTGAAGAAAGCAACAAGGCAAGGGAAGATTTAGAAGTAGAGATAGTATATCTATGAAAGGAAGCACAAAGAATAAATGTCCTGCAAAACTTTGCAAACAGATCCAAAGCATTGGATGAGCTCATCAGCAGTCAAAGGCCAAACAGTGACAAGATAGGTTTTGGATACAAGCAAACATTCACAAAATCCTCGAGTTCATAAATGGGAGATGGACAGAAAACCTATGAAAAAATTAATAAAGGGACTATCAAGAAGGAAGAAGGCTTCCCAGTAGAACAAAAGGTTCAAGAGACACAAAATCAACAATATATACTGAAATAAGGCTCTTGGAGAACAACACCACGAATAATATCTCCCACTCTCAGGTATCAAACCATTTTTCTTGGTGCATGTTATTCTTGTGGAATTTTTGGACATGAAGTTGTAAATTTCCAAGCCTACAATAGGAACAAAAGCAACTTTGGAAATTATTCCATGAATGACTATCCGAGAAACTCTCAGGAAGATTACAAGCAAAATTATAACAAGTTTGGATATTTAAGCAATGAATTAGAATGTCATAAATGTAAAAACTTTTTACATTTGGTTAAATACTATAGATTAATCACTCCTCCAAGGGAGTCACAAGAATTTCAAAATATCCCTCCGAAGCTCTAGAAGAACAAAATGAAAGTTGTGTGCTTGATCTAAAATTTCAAAGAAAGAGGACTGTATGGTATGTTGACAATGGATGCTCAACACATATGACCAGAGATAGAAAAAAATATATATCTATAAAGGAAGGAAATGATGGAATAGTGCATTTTGGAAATGATGGATCTGCAAATGTTATAAGAATAGGCACAGTCATCTTGGAAGTAAGGATGCTACAAAAAAAGATGTGCTACTCATAGAAAACATGAATCACAGTTTGTTGAGCATAAGTCAAATGTGTGATCAAGGACACATGTTGTTATTTAATTCAAAGAAATGTGAAATAAGAAGAGAGAAATCTGGCAAGTTGGTGGAAACTGTAACTAGGACTCCAAATTCCATATACACGTTGGATAAGACTATACACAAAGGTTGTTTCTTGGAAAAATAGGATGAAATGTAGATATTAAACATAAGGATGAGACACATAAACTTTGAAAACCTTGTTAGAATCACTAAAAAGGAATTTGTGAGAGAAATTTCACAAATTTCAAAACCAACCAGCACCTCATGTTAGCATTTCAGGCATGGAAAACATACAAGAGTTGAGTTTAATACTAAGGAACACTCTACATCAAAACCATTAGAATTGGTGCACAATGATATATGTGCACCAATGAATACCAAGGGACTAAATGGTGAATAGTACTTCATGATGATGATTGATTATTATACTAGGATGACAGCAGTCAGTTTCCTGAAGAAGAAGTACAAATATTTTGAATGTTTTAGAATCCACAAGGAAATAGTTGAAAATGAAACTAATTTGAAGATCAAATGCTTAATATCATACAATGGAGGATAATTCACATCCAAATAATTTTAGCACTTTTGTGAGCAATGGAATAAAGAGATAGTTCTCAAAAACTAGGACACTACAACAAAATGGGGTCGTCAAAATGAAAAATAGAACAGTAAAAGATATGGCTAGAACTATGTTGGATGATTCAAAATTAGACAACAAATTTTGGGTCCAAGCAGTAGATATAGCAATGTACATTCTGAACTGAGGACTGCTTAGAATAAATTGTGATAAAACTTTGTACGAACTATGGAAGGGAATACCAACAAATGTCAAACACTTCAGAGTTTTTGGAATCAAATGCTACATTAAAATGGAAGACCAAAAGATTGTAAAATTTTACACTTGGGTAGATGAAGGAATTTTTGTTGGGTACTCATGAAAAAGTAAATCCTACAAATTCTATAACTAAAGACTCAACCGGATAGTTGAAAGCATCAATGTAAAAAATTGATAAATTTTATGGATCCAAGGCTTAGCAAGGAATCCTATTCTCAAGTGAACCAGACACAAAAGAAGTAGAACCAGAAAAGGTTAAAGTGGAAGCCCCAGAGGAGGAACAACCAAATGAGGAAACAACTTCCAATCGGGAGACCAAAAATGATCAACAAGCATCTTCTATGACTCCCAAGAAATGGTATCAAAAGAAACATCCTTCATACCAGATAATTGGGGACTTCAATGAATGCATAGGAACCAGAATAAATCGATAGATACACATGTTGGAGCAAGCACATCTTCTAGTCTTATCCACATATGAGACTAGAAACTTTGAATAATTCAATGATGATGAACATTGGATAGCAGCCATGAATGAAGAATTAGATCAAATTGAAAATAATGACACATGGGAATTAATTCCATAACTGAAGGGTAAAAATTTCATTGGTACAAAATGGGTCTTCAGGAACAAGTTGAATGAAGCTGGACAAGTCACCAGAAACAAGGCAAGATTGGTCTACAAACGGTATGCACATATTGAAGGAATAGATTTCGAAGAGACATTTGCACCCATCGTTAGGATGGAAGCCGTCGGGATTTTCTTGGCATATGATTATTAAAAAAATATCAAGGTGTATCAAATGGATGTAAATTCGGATTTCTTAAATGAAGAATTGGAAGAAGAGGTCTACATTAAATAACTGGTAGAATTTCTACTTACTAACAAGAAGGATTATTTTTGCAGGTTAAAGAAGGTGTTATATGGTCTCAAACAGGCTCCTATATCCTGGTATGTTGATCTATATAGGTACTTGCAGAAACAAGGGTTCAAAAGACAAAATGTTAATAGCAACCTTTATGTGAAGTTTGAACAAGATAGTTTGACCATCATCGAAGTAGATGTGGATGACATCATCTTTGACAGTGATGATGACTGGTTAAGTAAGAAGTTTGCATCAAACATGTAGAGTGATTTTGGGATGTCATTACTTGGTGAGTTTGCCTTCTTATTGGGACTTTAGATATCTCAGGAAGACAAGGGAATATTCATCTGTCAGACCAAATATATTAAAGAAATTTTGAAGAGATTTCATATGGAAGACATCAAACTAGTTAGCACTCCAATGGTGACAAGTTGCAAGTTGAGCATTGATGATATATCCAAGGATGTAGACCAAAGAATGTATAGATATATGATTGGAATTCTATTGTATGTGACATCTTCCAGACTATATGTGGTGCAATAAGTTGGACGGGTAGCATATTTGCAAGTAGCACCAAAATAATCCCATGTTGTTAAAGTGAAGAGAATTTTTTGATGTCTCAAGGGAACAACAGATTTTGACCTATGGTATCCAATACGGAATTATTTAACCATCACAACTTATAATAATGTAGATTGGGTAGGTAGCCTTAATGATCGTAAAATCACCAGCAGAGCATCCTCCTACTTAGGTAGTTTTCTTGTATCATGGTTGAGCAAGAAGCAGTCTTCAGTCTCCATATCCACTGTAGAAGTAGAATACATAGCAGTAGTAGCATGTTGTACTCAGGCCCTCTAGATGAAACAAACGTTGCAGGATATTTGGATGAATTTTTATGAGACAATTCTTGTTTTATGTGACAACACCAGTGCCATAAGTATATCCAATAATATTGTCATGCATTCAAAAACAAAACACATTCTTATCAAGTGACCTAGGGGATTCATCCAATGAACATAAAATCCAATGGATTCATAATGGATTTTAATGGATTCATATTTCATGGATCTGAAGGTTGAATTTGACCTATTAGCACTTATCTAGGATCTCAAAAACTGATTTGAGCATTTTTAGTAATTTTGGTTATCAAACCTCTTGTATAAATACATAGGACTTGACGTAAGAGACATGTTATTTTTGTGGAAGAATGCTACTTGACTAAAGTTAATAGATTTGGAGATTTTGGATACCTTTATTGTGCTGTGTGGATTATGTTGATGTTTTTATTCAATATTCCTTAATTGGTATTCAAGTTTGCAAGTGAAGCGTGGATGGCCCCCATTGCCAAGCATGTACACTTAGTCTTTAAAATGTATGGTATGCTCTTTAAATTTTGTTGTAACTTATTGTATGCTTTAGTTTCTATTATTTGAACAATATTGATTGTTTCTAAGGTTGATATTATGTTATGTAATGACCTCTTGTAAAAGAGCTTAATGTGCCTTCATCTACAACAGTTAAGAATTGTCAATTTTTTCATTTTTGTAATTCACTTTTTTTTTTAAAAAGCACTTGATAATCTGAAAATGTTGTTATGCTCTTCGAAACATTATGAATCCATCCCCTATAAGGGAGCTTAAATTTTACTTACTTGTAGCATCTAAGATCTCAAGTTAGTCTAGAAACATTTCCAAGTACAAGTGTGTTAAAAATTTGCAATTTAAGTTAGTTTTAGGAATTAGTCTCTAAACCATATATTTTGGTGTGTTTCCAAGTTCACGAATTATGGATTGATATTTAAATTTAAGATAAAATTTACACCCCTAAATTGGACCAACATTTTTGGCGCCATTGCCGAGGAAGCACATTTAGAGACTAGAAGCTTAGTTAATTCAATCAAGATTTCTTTTAAAAACAAAAACAACAAAACAAATTTTAGCTTTTAATCTAGTTATGTTTCTTTATTCATAGACAAAGGGATGAAAAATGTATATATACAAAAACAAACCACCAACTACTACTCAACCATTGGTGGGAGAAGGACCATCTACATCTGAACTAACTACACCAATTTCTATAAGACCAACTTTGGAAGAGTTAGAGGAAAAACAACATTTAGGATAAACGTTAAATCTTATTGAGAGATAAACTTTGTTGTCCTATGAAGCTAAGAGGAAACAAGCACAAACATCTTCTATAAGAAAACAAAGAGAAATTAAGAAACCCATTGTTCAACCTATCCTTGAACAATTAGAACAGGAAACACAATCTCAGATTCTTACTCATATAACAAAAGAAACATTAGAGAAGAGTCTTGAGGAAACAGCTGAAAAAGAAATGGCAAAAGAAGCGGGATCCAATATAGCAGGAGGAGTATTAAGAGGACTAACTCTATAACAAAGACAAGAATGTGAAAGACAACGATGAGAATGGTACAAAGGAAAGTGGAAGAGGACAAAATAAGGGAAAATGAAAACAAAACAAAGTTACCGATCAAACGAGAAAATTACCTAGTAAGCATTTTTTTTGAGGTAGCAAAAACACCACCCGATTTTTAAAAGTGGTGATGCAGATCACCCTCTTTATGTTTTTACCATATTTTTGGCACTATAAATTTTCTTATGATTTTTTTTTTTCAATGTCAGGATTTTCATATCGATTTTGAAAAGTGGTGATACAAAATCACCTAAATTTTATTTTAGCATATTTTTGGCACTTTAAATTTTCTTATGATTTTTTCTTAAATGTCATGATTTTCATGTCAATTTTGAAAAGTGGTGATGAAGAATCGACCCATTTTTTTAGAGGGTTGATTTTAACACTTCAAATATTTTTATTATCAAGCATGAACCTTTGTTTTAAAATGTTAGTGATTTTCATGCTAATTTTGAAAAGAATTGATGCAACATCAACCCTTTTTGTTTAAAGAGACTATTTTTTACACTTTAAATTTTCTAATGTTGGTGATTTCCATGTTGGTAATAAAACGTAAAAAAAACATGACAAAAAAAGAATCAAATATAAAAATATATTTATAAAATAAATAAAAAAACTCGTGAAAATGTAAAAAATAACCAAAATTAACTTTAAAAAAAAGGAAAATTTAAATTTAAAAAAAAAATACAAAAGATTTAAAAATAAATAATAATAATAATAATAATAAAGATGAAATTTAAAAATAAAAAAATAAAAAAACACACACATAATTTAAAGAAAAAATTTTAAAAATTAACCAAAAAAAACCAAAAAACGAAAAACAAATTTTTATAAAGTCATTAAAAAAAATCGCATAATTAAAAAATGATAAAATAAAATAAGTAAAATATTAAATTTAAAAATCAAAATTAAAAAGCAAATTTAAATAATTTAAATACAAAAATTAAAAATAATTTAAATTTAAAAAAATAAATAAATAAAAAGAGAACTTTAAATAACCAAAAAAACAGATAAATAAATTAGTTAATTAAAATTTAAAAAATTTAAAATTTAAAACAAAGTTATATAAAATTAAATAATAAAAAAATTATAACAAACTATAATTTCAAAAAATAATTAATTAATTAATCCTCAAAAAAAAAATATTTCAGCCTCCTTGAGGCCGTGTGGGCAAGGGAGGTCAACTCTGGAAATTGACCTTCCTTGCCTAAGCAACCTCAGGGGCTGGCCGTTGGGCGGAGGGGATTTTTGCGGCTCTCCTCCGCCTGGCAACTAAGCGAGGGAGGGCTAATTCCCATAATCGATCCTCCCTCACCCAGTCGTCTGGGGGAGCCTGTCCGTCAGGCGAAGGGGAGCTGCACGACCTGGCCGTCGGGCGGAGGGGAGTCACACGACACCCTTCCGCTCGACAGTAAGGCCCCAAGGCTTCCTGGAAGAGGGAATTTGATTCCCAGAATCAACCTCCCTCTCTTAGGCGGGCTCAGGGAGGCCGAAAACTTTTTTTTTTTAATTATTTTTTCTTAAATTATATTTTTTTTAATTTTAATTTTTTTTTTTTTAATTTTTTGAATTTATATAATTTTGTTTTAAATTTTAAATTTAATTTTCATTTTTTTTTAATAATTTATGATTCTTTAATTTTTACATGGTTTTTTTAATATGGTAAAGGTGATTTTTTTTAATTATTACTTTTTTTAATTTTTTTTTTATTATTTTTGTTTTTTCTTTAAATAGATTTTTTTTTTTTTTCAATTTTTTTTTAATGATATTTTATTATTTAATAAAATAAAATAAAATTAATGTGCTTTTTTATTTTTATTTTTATTTTTTTAATTTTTTAATTGTTATTTTCAATATATATATATATATATATATTTATTTATTTATTTTTGGGTCAATTTATAAACTCTTTTTTAAATTTTGTTTTTTTAATGTTTTTTTTTTTTTTTAATTTATTTTTTCATTTTTTTATTTTTTTTTTATTTTTTTGTGTTAATTTTTTTTATGTTTGACTTTTTTTGTCTTTTTTATATTGTATTTTTTTGGTCTTGTTTTTATTTTTATTTTTTTATGTTAAAATATATATTTTTATTTACTTGTTATTATCTTTTTAATTTTTTTTATTTAGTTTTTATTTTTTCAATGTTTTCATATTTTTAATGATGATGATGATGGTTAACATCCACTAAGACCAATCTTTGGTCTATCGGACTTAAAGAAAAGAGTTATTTAGTTTGATTTAATATTTTATTCCTATACTCAAAAAGCTTGGAAAGAAGCCTCTCGAGCTCACTATAATTTTGACATCTTAAAAGGCTAGAAGCTCAGTATTGCAACAAAGATTATGAAATTGAGCTCTAATGTGGTTGTATGCGGGGCACTTTAAGAGGAAGTGACTTTCATTCTCGATTTTCATATTCTCACAGAGATGGTAGATCCTTTCCATCCATGGTGTTTTAGGAACTGTCCAACGACCTGTTTCACTATGGAGCTCATGAGAGTTCGCTCTAATTTTGGCTATATTATATGTCTAAATAAAAAATATGTAGAAGTAAATGAAAACATTGAAAAATAAATTTCAATTTAAAAAAATAAATATATAAAAAGAAAAATTTAAATAACCAAAAAAATTAAAAAATTAAAAATAAATAAATAAAAATTAAAACAAAATTATATAAAATGAATTAAAAATTAAATTAAAAAAATATATAATTTTAAAAAATAATTAACTAATTAATTTATAAATATATATATATATATATATATATATATATATATATATATATATATATATATATATATATATATATATATTTCGGCCTCCCTGAAGCCACCTGGGCAAGGGAGGTCGACTCTGGGAATCGGCCTTCCTCGCGCAGGCAGCCTTGAGGGCTGGCCATTGGGCAGAGGGGAGTTGTGTGGCTCCACTAATCCTCGCGGCTAGGCAAGGGAGCCCTGATTCCCAGATTTGACCCTTCCTCGCCTAGCCGTCTGGGGGGCCTGTCCGCTAGGAAAAGGGGAGTTGCACGGCCTAGCCGCCTTGCAGAGGGGAGTCACACAACACCCTTCCGCTCGACATCCAGGACCTAAGGCAGCCTGGAAGAGGGAGGACGATTCCCAGAATCGACTTCCCTCTCCCAGGCGACCCCAGGGAGGCCGAAATCAATTTTTTTTTTAAATCTTAAATTATATATGTTTTTTCAATTTTTTATTTTATTTAAATTTTTTTATTGTATATCATTTTGTTTTAGATTTTATTTTTTATTTTTTAAATTTATATCATTTTGTTTTAAATTTTTAAATGTTTTTTATTTACATTTTTTTAATTAATTTGTTTTTTTTAATAATTCATGATGCTTTAATTTTTGAATGGTTTTTTTTTTAATAATTTAGAAGTGGTTTTTTTTTAATATTATTTTTTGTATTTTTTTAATTATTATTTTTATTTTCTCTTAAATAGATTTTAATTTGTTTTTTTTTAATATTTTTTTTTCATTTTTTTTAAATGTTTTTTTGTTATTTAACAATAAAAACAATGAGTGCTTTTTTTTTTTTTTTAAATGTTTTTAATTATTATTTTCAATATATCTATATTTTTTTTTTTAATCTCATTAATATTATTTATTTGTTTTTTACTTTTCTTTTTTTTTACTTTTTTCTTAAATTGTGTTTTTTTACATGTTTTCTTTTATTTTAAATTTTTTTTTTATGTTTTTATTTCTTGATTTTTTTTGGGGGGTTAATAATGTTCTTTTAATTTTTTATGTTTGTCTTTTTTTATATATTTTTTATATTTCTTTTTTTGTCTTGTTTTTTTTATTTTTTTATGTTGAAATATATATTTTTATTTACTTCTTGTTATCTTTTTTATTTCTTTGTTTTAGTTTTTATTTTTTCAATGTTTTCATATTTTCAATATATTTGATTGGATATATATGTCAAAAAAAAAATATGTAGAAGTAATATGAAAATATTCAAAAAAATAATTTAAATTTAAAAAATAAATAAATAAGAGAACTTTAAATAACCAAAAAAAATAAAAATTAACATAATTAAAAGCAAAATTTTAAAAAATAAATAAAAATTTTAAATTTAAAAAAAATAAATAAATAAATAAATAAAATTAAATAAAATTAAAAAAATAATAATAATAATAATAATAATAAAATTTAAATTTAAAACAAAATTATATAAAATTAAATTAAAAAATTATAAAAAAGTATATAATTTTAAAAAAATAATTAATTAATTCATTCTATAAAAAAAAATGATTTCGGCCTGGGCGAGGGAGGTCCACTCTAGGAATCGACCTTCCTCACCCAGGCAGCCTCGGGGGCTGGCTGTCGAGTAGAGGGGAGTTGTGTGTCTCCCCTCCACCTGGCGACTAGGTGAGGGAGGGTTGATTCCCAGAATCGACCCTCCCTCGCCCAGTCGTCTGGGGGGCTGTCTATAAGGCAAGGGGAGCTACACGACATGGCCATCGAGCGAAGGGGAGTCACACGACACCCTTCTGCTCGATGGCTAGGCCCCGAAGCCACCTAGAAGAGGGAGGTCGAAATCTTTTTTTTTTAATTTTTTTTTTAATTTAATTTTTTTTTATTTTTTTTTCCTTAAATTATATACATTTTTTATTTTTTTATTTTTATTTTATATCATTTTGTGTGTGTGTATATATATATATCATTTTATTTTAAATTTTTAAACATTTTTTAATTTTAATCTATTTTTAATTAATTTTTTTGTTTAATGATTTATGATTCTTTAATTTTTAAATGGTTTTTTTTTAATATTTTAAAAGTGGTTTTCTTTTTTAATTATTATATTTTTTGTATTTTTTAATTATTATTTTTATTTTTTCTTAAATAGATTTTAATTTGTTTTTTATTTTTTTCAATTTTTGTGATTTTTTTATGTTTTTTTGCTATTTAATAAAATAACAAAAAAAAAATCATTTTAATGTGTTTTTTTTTTTTTTTTTTTTTTTTTTTTTTAATAATTATTTTTAATATTTAAAATCATAATAATAATAATTTTTAATGTTTTTTTTTTTAAATGATTTTTTTGTTTTTTTTTAATTTATCTCATCAATATTATTTACTTATTTTTTATGTTTTTTTGTCATTTTTTTAAACTCTTTTCTTAAATTGTTTTTTTTTAATGTTTTTTTTAAATATATTTTTTTATGTTTTTATTTTTTGTTTGTTTTTTTTGTGTTAATTTTTTTTTAATATATTTTTTATATTGTATTTTTTTGTGTTGTTTTTTTATGATAAAATATATTTTTTTATTTACTTTATTATATTTTTAATTTTTTTTTTTTAGTTTTTATTTTTTCAATGTTGTCATATTCTCAATATATTTCATTAGATATATATGTCAAAATAAAAAATATGTAGAAGTAATAAGTCTATGAGAATTATTTTTTATTTATTAAATTCAAAAGAAATATAATTTTAATATTAAATTATTATTATTATTATTATTATATATAAAAATCAAATTAGAATATATATATATATATATATATATATATATATATATATATATATATATATTTCCCAATAATGAAGTATACGTTTTAAAAAAAAAAAAAATTTGCAATACCGATTTCAAAAAAAACAAATTTTTTAATGCAGAGAGAATCAAAAACTCCAAAATCACATATAAATTCATTTGTTTTGTAAAGTTGTCCATTCATCATAACTGAAGTGTTTCGTATCCAGTGATTCCAATACATTATATATAATAAATTGTTATTACTATGATAAACTTAAAATAAAAATAAATTAATATAAATAAGTTGTCTTACGCTAAGATTTGAAAAGAGATATACTTTTAGCCTTTACAATTAAAATTACTCTTGGAATAATAAATCTTTCATTTACTTGTTCATTTTAAAAATTGTTTTAGTCATATAATTTGTCCATAATTTCACGGTTCAAATATGTTAAAAACCTAAGATTTTTAAAACCATTGTTGAAAACGTGTAAAAATATTAAGTTTTTTCTGAGCTATGATATTCTATCTTTAATGCTATAGTTGAAAACTATTACAATTTTAGGGTTTTTTAGAGATAAGATATTTTATCTTTAACAAGATGGACAAAAATTGTTGGAAACCATAAGGCTTTGAGACATGATATTTTTATCTTTAACATCATGTATCAAAATTGTTGGAATTTTACGATTTTTCAAAGTCCTAATATTTTATCTTTAATTCTATTGTTAAGAAGTGTCAAAATTGTGACCCAAGTTTTTTTTTTTGTTGTCATTCCAACATCAACACTTTTTGTTTCGAGGGTGTTTATTCAATCCTTTTCTCGAGAAAAAAAAATGTTTTTTAGCATAATTTAAAAAAATGTTAAAATTTGACCCTTAAAAAAAAATGTGTTGTGGAATACACATTTTTCGTTTTTGGGGTGTTTTTTCATGTTTTTTGAGATTTTTTGGGATAGAGTTCTCGTTTTGAGGTAATATTTCTTGTTTCATCGGTAACTTTGTTACAAGAGAAGGGAAGATGAAAGAGCAGAAAATGAGCAAGAAGAATAAGAAGCTACCTTTGGATTTCCAATCTTATACACGAGTGGAATTTTGGGAGAAGAAGTAAAAATGAAAAATATTCCACCCTTTGTTCTACCAAATTTTTATGGGATGGTTTCTAAAGATCCTGACTCATTTTTGTTTGAATTTGATATTCTATGTCGTATCTATGGTTATACTGATGACACTCATAAGCTTTGTTGCTTTCATGCTACTCTTAAGCATCGACATCGGTTCATGGGATTAGGTGAACATACTATTCCTAGTTGGGATGAAATAAGAAAAAAAAATTCTTAAGAAATATCAACGATATTGTAGATCAATGGATTCAAAGGATGATATTTTTAGAATGACTCAACAAGAAGATGAAATTTTAGAGGAATATTTAGAAATATTTCTTTATAATTTACAAAAATCTAAACAATAGTCTTTAAATCAAGAAATCATTTGAACAATATTTTAAAAAGGCATACGATATGAGTATATATGTGTACTTAATGTGAAGGGAAAATGAGATATACATTATTTACCATTTGAATAAATTGCAGACTTGTGTCAAAAATACTCAAGAGGAAAGGCTAAAACTGGAAAAAGAGATACAACTTCTAGAATTACCAAATCAGCAACAGGAAGCATAACAAGATTTGATCATGGAAATTTATTTGAAGATTTCATAACTGATCTCTTAAGTACATTAGGAACACAAGTTGATATACTAAAAACAAGAAAGAAACAAGAAGAAAAAAATCAAGTATTATCAATTTTCTAGATCCTAAATGTAAAACTAAGCATCCATTGAAAGAATGTCCTTTAGAAAGTATTCAAATTTGTGGATTTTGCACAAAAAATCATGCAACTGATGATTGTCCAAAGTTGAATTAATCGCAGGAAGCCAAAATAGAAGAAGATCAAGGAATGGAATTTCTTTAATAATTAGCACCAAGAAGACATTAGAAGCCACGATTTGCAAGTATGCCTCAAAATCCTACTCAACAATTTTCTCAGCAATTTCCTCAAAATTATCAATATCTTGTTGGCTTGGCATCCTTAGCAAACCCACAACCAATATTCTCAAGGATGGCGAAGATATTCTTATGGAAACCAACCTCCTCAACAATTTTATCAACAACCATATCATCAATCTTATCAATAATACCAACAATCTTACCTTCAACAACCTCTTCCATATCAACAATTCGATCAACCCCAACGACAAAATCAATTTCCTCAACAATCATTACCTGCACCACCTTTAACCTAACCTCAACAACTTCAGCTGCCATCTAACCAACCCCCACCTAGACCAACTCAGTTACCAACCCAGCCTGTGGAAAATCCAAATGATAAAGTGGAAAGACCAGTATATAATGTTGAAGAAGGCATTAGAGGAAATTTCAGCCTAAAAGTTCCCATGAAATTTTCATGTAATTTCCATGTCATAATATGTAAGCCAATAAAAATTCTTTAAATTTAAAAAGAGGTACATATAGATATTTTGGAGGGAAAAGAAAAAATATAATTTTTTTAATTGTATTTTTAATTTTTAGTGTAGACAATCATTGGATGCAAAATTAAATTCCACATCCAATGAGTACCCATTATGCATACTTTTGAGAAGACCCACCTTGATAAAAATTGCAGATACATAAAAAAACGTGTTTCAACACATTTTTTAATGTATCTGCAATTTTTATCAGTGTGGGTCTTTTCAAAAGTGTGCATAATGGGTAATCGTTGGATGTGTAATTTAATTTCACATCTAATGAGTGTGTAAACTTGAAATTTGAGTAAACCTATAAGGAGATAAGCCGAAAATACAATTAAAAAAATTAGTTTTATTCTTTTCCCTCTGAAATTTATACCTCTTATTTTATAATTTTCACTAATATTTTATTATTTTTCCTTAGGAGACCACTTTTAGGTTGAAATTTCCTCTAATGAACATCATTTCCTATCTATTCAATCATTCCTATCCAATACATCCACTTAAGGTCTGGGAAAGTTTTACAAAAGGATTCTTCGGTTATCATAGAAGAACAAATATAAGAGGAGAGGAGTTCTGAAAAATCTAGCACAAATCATGTACTAAAAGATAATCAAATTCAAAAGAATAAAACAATAATAACTCAAACATGACCTTTTCCAGAAAGGTTAGTTGAGCATAAATCTTTAATTTCTCTTCATGAATTTGATATCTTAGATGAATTGAAAAATGCTTATTTGAAAATTCCTTTATTGCGGGCTATTAAAGATATTATAATCTATACAAAGGAAATCAAGGAATTATTTATAAATAAAACTGGGAAAAGAAATAAATATCCACCAACAATTCATGTGATTGGAAAATTAGCTAGCCTTATGTCAACAAATAGTCCAATTGAAAAATATGTTGATCCAAGAATTCCAATGGTGTCAATTATTATCAACAATTATTCAGTTCCTAAAACTTAAATTGACTTGGGAGTAGTTATTAATGTGATGATAATAGAAATAGTGAAATATCTGAATCTGCAAAATATTAGACCAACCACTAAAGTTTTATAACTAGCAGATAGATCTAAAGTAGTGCTAGAAGGTGTACTTGAAGATATCATAGTTTCCTTAGATTCTTGGGAATATTCAGTAGATTTCATAATTCTTCAAGAAAAATCTAACCTAGGAGGACATCCATTAATTCTTGGAAGACTTTGGCTAGCCACATCTGATGCTTTTATTGGTTGTAGGTCAGGAAATATGATTATTCCACATGGGAATGAAAGAAAACAAATAACACTTTATTCTCATGCTCAATCACCTTTTGTACTAGATCAATTCGCATGGCTTGATGAACAAAAAAAGGAATAAATAATTCAACCTATCTTAAGTATTAATCAAGCTTTTGATCTTATTGAGGAAAATAATGAAGATATGCTAGATTATTTCATATCAGAACCAAATATCTCAGAGAAATTAAGAACTATGCAATACATTGTTGCAGACCGGATTCTAGAACAATATTTTCAGGAAAATTGCACAATCAATTCTCTACAAAAATTATTTAATGTTATTTTTCATGTTAATTCAATCGCACGTTCTCAAATAAAAACAATTGAAATCAATCCTAGAAAATGTCTTAACATTGGTAACAATTTAGAAGCATCACAAGAAAAACAATTGATTGCATTGTTAAGAAAATATTCTAAAGCATTTTCGTGGGAGTACACTTATATGCAAGGCATCCATCCTGAAACATGCACTCACCATATTTACACACATGATAATTTCAAACCTATAAGACAACCTCAACGAAGAATGAATCCAATATTAAAGGAGATAGTTAAAGAAGAATTGCAAAAATTATTAAAGGTAGGACTTATCTATCCTATTTTTGATAGTCAATGGGTTTCCTCTTTAGTTGTGGTACCAAAGAAGAATGGAAAATGGATAGTTTGTGTAGATTATCGAGAACTAAATAAAGCAACTCTTAAATATCATTTTCCATTGCCATTCGTAAATCAAGTCTCACATTCACTAGCTCAGAAAAAGTTGTTCTCCTTTCCAGATGGATTTAGTGGCTTAAATCAAATTAAAATAGCATTAGAAGACCAGGACAAAACTACTTTTACCTATCCATGGGGTACATTTTCTTACAGTGTGTTACCCTTTAGATTGTGTAATGCACCAACTATTTTTCAAAGAGAAATTTTGGCTAATTTTGTTGACTTGATACATGAATTTGTAGAGGTTTATACATGCTTTTTCTGTGTATGGAAACACTTTTGATGATTCTTTGAACAAACTGGAAAAAGTATTAAAAAGGTGTATGGAAATAAACTTATCTCTTAGCAATGAAAAATGCTTTATGATGTTGACAAAAGGAATAGTGTCAGGTCATCATGTTTCATCTTCAGCGATAATAGTTGACCCAACAAAAATACAAATCATTGTCAATTTATCAGAACCTACAAATCAAAAGGAAGAAAGAACTTTTCTTGGATATGCAGGCTATAATAGAAGATTCATTGAAATATTCAGTAAAATAACTTTTCCTTTATTCAAATTACTTGCAAAATATATACGATTTCATTGGGATGCTAATTGTCAAAAATCATTTGAAAATATCAAAGACAAACTATCCACAACATCTATCTTGAGAGTACCTAATTGGGCTTTACCATTCCATATCTATATTGATGTATCAAAAACTATTATAGGGGCATCTCTAGGTCAAAAAGAGAATCATATGACTTATGCTATTTATTTTATTAGCAAAAATATAACCCCTGCAAAATTGAACTACACAGTTACTAAGAAAGAAATGTTGGTATTAGTTCATGTTGTGAATAAATTATGTCATTACATCATAGTTTATGAAGTATTCATCCATAAAAATCATTCTGCCATCGGTTATTTGATGAATAAATCCATTACTAATGGTTAAATAAAAATGTGGTTGTTATTGATGCAGGTATTCATCATTATTTTCCTAGATAAACCTGGAAAGGAAAATCAAGTGGCAGATTTTCTATCTCGATAACGTACACCTAGTGAGATTGTTCTTATCTCAGATAATTTACTTGATGAACAACTATTTGCAATATCAGTTAGAACTCCATGGTATGTTTATATAGCTAACTATTTATCAACAGGAAAGTTACCTCCACATTTTACATCAAAACAAAAAAGAAAAGTGATTAAAGAAAGTGTTAGATACACATGGCTTAATGGATATCTTTAAATATTGGTTATGATCTTATTATTAGACGATGTGTAAGACAAGATGATATATTAGAAATTTTTAAAGTTTGTCATGACAAACTTTATGGTTGACACTTTTCAAATAAGAGAACAACATATAAAATACTATATTTGGGGTATTATTGGCTATCCATTTTTAAAGACTCCAAGAAATATGTCAAAATTTGTGGCAGTTGTCAAAGGATGAGTAGATGAGTACCATCTAATGAAATTCCACTGAAGCCACAAGTTCTCATAGAGCCATTTGAGAAATGGACACTTGATTTCATTGGTCCTATCAATCCTCCATCAAATGGAAGAAGTATATATTAGTATGCACTGAGTATGCGACAAAGTGGGTGGAAGAAAAATCATTTTCAAGAGCTACACAACAAACAGTAGTTAAATTTATCTTTGAAGAAATTTTTGTAAGATTTGGATTTCCCAGAGAAATTGTTATTGGTCAAGGAACACATTTAACTTCTAAATTGGTTCGAGACATAGCAGAAAAATACAAGATCATGCATCGGAATTCTACACCCTATCATCCACAAGAAAATGGCCAAGTGGAGTCTACTAATAAAACTTTGAAAGAAAACATGAACAAGACAGTCCGAATGCATAGAAAATATTGGTCATGAAAGCTTCATGAGGCTTTATGGGCATATAGAATCACTTGGAAAAATACAATAGGTTTCACTCCTTATCAGCGAGTATATGGTAAGAAAGTATTACTCGCCATTGAATTTCAAATTCATACTTACAAGTTAGCAGTTGATTTAGGGATGGATCTAGATGAAGCACAAAAAGAAAGGGTGATGCAGTTAAATCAATTAGATGAAATGAGACAAGTAGCAGTACAACATAATTTTCTGGTTAAACAACAAAGAGCAACCTGGCATGATAAATTCATAGAGTTATAAAGAGTGCACAATTTCTTAGTCTGAGTTTTTTTTTTTTTTTCTTGAAATTCTTTTTGCGGTTATATGCACTACTTTTTTGAATAACATCTCAAATTCAGAGGGACGTGTGTGATCAGACAGAGGGACTTGAATTTGCAACCATCAATCTTATATTTTGAAGAAATTAAAGTTTCAAAGGTACTTGAAATATTACCTTAGAAACATCTTTAGCAGAGGGACCTGTAGCCTAATCTAGCAATGGAATATAAAAACACTTCAAGAAATTTATGAGATCTACAGTTGTGAGAAAGAAAATTTGAAGTAAAGATTTTGAAGAAAATGGAAACATATTCAAAGCCAAAGTTAGTCAGAATATATTATTGCATACATTAATTAGCTTCTCCAATCAAATCAGCTACAAAAGCATGACAGAGCATGACCAAGGAAGCAATTGAAAATTTTGTAAGAGAAAAAAAAAATGTTTTACTTTTGAAACTCCTTCATTTGAAAGTAATGATATTGTACCTATTCCCTTTGATTACCTTAACCATTATTTCCCTTTTTATATCCCATCACTTAATCATTCATTTCATTTATCTATCCCTAAGCATCAAAAAGTGGTATACAACTCTTCCATAAACAAGGAGAAATAAGGGAAAAATTGTCAATATTGGTCGCAATATTAGTCTCAAAAAAAGAAAAAAAATTGCCTAATAAATAGTGATTCCTCCTGTTCAAAGATAGTTCAAGCATAGGAATAATGAAGGTCTACATCATGGAATAAGTTTTCCTAAAACAGGGCATTAAAAGGAAGTAAATTTGTGTCAACAGAGAGTGGTTATAACAGGACAATTTAAGCCAGAAAAAGAAAATTATACGTTGACATTTTCATTTGTCAACTTATGAGAATCATAACATTGGTTTAAGGTTGGATGCAATACAAATTCTGGTTAATGAAGCAAGAAGAGGATAAGAACATATGGTTTCAAAATAATTCAAGGAAATATGGGTGCACAAGTTTCAAAAAGAAGGCACATAAATTAAGGCAGCCTTAGCGAACTCATAAATGTTGATGTGGAAAATTTCCTTTTAAAATGCTAAATCCAACCAATAGAACCTCATTATGTTTATAAGTGATTTTTAAACCATGTCCTTTTCATCCGAATGACTCTTTCCAAATTCATTTTTCCTCCATAATTCAACATATTTCCCATTTACTAAAGGTTGTATTGCTGAAGAATTAAATCGAGTGTGTTTGAAGACCCACGAACTCATATTGAGTAATTTTGTCAGCATTTTTCCTCTAGACAGTTGTATTTACCTCCACAATTTTCCTCTGCTACAAATTATTTTCATGACTTTCCATACGAACCCAGCAAAGGAAAATTAAAGTCTTGATTATAAGAATTGAACCCATGACCATTTTATACGCCTAGCTCTGTCAAAACGATGTCAACTTCATGAGGTAAGCCCCGTAACAATTTTTTTTCATGTTCCATAGTCCTCAATGCCATTTATTCCTCCAGCTTATCCATTTCCCAATAATTGAACCTTGGTTGTGTAGGAACCTAATCTGTCTTTATGTGTCAACTTTCACACTTTCCTTATCACTAATGCACCTAGAACTTAATAGTGACAGTTGTCCACCATAAAAAACGTGATTTGTATGTTGACAAATGAAATTTCAAAACATACAATCACTTCCTTTTCACTAAATCAAACAGAGTGCCGAGAAGTTTTGAGGAAAACACATATTTGAGGTGATTCGGGTGACTTGGTGAGAGGATTTTTGAAGCCAAGACCTCGAGATGGTACGTATTCACATTCCTTTTCATACAAAGATAGACTTCTTTGAAGAAAGTCATTTTGCTAAAGCAGGGGAGGAACAGAAAGCAAAACCTTGGGTGGACAACAACAGAGAACAAATTTTTCCCTCAAATATGGATCAATAGGTAAGAAAATTTTCACGCAATCCCTAATTGATGCAAAATTATGAACTTGAAAACAAAAAATCGAGGAATTTGTGTTTTCTTTTTAAAAAGAGAAATAAAAAAAGGGGGTAGTAGCATTTGTGTCAAAAATAGGAGCTTTGACAAAGAAGGGAAATTTTAGAAATTTTACAAACAGAAAAGGTTGTTTTTATTTCATAAAATCATCATGGCATCTAGGGTTGAACCAGTGAAATTTGATTCTGCATCAATTCATAAATATTGTTTTGAACTTCTTGAAAAAAATCATTGGGTTTCATTTTTGGAGAAGTTCGATGGGTATAATGAAAAGGTTTGTGTGGGATTTGCTTCCTCCTTTGATGGTGAGAGGCCCTCAGTAGGTAACCAACCTCACCATAAGATTATCAGAAGAAATTATGGCACAGGTGACTGGACTAGCTCAACAAGGAGAAAGATACTTCAAAACTAAACAATGCAAAGACAAATCTTGGACCCCATTTTTATGTTTATGCAGATCCAGAGCATCATTTGTTAACTGAAATAAAGTGATTTCAAGAAGTTGGTAAGTTCATCCCTAAGATGAAATGGCTTACATTGTCCAAAAATTCATCACATGTGAGGGCATATACAATATAGTATACTTGTATCACAGTAAAATTTTACAACATTTGAAATGTGACTATGAAATTAACATGTCTTATTTTTTACTACAAAGTCTTTCTAAAATGGCTAAAGGAATCCAAAAACACGATAAAAACATGGACAAAATCATTTATCTTCATGGCCTCATCAAGATGATTGTTATGCGTGAATTACAAAATCAAAATTTTTTATGGAATCAATTTGTATTATGTAATGATTTTGAAGCTATGGAAGAAGACTCATGGGAAGAAAACATTTTCATCATAAGTGATAATGAAGAAGAAGTAAATCTTCCTAAGGAAACAAGCTTAAAATAGCCGATCGAAAGGATAAAAACAAGAAGTATGATAAGAAGAGAGGAAGAGCTTCAACAGAAAGACAAGATCTTTTACACTTGTGAAAGAAAGTCCAGGAAGCATCTGCGTGCCTAAAGAGGACAAGTAGCAGAAAAAGATGATGAAGCACAACAATTTAAAATTGATTATCATCAAGCCTTAGAGGAGAAAGAAGAAAGGGATAAGTAGGAAGAGGAAATGACAAATTATATTCTTATTAATGAGCAAGATCCAAAATTTTCAAAGAAAGTAAAAAAGCAAAGGACATTCAAAGAAGAATAAGAAAATTAAAAATTTGAAACAAATTGTGAAGGAGATAGAGGTCCTTGAAAGACATATTAAAGAGGAGAATGAACAACTGAAATTTCAAAGTCATAAAATTCAAAAGGAAAATGAAAAATTGAGGGAAAAAAAAAGAAATTACAAATAGGAAATCATAATTTCCAAGCAAGCATACAAATGGTATCAACAAGAGAAGGAAATAAAGACAAAGCGTCAGAAGTTAAAAATTCTTCACACTTCTCAAGATAATATGGAAATATTGTTACAGGAAGCATAGGTGGCATAGGATCAATAACAAGGCATCAGAGACAGTTTTGTGCATAGGGGCATGTGATGTCTTGACCTCTTGGGCGAATGTTGGGTGTCACTTTTTTATGTTTATTTTAATCACATAACCTATATTGTGCCTCTATTTTCATTCCATGCATCTCATATATCATCCATATTTTCTTGAAATTGATTACATTAGGTACATTTATCATTTTATTTTCATGATTTGAGTTTTGACAAAGTATGGCATTAAAATTAAATTATTAGCAGAATTACTAGGTGTTGCAACTTCTTGTAATAGCTTCAAGCTTTGCACGTGTGTAGTATAGATGGGTGAATTTTGAGATATGTGGGATTATCCTCAATGTCTAAGGAAGGATAAATTTATATATTCCTTCATAAAAGAGCTTCGCATGTGCCTGGTCAACACTGGTCAAACTAGGCCACTTGTTCAGAAAATCCCCTGTTTTTGGCAATAAATCAAGACAATTTTGGATTTTAAGGGATATTCTTCATATTTATGGATCTAAAGGTTGAATTCCACCTTTTAGAACTTATCTAGTATCTCATAAACTGATTTGAACATTTTTAGTAATTTTGGTTATAAAACCTCTTGTATAATTACGTAGGACTTGAAGTAAGAGACATGTTATTTTTGTGGAAGAATGCTACTTGACTGAAGTTAATAGATTTGGAGCTTTTGGATACCTTTATTATTGTTGTGTGGATTATTTTGATGTTTTTATTCAAGATTTATTAACCGGTTTTCATTTAAGTATGCCAGCGAAGCATGAAGGGCCATCATTTTCTAAGCATGTACACTTAGTCTTTAAAATGTCTGGTATGCTCTTTCAATTTTGTTGTAATTTCTTGTATGCTTTAGTTTCTATTATTTGAACAATATTGAGTATTTCTAAGTCTAATAGTATGTTAAGTAATGACCTCTTGTAAAAGAGCATAATGTGTCTTTATCTGCAACAATTAAGAATTGTCAATTTGTTCATTTTTGTAATTCATTTAAAATAAAAAACACTTGATTATCTAGAAATGTTGTTATGCTCCTGGAAACATTATGAATCCATCTCTTGTAAGGGAGCTTAAAGTTTAATTTATTACAGCATATAAGATCTCAAGTTAGTCCAGAAGCATTTCCAAGTACAAGTGTGTTAAAAAATTGCAATTTAAGTTAGTTTTAAGAATTAGTCTCTAAACCATATATTTTGGTGTGTTTCCAAGTTCACGAATTCTGGATTGATAATTAAATTTATGATCTAATTTACACCCCTAAATTGTACCAACAATGTGGTTTTCATTGATGGCAACCCAAGTAACACTAGAAGATGCCCCGTGTTTGTTGACCAAAATGACATGGAAAATCATAGTGTCTCGAGTCTGAATCATCCTCGTTGGATTCTCGTCATTAAGCCAATTCCATATGGCATTCCACAAGAGCCTTTGCCTTTTGAGAGATATGCTAGTTTGAAATTGAACCCCCAATTTGTGGGATAAAACCCCAAAGGTTGATGATGTGGAATATTATTATTTGGAAAAGTCATGAAGTCAAACGAGGTCTTGTTATTAAGAATAAATTAAATATTTTTTGGCATCAAAAATTGAATTAAATTTTGGCCTAAGGAAATTAAAGGTTTTTAGCTCCAATCCAAAATTCAAATTTAAATTTGATTGCAATTCCCTCCTAAAATTCATTAAGTCGGCCAACTCTCATAAGACGTCCTCCAAATCTATTTAAATGCTTCCCTTCTCTTCACCTTAACATGGATCTAACGCCAATCTTTGTGTAGTTGAGCTATGAATTAACTTCGACTGTGTGGTGTTGTTGAAGATCAAACAAAAAGAAATTTGTTGGGGTTTATTGATATGGTCCAATGGATTCGTTTATTTTCTTGCAGGCGGAAGGATTATTTATAATTTTCAACCCTCTTAGATAAATATCTCTATGCATGAGGGTTTCGTTCATTTATATTTGCGTCCAAGACTTACCAAAGATTTGTGGCAGATTTAAGTATGAAAACCAGCATGCAAGTGTGACCTTTGTGAACCTTTATTCCTAAAAAATTTCGAATTTATTTTGAAACAAGTTAAGGACTATTTGGAACCTAAACTGGAGTGTTCAGCCCACTAATTACAATATATCTAAGCAAAAAGATTGCTAACTCTGCGTCCTTACCAACTTCGTTTGAAGGAATAATATTCTGGGATTAAAGGGTTTCATTAGTTTATATATTTTTTGCAGGTGAATTCATTGATCTGTCTATGCACATGGATCTATAGTTTTTCTATGATAAGTTCTGGCCCTTGCAAATCTCTTAGGATTTCAATGAGTAACCCAATCTCTGTGAAAATGTGACTCCTGCGGAATTATTTCCTTACTTAAAGTTATTGTGCTTTGAAGGTGTGATCTTTGAGCCTTGAAGCATCAAGGGTATTAAGTCCTTGAAGGAGGAATACATGCAAAACTTGATCTACAATTCTATTGAACCTCTGACCAGAACAATAACTAAGTGTGAAATTAGGGATTGAGACATGTTTCAATATTCAGATGATTGAAAACAAAGATGGAATACCCACAGCTCCATTAGAAGTAGAATCCTTGGTCAGCGGTTCTGAAATACCTCTTGTCTTATGCACTAATCTAATTTGAGATTCCCATTGACTATGTTACAAAGAAGTTTGTCACTTCTTCATAATTCTTGATTCTAATATTCAACCTTTGTGACAGATTTTGTATTCTAAAAGACTACACTTTGATCATATTTTGAGGATTATGTCAACAGTAAGGGCTTTTTGAAATGCTATCAAATTGTCTCACTCATAGCAATTGTTTCATCATTTTGCAAGAACTCTCACTGTCATCTTCAATAGTATTGTTATCACTCATAAAAATGTGAAACAATTACTTGACATGGTCATGCAGTTCATTTATCAAAGGACTCAAGTTGGTATAGGAAAATTTCATTTTTACATATTTAACCTATCCTAAATTTCAAGACCACCTCCATTTTATCTCAATCCACCTTCATTCAGGTCATGTCATGTCCCATTAGTCATCATTTGCTGTCATTTTTAATTTCCATAGTGTTTAAATTTGAAAAGGACACATTAGCCAGTTTTACCTCTTTTGGTAGCGTTTTACACTGTGAAATAGTAGTTTTCGCTACAAAACTGCCTAATAGTTTCGTAGCGAAACTATCAGAGAATGAACTAGACACGCTACGAAAAACAGTTTTCATGTTTGTCTTGTCAAACTTGATGCAATGTTTCAATTCATCATTGGAGGAGTTAGGGTGGAGGTCATTCGATTCTGTTAGGGTTATTTCAAAAGTACAAGGTCATGTCTAAGGTCATCATTACCGTTTTTAGCATGTATGAGTCATGATTAAGGCATGAGTTGTCATTCAAACCATAAAACCTTACCCAATTAGTCTCTTTGTCATACTCTGCTTTATCTTTGCATGTAATTGGAGTTTTGGAGAGCTGCTTCATCGAGCCAAGCAGGTTGCTAGAATTTTCAAAGGTTGTAGGTGTCATTAATCAAGCGAGGCTGAGAAGATGTAAAATCACCATGGCTACAAGGAAGAAAACCAACAAAGTTGGTCACTACCACAGGTATGAGCCCATGGAAATGAATTTTCTAAATTAAGACCCAACTTCCATGGAGGTATTACGAAGAACAGGTTGTTTGAAATTCTGTCAAAGACTACAAGGTTGTCATCTATAGGTTTCTAAGGATTTTGCTAAAATTTTCACTGGAACAGCTTCAAAGGTGGGAATGCTAAACCTCACAGTAACACTAGACAACATTTCAGCAGCAACATGAATCCCTACAGGATGGGAACAATGGTTTAAAGGCATCAAATTCACCATGCAGGACTACAAATAATTCATCAAACCGGAGCATCATGAAATTGATCTCACAAATGCTATCCCAAGGAGTTACATGGAGGACAACTATTCAAAGTTGTTGATGATCATTCATAAGGACTCTACCTGTGAAGGAAGGTTTCACATGGTCTACTCCTACCACCTTAGGTTTCTTCTACATTTTGTGGGTAAGAGGTCACTTGACTTGCCCTTTTATTTATACATAAGTCTAACTAAAATTTCAAATAAGGTCCAAGTTAAAAAAGAATAAAATGAAACTTCTCTCTTTCATCATGGTTTGATTAAGTTGTTGGTGTTAGAGGAATTGAAGAGATTAGGCAGAGATTGGACATCCTTTCTGTTCATAAGTGGTTTTGAAGTAGATGATGTCACTCCTAAAAGAGTTCCCAAACCTAGATATATTTCATCACCAACAATGGTAGAGAAATTAGAACCAGTGAGCATGGAGACAGAGCCTTTTCAGAAGATTGAAACACCCAAAGCTACACCTGAAAATAGAAGCCAAAAGTTAGCAAACATGGAATCAAGAGAGTTACTAGGAGCCAAATAGTGGTTAAGGGTAACTTAGAGGAAATATTTCATGCAATTGATATTGAATAAACTCGTATTTTCCAAGCTGAAGATGTTGAAGCTGGAGGAAGAAAACTAAGGAAAGGCAAGACAGCTAAAAAGTTAGAGTTTGCAGGTGATGATGTTGGTTTCATGTTTCAACCTAGAGAGCCAATGATAATACATGCAAGAAAGGTCATGGAAAGAAGCAAAGAGACTCATAAGGTCAATGAAATTTCTCAGCCACCACCAAGCATCATAGACCTCTCCTCACCTACAAAAGAAGAGTTGGTTATCAAACAAAATAAGGGTAAAGAGAAAATCACTGAAAATTCAGAAGTTGAAACCCTTAAGGAGCAGTTGAAAGAGGCAGGTGAAGAGATATCATTTTTGAGGAAAGAGGCAAAGAAGCATAGAGCTGAAAGGTTCAGTTTGAACAAATGAGGAAGATCTGGGAAGATCAAGTCATAAGTGTCTCAAAGACCTTCGACAATACATAAAAACTTATAAAGTGGACTCAGCCACTAAGAAGAGAGGTCAAGCACATCAAAAAGGTAAACCTGCACTTGCAATCCAAGAATAGGACACTGAAGGACCAAGTGAAAGATCTTCAAGAGCAATTGGATCTTATTCATGAAGAGCTGGAAAAGAAAGGTTTGAAAATGACTGTGGTGGAAGAGCCTATAAGTCAACTAATCATAAATGAGGAGGAAACACCACAAGAGCAGTAAATTGAGATGAGATATGCCTTAGGAGGTACATAACATGCAGAAAATCAAATTTTTGCAGCTAGAGGTCAATTTTTGAAGACAATTTTGAAAGGGGCAATTTCTGGGTTTTTACACAATTTCGTAGCGTACCTCGGGCTTGAAGCTAGGAATATGCTACGAAAAAACATGTAGCATAATTTTTTCTTTTAAAGTTAGTTTTTGCATGATTCAAGGAGGGGGATTCATGGTGGTAAGGTATCATGACTTGATTAACATAATGGAACAGCAAAGGAGTGAAGTAAATGGATGCAAAAGCCAATTTTTCCACGCTACCAAAACTCGCTATGAAACTGTCATGTTTTCGTAGAGAACAATTGTTAAAGGTTTTTTATCATCTTAAAGGTCGTTTTGGCCAAATGGATAGCTCCAACATGCCAATGGAGCTTATTATCAGATATTTGTGACTCGAAGGAAGTGCTATGAAGACAGGTCATCAGTCAAAACAACATTGAAGATAAGGGTCATCTATTCCTAAAAAACAGGGTAATGCTCCGTAGATCTAGGGATTTTTTTAATATGTAAAGTGGAGTTGAATTTGGTCATGTGTCTCTCTAGCATGTGATATTTAGTTTGTAACCATCATGTAACTGTTTCACAAATAGGATAAGAACAATGTAATAAATAGGATTTAGAGTCTTATTAGGAGATGGTTTCTTTAAGGTGTAGCTGTTAGTTTTCTGTTAGAAGTTATGTGTTTCAGTTATTAAAGGTGTCATAGGAGAATTCGATGATCTAGCCACCAGGCAGATCATCCTTGTTGTAAAGAATGTTTATTTAAAGACAAAGCATCGAAGTAGTAAAGGGTTGGAGAACATTTGCACCAAACTGCTGCTTTATGTTTTTTACCAATACTAGTAATACAAAGTGACATTCTTCTTGACAGACCTGAGATTCTCATGATGTTTTTTATGTCTTATTGATCTATATCTTCATGTTTTATCACTTGCAGTAGATTTCATCTCTATTACTCAAAATTCATAATTTTATGCTCTGACCCCCTTTAGTGATGAAATGATTGTGTTTTCCTATGTTTTATGTATGAGTTTCCTCTATTAAATACCTCTATCTGCCTCAACTTCCATGTGAAGAAACTTTGTTACTGAAAATATTGATTGTTGACTCCATAAGCCCAATGGTAGCAAGCCTACATTATTTTCAACTTGCAATCATAAAAAACAAGTTACAATTTCCATAGAGTTAGCCATCTAGTACTATCATCATTCAATATAATAAAACCCCCTTGAGAGAGCCCTCTCAAACTGAAGAGGCTAAGCTTCAGTTAGAAGTGGTTTGAAACAATTACACTGAGTTGTTTGATAAGCATCCAATCAAGTACAATTTCGGTGATAACATTTTGGTGCGTCTGCTGAGAGCCTGAAGATATATATTTGCCGAAATTTTGAAGCTGAATTGTTGAAGGTAACAAGAGCTCAGAATCTATTCGAGGCTGCAACTACCTTGGTGACTCCATTCAAAATTCTCATATTCAAAGGTGGCTTCGAAAATAAGATACATGAGGAGCAATCTAGATCGTAACCCACCTGCTATAGTGGATAATCCAAACACAATTTCCAGAGGCATTCAAGGCAGCTCTTCACAATCAGGTACTCCATTACACACAAGAGCTTTGTCCTCTAAAGTTTTAAGAAGTCCTGAAGATAAAAATTTTGATGATAAAATTTAGGAAGTCTTGTTTACATCTTAAAATGTGGGGGGCAGTCACGTCAGAGTTATTGTTAGAGAGGGAATCTTTAGATAAGTTGAAGGAACTAGACCCATTTGAAATCTTGCTAAGAAGAAAATCTGGTTTTTCTTTACCTGCATGGAGTTCAATTGTAACTGGACTACAAAGACCAGCCACACCACCTCCTAACAGTGCATATTCTTCTACTACTATTGTCCGTAAAAATACTACAGTTCCTGTCATCATGGCAGGAAATGTTCCACCTCAACCTGCTCCTGCACCTGCTAGGTATGCCCCTCTTGTTCTTCCAGCTATCCTTAATGCCATTCCAAGCAAATATTCTGCTAGAATCAAAACTTGGGGAAGTGATGAAGATATTACAGCAGAAGAGCATGTAGACCAGTTTAATGACTTCATAGACAGGGAGGAGGTTGACCATGAAGATGTGAAAATGAGGCTTTTTCTCAAAGTTTCACTAGTGAGGTCAGAAATTGGTTCAAAGCCCTTGCTCTAGGAAGCATGCATAATTGGAATGAGTTTGAAGATATCTTCTTGAGAAAGTGGGGAAATAGAACAAACCATGTGCATGCCCTCACTGAGTACAATAGTTTGAAAAGAGCTATAGATGAAACTGTCCAAAATTTCTCCAAGAGATTTAATAAAGTCTATGATTCCATTATTGCCCATCTTAAGCCTCCACCAGGAGCAGCTCAATTGAGATATGTTGAGGCTTTTGACTATGACTTTTCTATCCTGCTCAGAGAAAGAGAATCCCCTTCACTAGCAGAAATGCAAATTGATGCTATGAAGGTAGAAGTCAATATGATAGCAGCTAAAAATTCCAAGATGGGAAAAACAAAATTGAAAAAAGAAGGTAAGGCTTCCACCTCATATGATAAATTTGACTCCATGATGAAGACAATGGAAAAACTAATGGATAGGATTGCCCTTAGAAATACTTCTGCACCTCTTGCACAACATGAACCACAATTTAGAAATCCACAGTTCAGAAGACCTCAAAATCAGCAAAGACCAAGGGAAAACAGAAATCAGCATGACCCTCAAGTAAGGCCTCCTTTTCAGCAAAATTTAGTTGATGAAGAAGATCAGCCTGAGATACCAAAAGACTCCATTCATTGCCTAGATGAAAACATGTCTGGAATGTTTTTGACTAAATAAGAACATGATGAGTCTGATCATGATGTAAACAAGGGTGAGGAACCATCTGATTACCTTAAGGGTTATCAACATGCACTCTTTGAGATGCAGAAGAAATACAACCTCAAAAACAGAAATTTCCCTATTAATGCAAATAAAACACAACCCAAGAAAGATGCCCCTAAAGCAGTTGAGGTTAGAAAAGATCCACCAGCTCCTCCTCCTATCAAAGAAATTTAAAAGAATACTTATGTTTTCATTTTGGAGAATGAGATTTCCAAAATCAATATCCCAGTACCTTTTGGAGAAATTCTTAAGGTGAATGAATACATAAGTAAAATTTTAAAAATGATGAATTCCCAACTTGGAGCTGCAAACATCCTTAATGTACAAGAGGGCCATCCTACCATCTATTTGGGACCAAGATTGGAAGATGAGTAGAATGAATAGGTGCCTCCTTTCTATGTCAGCCTTAGAATCCATGACATGACATTACACAATGCCATGTTGGATTCAGGGGCCTCTCATAACCTCATGCCTAAAGTGATTATGGAAAGGATGCGATTGGAAATCACTAGGCCATATAAGGATTTGTTTTCTTTTGATTCAAAAAGAGTTCAATGAATTTGATTAATAAAAGATGTTGTTGTTGGTCTTACACAAGTCCTTTCCAAGACAGTGGTAATGGACATTGTGGTAGCAGACATTCCACCCAAGTTAGGCATGCTGCTATCCAGATGTTGGGAAGCAAAGATCAAAGGCACCATGCAAATGGACCTAACATATGCCACCATTCCTATTTTTGGTGAGCAAAGAAGGTTCTACAAAGAAAAAAGGATGGATTATATGGTAAGAGTAAGGAAAAACCTCATAATTTCTCAATTTATGCTATTGAAACTGAATTAGGATCAGCTATTATTTTCAATGAGCTAACTGATGAAGCAGAAGATGAAAATAAAGCAGAAATTCAGGAGGTTGAAAATCAGCAAGAAGAAAATCAGGGAATCATTGAAGAAAATGCAGAGGGATGGTGGTTGTTGCATTTTGATGGATCAACTAGAATAGAGGGGGTTGGAGCAGGAATTTGAATCACAACTCGAGGGGATGAAAGTAAGTTCTATTATTTCAAACTGAACTTTGATTGCACAAATAATATGTTTGAGTATGAATCTCTATTTTTGGGTTTAGAAATTTTGAAAAGATTGGGTGCCCAAAAAATTTCAATCTGTGGAGATTCTGAATTGGTTATTAACCAAGTTTAAGGTATATATCAAACCAAGGATGTGAGAATGAGAGCATACAAAAATTTGATCATGGAGATGTTAGAAAATTTTCAAGAATATTCCTTTATTGTGAAGACTAGGGACCAAAACTCAGTAGTTGACTCCTTAGCTATCTTGCAAGTCTGTTTGTTATCCCTTCACATTCCACTGAAAAATATGAGGTTGAAGTTCGTCATAGGCATGCTATCCTAGACAACATCATCCACTGGAAATGTTTTTGAAGATGACCATCAAGTCAAAAACTTCATAGAATTGAAAGAGGAGTTTGAAAGCACACAAGTAGATCAGCAAAACATGCTTGCTGAAACTAAGTGTAATTCTGAAGTGTTGCAGTTGAAGAATAATTCTATACCCAAAGGTCTCATCCCACTTGAAAATCTTTTTGACCAAAATGATGTGTTTAAAGCCCCTAGGATGCAAGCTAATGATGAAGAGGTAGAGAGTTGTAACCTTGGTACAGTAGCAATGCCAAAAATGATAAATCTTTCAAAATTTCCTTCTATAGAGATGAAACATAAATATATTAAGATGATGAAAAGGTTCATAGATGTTTTTACATGGATTTATGATGATTTGAAGAGATATGACCCTACTATTATTCAGCATACTATTCTTATTAAAGAAAATGAGAAGCCTTTCAAACAGAAGCTGAGGAGGATTAATCCACTTCTCATGCCTCTGATTGAGAAGGAAATTAAGAATCTCTTTGATGCAAAAATTATTGCCCCAATCAGATTCTCAAAATGGCTTGCTAGCTTGGTACCAGTCAGGAAAAGGAGTGGAGAAATAAAAAATTGCATTGACTTCAGAAACTTGAACAAAGCTTCTATGAAGGACAATTACACTCTCCCAAAGATGGACCAAATTCTGTATAACATCGTTGGTTCCCAAAGGATGTCTATGTTGGATGGTTTTTCAAGATACAATCTGATACTAGTGCACCCAGAAGATCAAGAGAAAACTGCCTTTACTACACCATGGGGGACATTCATGTATGCCAAGATGCCCTTTGGTCTGGTGAATGTAGGAGCGACCTTTCAAAGAGAAATGGACATTGCCTTTGCTGAGGAGAAGGATAATTTGGTGGTTGCCTATCTGGATGACATAATCGTTTTCTCAAGAAGAGAGGAAGACCATTTGAAGCATCTGGAGAAATTTCTGCTGAAGTGTAGAAGGTTTGGTATTTCTCTTAATCCCACTAAGAGTATTTTTTTTTAACTTCTGGAAAGTTTCTTGGGCACATTATATCTAAAGATGGGATAAATATTGATCCAAACAGATTCAATGCCATTCAGAAAGTAGATCTGCCTAAAATCAAGAAGGAAATTCAGTCTTTCCTTGGAAGAGTGAATTTTGTGAGAAGGTTTATTCCCAATTTTGCTGAAACTGTCAAATATATAACCAAGATGTTGAAGAAAGGAGCTGGCATTAAATGGACAGTTGAAGCAAACCAAACATTTGAGGAAATCAAGAAGGCACTCACTCAGGCCCCAGTGTTGATTAGCCCGGATTTTTCTAAGGAATTTCTGGTTTTTACATTTGCATCAGAAAACACAATTGTTGGATTTTTGCTACAGAAAGGACAGCAAGGTACAAAGCAGCCCATTTCATTCTTTAGCAGAACCCTTGCTAATTCAGAGCTGAAATACAATATATTAGAGAAACATGCATATGCTTTGGTCAAAGCCATCAAAGATTTCAGGATTTATATTCTGCATTCTCATGACATAGCATTTGTCCCTAATATTGTAGTGAAGGAAATCTTGACTCAAGTTGATGCTGAGGGTAAGAGAGGAAATTGGATAGCTAACTTGTTGGAGTATGATATAGAAATCAGACCTACAAAATTGGTGAAAGGTCAGGGGCTTGCAAAGCTTATGGCACAGTCCAATTTTGACTGTCTTGATATGAATTTAATTGCAAAAATTTTAGAATTATCAGATGAATATGAAGAGTTGATTCCTATTGAAGAGAAATACATTATGTCTGAGTGGTACAAAGACATTGGCTTTGTCTTACATCATCATAGAGCTCCTACTGAATTGACTAAATCTAAAGCAGGGTTTGTGAAGCTGAAATATCTAAGGTACTACATCATAGATAAAAATCTGTATTGGAAAGATATTGGTGGTATTCTTTTTAATTTTTTGTTGGAAGAGGAAGTTGAAAAAGTGATTGAAGAGTTTCATAAAGGATATTGTGTAGGTCATCACTATTGGAAGGCCACAACAAACAATATTCTCAGAGTAGGGTACTTCTGGCCTACCATGTTCAAAGATGTCTACAAGAAGATAGTTGTCTGCCATGAATGTCAGATTTTTCTATGGTAAGAAAAAGCTTGTTCCTTTACCCTTGATGCAAATTTATGTTGAGACGCCATTCCAATAGTGGGGGATAGATTTTATTGGTGAGATTCATCCATCATCTTAAGGGCAGCATCGTTGGATCCTAAAAGCAATTGATTATTTCACCAAGTGGATTGAAGCAATCCCAACTAGGCAAGCAAATGATTCAGTCATCATTTCATTCATAGAGAATAATATATTGTCCAGGTTTGGTTGTCCAATGAAGATCATCACTGATAATGCACAGGCTTTCAAATCCAAGAGGCTGATCAGTTTTTTTCATCAATATCACATTACACTTGGACACTCTACTGCTTACTACTCACAAGGTAATAGTCTTGCTGAATATTCTAACAAAAGAATTGTGAGAATTATTAAGAAGGTGCTACAGGAAAATGAAATTTCATGGCATCTAAAGCTGAAGTATGCTCTATGGGTTGATAGAGTATGTACAAAAAGTTCAATTGGTACTTCACCTTATGAGCTGGTGTATGGAGCTGAAGCCGTTTTTCCTACATCCTTGGGAGTGCCTGTTATGAAGTTGTTGCAAGGACTAGAGGAGGAGCCTAATGCTATTCAAAGGAGAATAAACCACTGGATAGATCTGCAGGAAAAACGGGAGGAAGTATGTAACAGCAATCAGCAATCTCAAAACATAATTAAGAAGACATTTGACAGGAAAGTCAGAGAGGAAAAATTTCAGATTCAAGATGTGGTATTGAAGTGGGAGGCAAGAATTGAAGAAAAGGGGAAACATGGTAAGTTTGAGAATATCTCGAAAGGTCCATTCATAGTAGTTGCATTCCATGGGAACAACACTTACTTACTGCAGGAGATGGATGGATAACCTTGTGCTGGAGGGCCTGTCAATGGAAGGTTTTTGAAGCATTATTCCTCTTAAGTTCTACTAATTTTTCACTACATTGTATATATTACATTTTGTTATGTTTTCCTGCTAATAAAGACAAGTTGATCATCAAACTTGAGCCCGAGGTGAAGGCCATTAGAGTTTGAAGAAAGCTTGGAAAATTTCAAAGTTTTTATTTCAAAAATATGGATGGCACTGGAACTATAGGTTCTTTGGTGTACCAAAGGGGCACACCATCCTAAGTGCAACCACTGTTATCACTCAGGAAAATGTGAAATATTTACTTGACATGGCCATGCAGTTCATTTATCAAAGGTCTCAAGTTAGTATAGGAAAATTTCATTTTTACATATTTAACCTATCCTAAAGTTCAAGACCACCTCCATTTTATCTCAATCCAGCTCCATTCAGGTCATGTCATGTCCCATCAGTCATCGTTTGCTGTCATTTTTCATTTCCCTAGCGTTTAAAATTTAAAAGGACACTTTAGCCAGTTTTACCTCTTTTCGTAGCGATTTACATAGTGAAATAGCAATTTTTGCTACGAAACTTCTAAGTAGTTTCATAGAGAAACTGTCAAAGAATGAACTAGCCACGCTACGAAAAACTATTTTCCTGTTTTTCTTATCAAACTTGATGCAAAGTGTGAGTTCATCATTAGAGGAGTTAGGGTAAAGGTCATTCGAGTCTGTTAGGGTTATTTCAAAAGTAAAAGGTCATGTCTGAGGTCATCATTACCATTTTTAGCATGCATGAGTCATGATTAAGGCATGAGTTGTCATTCAAAATATAAAACCTTATCCAATTAGTCTCTTTGTCATTCTCCACTTTATCTTTGCATGTAGTTGGAGTCTTGGAGAGCTGCTTCATCGAGCCAAGCAAGTTGCTGGCATTTTCAAAGGTTGCAGGTGTCATTAATCAAGTGAGGTTGAGAATATATAAAATCACCATGGCTGCAAGGAAGAAAACCAACAAAGGTGGTCATTGCCACAGGTATGAGCCCATGGACATTAATTTTCAAAGTTAAGACCCAACTGCCATGGAGGTATTCAGAAGAATAGGTTGTTTTCAATTCTGTCAAATACTACAGGGTTGTCATCTACAGGTTTCTAAGGATTTAGTTAAAAGTTTCACTAGAACAGCTTCAAAGATGGGAATGCTAAACCTCACAAGAACACTAGACAACATTTCAGCAGCAACAGGAATCCCTAGAGGAGGGGAACAATGGTTTAAAGGCATCAAATTCACCATGCAGGACTGCAAAGAGTTTACCAAACCGGAGCATGGTGAAATTGATCTCACAAATGCTATCCCAAGGAGTTACATGGAGGAAAACTATTCAAAGATGTTGACGATCATTCAGAAGTACTTTACTTGTGAAGGAATGTTTCACATGGTCTACTCCTACCACCTTAGGCTTCTTCTACATTTTGTGGGTAAGAGGTCACTTGACTTTCCCTTTTATTTATACAGAAGTCTAACTAAAATGTCAAATAAGGTCCAAGTTAAAAAAGAAGGAAATTAAACTTCTCTCTTTCACCATGGTTTAATTAAGTTGTTGGTGTTAGAGGATTTGAATAGATTAGGAAAATATTGGACATCCTTTCTGTTCATAAGTGGTTTTGAATTAGATGATGTCACTCTTAAAAGAGTTCCCAAACCTAGAGATATTTCATCACCAACAATGACAGAGCAATTAGAACCAGTGAGCATGGAGATAGAGCCTTTGCAGAAGATTGACACACCCAAAGCTACACTTGCAAAACAGAAGCCAACATTTTGCAAACATGGAAGCAAGAGAGTTACTAGGAGCCAAACAGTGGTTAAGGGTAACTTAGAGGACATCTTGCATGCAATTGATATTGAAGAAACTCCTATTGTCCAAGCTAAAGATGTTGAAGATGGAGGAAGAAAGCTAAAGAAGGGCAAGACAGTTAAAAAGTTAGAGTTTGCAGGTGATGATGTTGGTTTCATGTTTCAACCTAGATAGCCAATGACAAGACATGCAAGAAAGGTCATGGAAAGTAGCAAAGAGACTCAGAAGGTCAGTGAAATTGCTCAGCCACCACCAAGCATCATAGGCCTCTCCTCACCTGCAAAAGAAGAGCTGGTTGAAAAACAAAAGAAGGGTAAAGAGAAAATCACAAAAAAGTCATAAGTTGAAACCCTTAAGGAGCAGTTGAAAGAGGCAAGTGAAGAGATATCAGATTTGAGGAAAGAGGCAAAGAAGCATAGAGCTGAAAGGTTTCAGTTTGAACAAATGAGGAAGATCTGGGAAGATCAAGTCACAAGTGTTTCAAAGACCTTGGACAATACAGAAAAATTGATAAAGTGGACTTAGCCACTAAGAAGAGAGGTCAAGCACATCTGAAAGGTAAACCTGCACTTGCAATCCAAGAATAGGACATTGAAGGACCAAGTGAAAGATTTTCAAGAGAAATTGGATCTGATTCATGAAGAGCTAGAAAAGAAAGGTTTGAAAATAATTGTGGTGGAAGCACCTATAAGTCAACTTATCATAAATGAGGAGGAAACACCACGAGAGCAGTAAATTGATATGAGATATGCCTTAGGAGGTCCATAACATGAATAAAATCAAATTTTTGCAGATGGAGGTCAATTTTTGAAGACAATTTTGAAACGGGCAATTTTTGGGTTTTTACACAGTTTTGTAGCATACCTCAAGCTTGAAGCCAGGAATACGCTACGAAAAAACCTGTAGCAGCCTTTTTGCTTTTAAAGTTAGTTTTTGCATGATTCAAGGAGGGGGATTCATGGTGGTAATGTGTCATGACTTGATTCACCTAATGGAATGACAAAGGAGTGAAGTAAATGGATGCAGAAGCCACTTTTTCCACGCTACCAAAACTCACTATGAAACTGTCATGTTTTCGTAGTGAGCAATTGTTAAAGCTTTTTGAGCATCTTAAAGGCAATTTTGGCCAGCTGGAGACCTCCAACATGGCAATGGAGCTTATTATCATATATTTATGACTCTAAGGAAGTGCTATGAAGACAGATCATCAGTCAAAACAACGTTGAAGATAAGGGTCATCTATTCCTAAAAAATAGGGTTATGCTCCATAAATCTAGGGATGTTTTTAAATTGTAAAGTGGAGGTGAATTTGGTCATCTGTCTCTCGAGCATGTGATATTTATTTTGTAACCATCATGTAACTGTTTCACAGATAGGATAAGAACAATGTAATAAATAGGAGTTAGATTCCTATTAGGAGATGGTTTCTTTAAGGTGTAGCTACAAGTTTTCTGTTAGAAGTTATGTATTTCAGTTATGAAAGGTGTCATAGGACAATTCGATGATCTAGACACTAGGTAGATCATCCTTGCTGTAAAAAATGTCTATTTAAAGACAAAGCATCGAAGTAGTATAGGGTTGGAGAAAATTTGCACCAAACTGCGGCTTTTATGTTTTTGACCAATATCAGTAATACAAAGCGATTTTCTTCTTGACAGACCTGAGATTCTCATAAGGTTTTTGATGTCTTATTGATCTATATCTACATGTTTTATCACTTGCAGTAGATTTCATCTATATTACTCATAATTCATAATTTTATGCTCTGACTTCCTTTAGTGATGAAATGACTGTGTTTTCCTATGTTTTATGTATGATTTGCCTCTGTTAAATACCTCTATCTACCTCAGCTTCCATGTGAAGAACCTTTGTCACTAAAAATATTGATTGTTGACTCCATAAGCCCAATGGTAGCAAGTTTGCATTCTTTTCAACCTGCAATCATAAAAAACAAGTTACAATTTCCATAGAGTTAGCCATATAGTACTATCATCATTCAATATCATAAAACCCCCTTAAGAGAGCCCTCTCAAACTGAAGAGGCTAAGCTTCAGTTAGAAATGGTTTGAAACATTTACACTAAGTTATTTGATAAGCAGCAAATCAAGTACAATTTTGGTGATAACATTTCGGTGCGTCTGGCGGGATCCTGAAGATATACATTTCTCGAAATTTTGAAGGTGAACTCTTGAAGGTAGCAGGAGTTCAGAATTTATTTGAGGTTGCAACTACCTTGGTGACTCCATTTAAAATTCTCATGTTCAAAGGTGGCTTCGAAAACGAGATAAATGGGGAGCAATCCAGATCCTAACCCACTTGCTATAGTGGATAATCCAAACACAATTTCCAGAGGCATTCAAGGTAGCTCCTCACAATCAGGTACTCCATTACACACAAGAGCTTTGTCCTATGAAGTTTTAAGAAGTCATGAAGATAAAAATTTTAATGATAAAATTCAGGAATTCTTGTTTAGGTCTGAAAATGAAAAAGAATTGACTGAGGTTTTTTTAGACTTACAAAGAAGAGGTATTGATACCTCCGCCTTAGTGACCCAAAAAGATAAAGAAGAATTCTTGGGGGTAGTCACATCATATTTATTGTTAGAGAGGGAATATTTAGATAAGTTGAAGGAACTAGACCCATTTGAAATCTTGCTAAGAATAAAATATGGTTTTCCTTTACCTGAGTGGAGTTCACATTAGGGGAATTTTGAGGTCTAAAATGGGCCTCCTAAGGAAAATGTACAATCAAAATTCACTTTATGAGAACCAATCACATTTTAGGGGATGACATCATCCCTAATGATTGAAGTGGCATTGCTTGAGTTAAAGGTATTTACTTGTCACATTCTCAATGGTGGATAAAAACTCATGATTAACCATGGTAGTGCTCTAAGTACTTTTAAAGACAAAGTAAATTATTCATAAGAAATTCCATTTCACACTTTTTGAATAAAAATATATTATTGTCATTTCATATTTCTTGAAAGAAATAATTCATATCCCTATACATTTATTATATTATATTATATTTATATAGTAGATTAATTACATGTTATTATACAATTTAAATAACATAAATTTTAATTAATAGCATGTAATATAATTAACAATTTATAAATTTATATTTATATTTTATTTTAAGTTATTTAAGTACAAAGGATAAATGCATTAGTTGTTCAATGATAATGACTTTTTCTTGAAAAGCGCATTCTTATTTATAGTCACATCAATGCAATTTTTTTATTAATTTTATTTTGGTACAACTTTTGAATTGAATTTAACTATGGTTACATTGATTGTGGTTTAGCTATTATTTTATTATTTCCTTAGAAGACCCATTTTAGACCTCAAAATTCCCTTAATGATTGTAACTGAACTACAAATACTAGCCACACAACCTCCTAACAGTGCCTCTTCTTCTACTATTGTCCCTAAAAATACTACAATCCCTGTCATCATGGCAGGAAATGTTTCACCTCCATCTGTTGCTGCCCCTGCTAGGTATGCCCCTCTTCTTCTTCCAGTTGTCCTTAATGCCCTTCCAAGCAAATATTCTGCTAGAATCAAAACTTGGGGAAGTGATGAAGAAATTACAGCTGAAGATCATGTAGACCAGTTTAATGACTTCATAGACATGGAGGAGGTTGACCATGAAGATGTAAAAATGAGGCATTTTACTCAAAGTTTCACTGGTGAGGTCAGATATTGGTTCAAAGCCCTTGCCCTGGGAAGACTGCATAATTGGAATGAGTTTGAAGATAGCTTCTTGAGAAAGTGGGGAAATAGAACAAACCATGTGCATGCCCTCACTGAGTACAATAGTTTGAAAAGATCTATAGATGAAACTGTCCAAAATTTCTCTAAGAGATTTAATAAAGTCTACGATTCCATTCTTTCCCATCTTAAGCCTCCACCAGGAGCAGCTCAACTGAGATATGCTGAGGCTTTTGACTATGAATTTTCTATCTTTCTCAAAGAAAGAGAATCCCTTTCACTAGCAGAAATGAAAAATGATGTTGTGAATGTAGAAGTCAATATGATAGCAGCTAAAAATTTCAAGATGGGAAAAACAAAATTGAAAGAAGAAGATAAGCCTTCCACCTCAAATGATAAATTTTATTCCATGATGAAGACAATGTAAAAACTGATGGATAGGCTTGCCCTTGGAAATACTTCTGCACCTCCTGCACAACATGAACCACAATTTAGAAATCCACATTTCAGAAGACCTCAAAATCAGCAGAGACCAAAGGAAAATAGAAATCATCCTAACCCTCAAGTAAGGCCTCCTTTTCAGCAAAATTTAGTTGATGAAGAAGATCAGCCTGAGATACCAGAAGACTCCATTCATTGTCGAGATGAAAACATGTTTGGAATGTTTTTTACTAAATAAGAACATGATGAGCCTGATCATGATGTAAACAAGGGTGAGGAACCATCTGATTACCTTAAGGGTAATCAACATGAAATCTTTGACATGCAGAAGCAATACAACCTCAGAAACAGAAATGTCCTTATTACTGCAAATAAAACACATCCCAAGAAAGATGCCCCTAAAGCAGTTGAGGTTAGAAAATATCCACCACCTCCTCCTCCTATCAAATAAATTGAAAATATTACTTTTGTTTTCAGTTTGGATAATGATTTTTCCAAAATCAAGATCCCAGTACCTTTTGGAGAAATTCTTGAGGTGAATGAATACAGAAGTAAAATTGTAAAAATGTTGAATTCCCAACCTGGAGCTGCAAACATCCTTAATGTACAAGAGGACCATCATACCATCTATTTGGGATCAAGATTGGAAGATGAGCAGAATGAAGAGGTACCTCCTTTCTATGTCAGCCTTAGTATCCATGACATGACATTACACAATGCCATGTTGGATTCAGGGGCCTCTCATAACCTCATGCCTAAAGTGATTATAGAAAGGATGGGATTGGAAATCACTAGGCCATATAAGTACTTTTTTTCTTTTGATTCAAAAAGAGTTAAATGCATTGGATTAATAAAATATGTTGTTTTTGGTCTTACACAAGTCCTTGCCAATACAGTGGTAATGGACATTATGGTAGCAGACATTCTACCCAATTTTGGCATGCTACTATCCAGATCTTGGGCAGCAAATATCAAAGGCACCATGCATATGGACCTAACATATGCCACCATTCATGTTTTTGGTGAGCAAAGAAGGTTGTACATAGAAACAAGGATGGCTTATATGGTAAGTAGTAAGGATAGACCTCAGAATTTCCCAATTTATGTTGTTGAAACTGAATTAGGATCAACTGTTATTTTCAATGAGCTAACTGATGAAGCAGAAGATGAAAAGAAAGCATAAATTCAGGAGGTTTAAAATCAACAAAAATAAAATTAAGGAGTCATTGAAGAAAACGCAGAGGGCTGGTGGTTGTTTCATTTTGATGGATCAGCTGGAAGAGAGGGGGTTGGAGTAGGCATTTGGATCACAACTCTAGAGGATGAAAGTAAGTTCTATTCTTTCAAACTAAACTTTGATTGCACAAATAATATGGCTAGAGTATGAATCTCTATTTTTGGGTTTAGAAATTTTGAAAAGATTGGGTGCCCAGGAAATTTCAGTCTGTGGAGATTCTGAATTGGTTATTAAACAAGTTGAATGAGAGCATATAGAAATTTGAGAATGGAGATGTTAGAAAAATTTCAAGAATATCCCTTTATTGTGAAGACTAGGGACCAAAACTCAGTAATTGACTCCCTCACTATCTCTGCAAGTCTGTTTGTTATCCTTGCACATTCCACTGAAAAATATGAGGTTGAAGTTCGTCATAGGCCAATTATCCCAGACAACATCATCCACTGGCAAGTTTTTGAAGACGACCAGCAAGTCAAAAACTTCATAGAATTGAAAGAGGAGTTTGAAAGCACACAAGTAGATGAGCAAAACATGCTTGTTGAAACTAAGGGTAATTCTGAAGTGTTACAGTTGAAGAATAATTCTATACCCGAAGGTCTAATCCCACTTGAAAATATTTTTGACCAAAATGATGTGTTTGAAGCCCCTAGGATGCAAGCTAATGATGAAGAGGTAGAGAGTTGTAACCTTGGTACAATAGAAATGCCAAAAATGATAAAGCTTTCAAATTTTCTTTCTGTAGAGATGAAACAGAAATATATTGAGATGATGAAAAGGTTCATAGATGTTTTTGCATAGAGTTATGCTGATTTGAAGAAATATGATCCTACTATTATTCAACATACCATTCCTATTAAAGAAAATGAGAAGCATTTCAAATAGAAGATGAGGAGGATTAATCCACTTTTCATGCCTCTGATTGAGAAGGAAATTAATAAGCTCTTTGATGCAAAAATTATTGTCCCAATCAGATTCTCAAAATGGCTTGCTAACTTGGTACCAGTCAGGAAAAAGAGTGGATAAATCAAAATCTGCATTGACTTTAGAAACTTGAACAAAGCTTGTCTGAAGGACAATTACCCTCTCCCAAAGATGGACCAAATTCTATAGAACATTTTTTGTTCCAAAATGATGTCTATGTTGGATGGTTTTTCAGGATACAATCTGATACTAGTGCACCCAGAAGATCAGGAGAAAATTGCCTTTACTACACTATGAGGGACATTCATATATGCCAATATGCCATTTGGTATGATGAATGTAGGAGTGACCTTTCAAAGAGCAATGGAAATTACCTTTGCTGACGAGAAGGATAAGTTGGTGGTTGCCTATCTGGATCACATAACAGTTTTCTCAAGAAGAGAGGAAGACCATTTGAAGCATCTGGAGAAAGTTTTGTTGAAATGTAGACGGTTTGGTATTTCTCTTAATCCCACTAAGAGTATTTTTGCTTTAACTTCTGGAAAGTTGCTTGGGCACATAATATCTAAAGATGGGATAAAGATTGATCCAAACAAAGTCAATGCCATTTAGAAAGTAGATCTTCCTAGAAGCAAGAAGGAAATTTAGTCTTTCCTTGGAAAAGTGCATTTTGTGAGAAGGTTTATTCCCAATTTTGCTGAAACTGTCAAAGATATAACCAAGATGATGAAGAAAGGAGTTGATATTAAATGGACAGTTGAAGCAAAGTAGTCATTTGAGGAAATCAAGAAGGCACTCACTCAGGCCCCAGTGTTGATTAGCCCAGATTTTTCTAAAGAATATCTGGTTTTACATTTGCATTAGAAAACACAATTGTTGGAGTTTTGGTGCAGAAAGGACAGCAAGGTACAAAGTAGCCCATTTCATTCTTTAGCAGAACCCTTGCTAATTCAGAGTTGAAGTAAAATATATTAGAGAAATAGGCATATGTTTTGGTCAAAGCCATCAAAGATTTCAGGATTTATATTCTACATTCTCATGTCATAGCATTTGTGCCTAATACTGTAGTGAAGGACATCTTGACTCAAGTTGATCCCAATGGTAAGAGAGGAAAGTGGATAGCTAACTCGCTAGAGTATGATATATAAATCAGACCTACAAAATTGGTGAAAGGTCAGGGGCTAGCAAAGCTGATGGCACAGTCCAATTTTGGTTGTCTTGATATGAATTTAATTGCAGAAATTTCAGAATTATCAGATAAAGATGAAGATTTGATTCCTATTGAAGAGAAATATATTATGTCTGAGTGGTACAGAGACATTGTCTTTGTCTTACATCATCATAGAGCTCCTGTTGAATTGACTAAATCTAAAGCAAGGTTTGTGAAGCTGAAATCTCTGAGGTACTACATCATAGATAAAAATCTATATTGGAAAGATACTGGTGGTACTCTTTTGAATTATTTGATGGAAGAGGCAGTTGAAAAACTTATTGAAGAGTTTCATAAAGGAGATTGTGGAGATTGTCACTATTGGAAGGCCACAGCAAACAAGATTCTCAGAGCAGGGTATTACTAGCTTACCGTGTTCAAAGATGTCTAAAAGAAGATAGTTGTCTGCTATGAATGTCAGATTTTTTATGGTAAGAAAAAACTTGTTCCTTTACCCTCGATGCTAATTTATGTTGAGACGCCATTCCAACAGTGGGGGATAGATTTTATTGGTGAGATTCATCCATCATTTCCAGGGCGGCATCGTTGGATCCTGATAGCAACTAATTATTTCACCAAGTGGATTGAAGCATTCCCAACTAGGAAATCAAATGATTCAGTCATCATTTCATTCTTAGAAAATAATATATTGTCCAGGTTTGGTTTTCCAATGAAGATCATCACTGACAATGCACAGGTTTTCAAATCCAAGACGTTGATCATTTTTTGTCATCAATATCACATTACACTTGGACACTAAACTGCTTACTACTCACAAGGTAATGGTCTTCCTGAATCTTCTAACAAAAGCATTGTGAGAATTATTAAGGTGCTGCAGGAAAATAAAAGGTCATGACATCTGAAGTTGAAGTATGCTCTATGGGTTGATAGAGTATGTACAAAAAGGTCAATTGGTACTTCACCTTATGAGTTGGTGTATGGAGCTGAAGCCATTTTTCCTACATCCTTGGGAGTGCTTGTTATGAAGTTGTTGCAAGGACTAGAGGAAGAACCTATTACTATTCAGATGAGAATAAACCAGTTGATAGCTCTGCAGGAAAAAAGGAAGGAAGTATATAACAGCAATCAGCAATCTCAAAACAGAATTAAGAAGACATTTGAAAGGAAGGTCAAAGAGGAAAACTTTCAAATTCAAAATGTGGTATTGAAGTGGGAGGCCAGAATTGAAGAAAAGGGGGAACATGGTAAGTTTGAGAATATCTGGAAAGTTCCATTCATAGTAGCTGCATTCCAAGGCAACAACACTTACTTACTGTAGGAGATGGATGGACAACCTTTTGATGGAGGGCTTGTCAATGGCAGGTTTTTGAAGCACTATTCCTCTTAAGTTCTACTGATTTTTCACTCCATTGTATATATTCCACTTTGTTATGCTTTTCTACTAATAAATACAAGTTGATCATCAAACTTGAGCCCGAGGTGAAGGTCATTAGAGTTTGAAGAAAGCTTGGCAAATTTGAGAGTTTTTATTTTCAAAAAGATGGATGGCACTGGAACTACAAGTTTTTTGGTGTACCACATGGGCACACCATCCCAAGTGGAGCCACTGTTATCACTCAGAAAAATGTGAAACAATCATTTGACATGTTCATGCGGTTTGTTTATAAAAGGTCTCAAGTTGGTATAGGAAAATTTCATTTTTACATCTATCCTAAAGTTCAAGACCACCTCCATTTTATCTCAATCCACCTCCATTCAGGTCATTTCATGTCTCATCAGTCATCATTTTCTATCAGTTTCCATTTCCCTAGCATTTAAATTTGAAAAGGACACTTTAGCGAGTTTTACCTCTTTTCGTAGTGTGTTTACACTGTGAAATAGCAGTTTTCTCTACGAAACTGCCAAATAGTTTAGTAGCGAAACTGTTAAAGAATGAACTAACCATGCTATGAAAATTTGTTTTCCTGTATGTCTTGTCAAACTTGATGCAAAGTGTCAGTTCATCATTGGAGGAGTTAGGGTAGAGGCCATTCGAGTCTTTTAGGGTTATTTCAAAAGTACAAGGTCATGTATGAGGTCATCATTACCTTTTTTAGCATGCATGAGTCATGATTAAGGCATGAGTTGTCATTCAAACCATAAAACCCTACCCAATTAGTCTCTTTTTCATACTCCGCTTTATCTTTGCATGAAATTGGAGTTCTGAAAAGCTGCTTCAACGAGCCAAGCAAGTTGTTGGCATTTTCAAAGGTTGCAGGTGTCATTAATCAAGCGAGGCTGAGAAGATATAAAATCACCATGGCTGCAAGGAAGAAAACCAGCAAAGGTGGTCACTGCCACATGTATGAGCCCATGGACATGAATTTTCTAAATGAAGACCCAACTGCCATGGAGGTATTCAGAAGAACAGGTTGTTTGCAATTCTATCAAAGACTGCAGGGTTGTCATCTACAAGTTTCTAAGGATTTTGCTAAAAGTTTCACTGGAACAGCTTCAAAGGTGGGAATGCTAAATCTCACAGTAACATCAGACAGCATTTCAGCAGCAACAAGAATCCCTACAGGAGGGGAACAATGGTTTAACGGCATCAAATTCACCATGCAGGACTGCAAATAATTCATCAAACCGGAGCATAGTGAAATTGATCTCACAAATGCTATCCCAAGGAGTTACATGGAGGAAAACTATTCAAAGTTGTTGATGATCATTCAGAAGTACTTTACCTATGAAGGAAGGTTTCACATGGTCTACTCCTACCACCTTAGGCTTCTTCTACATTTTGTGGGTAAGAGGTCACTTGACTTGCCCTTTTATTTATACAGAAGTCTAACTAAAATTTCAAATAAGGTCCAAGTTGAAAAAGAAGGAAATGAAACTTCTCTCTTTCACCATGGTTTGATTAAGTTGTTGGTGTTAGAGGAGTTGAAGAGATTAGGCAAAGATTGGACATCCTTTATGTTCATGAGTGGTTTTTAAGTAGATGATGTCACTCCTCAAAGAGTTCCCAAACCTAGAGATATTTCATCACCAACAATGGCAGAGCAATTAGAACCAGTGAGCATGGAGACAGAGCCTTTGCAGAAGATTGACACACCCAAAGCTACACCTGCAAAATAGAAGCCAATAGTTAGAAAACATGGCAGCAAGAGAGTTACTAGGAGCCAAACAGTGGTTAAGGGTAGCTTAGAGGACATCTTGCATGTAATTGATATTGAAGAAAATCCTATTATCCAAGCTGAAGATGTTGAAGATGGAGGAAGAAAGCTAAAGAAAGGAAAGGCAGCTAAAAAGTTAGAGTTTGCAAGTGATGATGTTGGTTTCATGTTTCAACCTAGAAAGCCAATGACAAGACATCCAAGAAAGGTCATGGAAAGCAGCAAAGAGACTCAGAAGCTCAGTGAAATTTCTCAGCCACCACCAAGCATCATAGACCTCTCCTCACCTACAAAAGAAGAGTTGGTTATCAAACAAAAGAAGGGTAAAGAGAAAATCACTAAAAAGTCAGAAGTTGAAACCCTTAAGGAGCAGTTGAAAGAGGCAGGTGAAGAGATATCAGTTTTGGGGAAAGAGGAAAAGAAGCATAGAGCTTAAAGGGTTCAGTTTGAACAAATGAGGAAGATCTGGGAATATCAAGTCACAAGTGTCTCAAAGACCTTAGACAATATAGAAACACTGATAAAGTGGACTTAACCACTAAGAAGAGAGGTCAACCACAAAAAAAGGTAAATCTGCACTTTCAATCCAAGAATAGGACATTGAACGACCAAGTGAAAGATCTTCAAGATCAATTGGATCTGATTCATGAAGAGCTGGAAAAGAAAGGTTTGAAAATCACTATGGTGGAAGAGCCTATAAGTCAACTTATCATAAATGAGGAGGAAACACCACAAGAGCAGTAAATTGAGATGAGATATGCCTTAGGAGGTCCATAACATGCAGAAAATCAAAGTTTTGCAGCTGGAGGTCAATTTTTTAAAACAATTTTGAAAGGGGCAATTTTTGGGTTTTTACATAGTTTCATAGTGTACCTCAGGCTTGAAGCCAGGAGGGGGATTCATGGTGGTAAGGTGTCATGACTTAATTAACATAACGGAACAGAAAAGGAGTGAAGTAAATGAATGCAGAAGCCACTTTTTCCACGCTACCAAAACTTGCTACGAAATTGTCCTGTTTTCGTAGCGGGCAATTGTTAAAGCTTTTTTAGTATCTTAAAGGTAGTTTTGGCCAGCTGGAGTCCTCCAACATGTCAATGGAGCTTATTATCAGATATTTATGACTCGAAGGAGGTGCTATGAAGACAGGTCATCAGTCAAAACAACGTTGAAGATAAGGGTCATCTATTCCTAAAAAACAGGGTAATGCTCCCTAAATCTAGGGATGTTTTTAATATGTAAAGTGGAGGTGAATTTGGTATGTGTCTCTCGAGCATGTGATATTTATTTTGTAACCATCATGTAACTGTTTCATAGATAGGATAAGAACAAAGTAATAAATAGGAGTTAGAGTCCTATTAGGAGATGGTTTCTTTAAGGTGTAGTTGTCAATTTTCTGTTAGAAGTTATGTATTTCAGTTATGAAAGGTGTCATAGGAGAATTCGATGATCTAGCCACTAGGCAGATCATCCTTGCTGTAAAGAATTTCTATTTAAAGACAAAACATCAAAGTAGTAAAGGGTTGGAGAACATTTGTGCCAAACTGTCGCTGTTATGTTTTTGACCAATATCAGTAATATAAAGTGACATTCTTCTTGACAGACCTGAGATTTTCATGAGGTTTTTGATGTCTTATTGATCTATATCTTCATGTTTTATCACTTGTAGTAGATTTCATCTCTATTACTTAGAATTCATAAATTTATGCTTTGACTTCCTTTAGTGATGAAACAATGTGTTTTCCTATGCTTTATGTATGAGTTGCCTCTGTTAAAGACCTCTATCTGCCTCATCTTCCATGTGAAGAACCTTTGTCACTGAAAACACTGATTGTTGACTCCATAAGCCCAATGGTAGCAAGCCTACATTCTTTTCAACATGAAATCATAAAAAACAAGTCACAAATTCCATAGAGTTAGCCATCTAGTACTATCATCATTCAATATCATAAAACCCCCTTGAGAGAGCCCTCTCAAACTAAAGAGGCTAAGCTTCAGTTAGAAGTGGTTTGAAACAGTTACACTGAGTTGTTTGATAAGCAGCCAATCAAGTAAAATTTTGGTGATAACAAGTATTATCATCGGTAAGGATTTTCTTCACTATTTAAGGAGTTGGGCTTCACTGTCAGCAGTGTGAAAAGAGTGTACACCTGAAGTAAGATTTTTTTTATCATTACAATTGTAGTAGGGTTTCATCCTTAAGGGTATATCTGAATTTTTTCAACCGTTTGAAGAAGTTGGTTTGTTTAATAGTTAAGATTCCATAGCTATATCATTTGCAACATTCTCTTCATTGTAAGTGGGTCATTATCCCTCATATGGGATCCCACAATAGCTGGTTTGATTTATTATCATTTTCAAGGCGGTTGGGTGGTGTTAGGCAGGGGGTTGAAGTCACCTTCATGTTGTAGCCTGAAAACACTTTAGAGTGGCAAGCTGGTGCTAGAGCAAGTTGGAGCATCATATCAGTAGCAACTGATAAAACCAGGGCATTGGAGCATCCTTCTAGTTGGAGCATCCTTCTAGTTGGAGATGGAAAATTGAATGCTTTTATAGAGTACTATGGAGTTGGGGCTTCCCTTTTCATTTACATCTGAAGCATTGAATGTATTCATAAATTATTAGAGAAGTGTTCAATGGCTTTTCTCCCTGAAAGGTTTCCACCTAATATTTTGGTGTATATTGTCTTAATTATGTGTTCTGCTGGTTTATGTTTTGAATTTGATGCTAAAGATTAATTAATGTTTTGTAAAAGAAAAATTAACTAATTGTAAGCAAAATATTGATTCACCCCCCTCTTAGTGTCTCCAACATTTGGTTTTCCCACATCTATTATAACTGATCGAAACTCTTGCTTCGTTTACGGAGTTTTTGTCAACTTTATGGGGATTAATGGACACCAAGCTTCAAAAGAACACTCTTTTCATCTTCACTCTGATAGACAAACAAAAGTGGTCAACACGACAGTGATACATCTACACCAAGGATATTGTAGCAAGCATCATAAGCTTTGGGATGAGCAGTTTCATTATGTACAACATGGCTATAACTATGTTATACATTCTTCTACATTTTTGACATGTTTTGGATATTTTCCCAAGTCTCCTTTGGGCATCACTTTCGAACAAGATTCAATCGTGGATGGACATAACGATGCAGATAAAGCCACAAAGTTCATTTAGAAGAGTTAATCAGTTATCAAGCTAAGCAAGAATAATTGGAAAATATTCAGGCCAAGTATAAGGTTGGGTGTGGCAAGCATCAGGTCGATCATCGTTTCCAAGCTGGCGATCAAGTTTTTTTATATATCAGCGAAGAAATCTTAAGTTGAAACTAAAAATCCAAAGCTAATTAGGATGGTCCCTTTGAAATTTTGGAAAGGATTGGTGACAATGTTTTTCAATTAGATTTACCTCCATATATGCAAATGTATTCAAAGGTGAGTGTTGAAAACTTGACACTTTATGAGTCTCCTATGATTATGGATCAAGATGACATGTTTTAGTTCCTTCGGGTGATGATTTTGTTCTTGAATACCTTGATAAGTTATAAGAAGATGTTATCCCTGATAAAATGATTAGGGCTTCATCAAGAGGTGACATGAAATATCTTTATGTGGATCAAAAATGAATTCATCTAGGTAAAGCATAATGGATGGAAATCAGATGATCTCAAGTGTTGATGAAAATGTATCCATGTAGAAGATATCACCAAGAGCTTTCCAACACAATTTGAACAAGCTCAAACAAACATCATATACAAAAATTATGGCCTTTGAAAGCTCAAGGAAAAAAAGGGGTGACTTTAACACGTGGCACACTCTTAAGCTATCATGGCACCACATGGGCCATACAAAAGTTACCACATACACCAACTGACAATTTCCATGTGGAACCACATGGGCCAATTGGAAGCATTATGTAGACCAACCAACCACTACTAGGAGGGACCATAGGGCCAATCGAAGACTACCATGTGGGCCTTCTAGACAAGATTACGTGACATGGCTTATCTCTCCTGCATGGCAATGAAAATAATAAATATTTGAAAATATCCGAGAAAATCCTAAGGTGTATGGTAATGTGATATCATATCACATAAAAGGTGCAACCAACTGGAGTCAAACCTTCAACCTCCACTAAATATATCCAAACTTAACACTACACCAAAACAAAAATATGGGGGGATGTGGACATATACTTTTTAAATGGTGGTTGCAGATTTTTATTTTAACTTACCACTATATTAGAACATGGATATGTGGGAATGTGGACATATATTTTTAAATGGTGTTTGTGAAAAAATATTTTAATTTACCACTACACCATAACATGAATATTTTGGGATGTGGACATATATTTTTAAATGGTCGTTGCAAAATTTTATTTTTGGAAAAAACAATCCCACAATTAATGTACCAATAAGAGTTAAACTCACAACCTTGCCAATATAACCGACACGACTTACCATTGCAACACAACTCTTATATGTGAAGTATTATGCCTATAACTATTTTTAAGGTGCATTTTTGTAGAAGTTTCGAGAAAAAAGGCCACAAAACCTTTTTATTTGCAAGAAGAGGTTAGGGAGAGTGTTCCAATAGTGTTATAGTATTCCTAAAAGAATCTTAAAGACATGTTTATGGCAAGTTGGAGATTCTTTATACGTAAGAAGACATCTTGATGTATTTTTTGCACCTTTTTAATGGATCAGATGCTTGTTTGAAGAAGACCCAAAGATGTAACCTAGGATGTGTTAACCATGTTAACAACTTAATGTTTTTATCTTTCCTATTGTTGTTTATTTTGCTATTCTATCTTTAAAATCATCATTCAACTTTAAACTCCTATATCTTCCTATAATATTTGTTGAACTCCTTCCAAGAAATCATTTTCTCATTGATGTGCTTGACTTGCTTCAACTAGTCCCACCACATTGAAGTTTTTCCTTGCAAATGATGCATGATTATTCTGACTTATTTAAATGAGCAACTATGCAATTGAAAATACTTTCAAATTCCAAGAAACCAAGTTTCAACATCATCCCCCTTTTAAATGTAAGTGGGTTGAGCTTCCTAAGCTCACCTTGTAAACTATCAATCTCGTCTTCTTCTCTAAAGCCTAACAAGAGACACTTCTAGGTTGTTCATTGACTCTTCAAATGTATATAACTTCCTAGATGAATGAGTGGGTGAACGATGATAACTTTGAGCTCTATCAGAACGTCTCTAGTGTATATATCCTTTGTAGTCATTCTTCCTTGCATAATCCCTACCTTCCTCCTCATGCCTTGAACCTATGTCATTCTTTATTTGTTTTTGTAGTTGATTTAAGCTTTGGAGTAGCTAAATATTTATTTGATTTTGTTGTCAATCTTGTGGCTCTAGACTACTACTCTCAAACTCCTCATAGTTTTTACCAAATTAGTGGATTCTACCATGCTTATATGCCCATTAAATACATTGTCTTCCTTACCCAATCTTTCATGATTGTAGGCTTTGTTCTTCCCCCTTGACTCTGATCTACAACCATAAAATTGGCATGTTCTTCTTATACCCCTAATTATGCAAAATGTGCACACAATTAAATCACAATAGATAAAACAAGCAATCATACAATTCTAAAATTGTGTAGTTTTTCTACTCTTTAAGGCTGCCAATTGTCTTCTTTTCATTTTTTGAGAATGTATGCCACTAAAGGCAAAATTATGGGTCGATAGATGGACTCTACACCTCATTAGCTTTCCATTAACTACCCCTATGCTCATTTATGAGTTCTATGCAAATATTATGGCCCTTAGAAGCGAAATGGTCTTGCTCTACTTTCTACAATTATCTAGGGTGTAAATTTTACATAGCAACTCTATTTGGCCCATAAAATAGTTTTTTAGAAAGCTTTAACCGAGAGCTATCACTTAATAGAATGGCCTAGGTGTGTCTTCAACACCTAGACCTTGAAATTTCCTAAAAAACATTGTTTAGCGCCTCAAAACAGTGCCAGAAGTTTAGGAAATAGAACATCTTGAAAAAAAACTTATAAAATTATATTGGCCTAACAGAGAATATGGCATCTGATTCCACATGGCTTCCCAAGGTGGCCCCATGTCACCTGCCTTTCCACATCACATTGCCCATCATTCTTCCTTGCCTCCCTGCTCCTTTCTCCTTTGTCCCTTGTCTTTATCTTCCCTTTCTTTTTTTCCCATTTTTGTCTTTCTTTGAACATACCTACGCCCTACATCCACACGACATCTAGTCAATCATGGATGGACCAAAAGAATCCCATCCCTTAAGCATTCATCCAAGAGATGTAAGGGTTCCATACTTCCCTTTTCCCCAATGTGAACAATCTGACAATAGAGATCAACCTCGCCCTGATCAACAACCAAGGTTAATATCAAAGGTTGTAGTAGGAGGGAGGATAACCATCCCAAACCTTTTGATACAACTTACCACTACCATATCACTTTGAGCCACACGATGGTTGTTGATTTGTGTTAGGACTAGAGTTTCTATTTAAAAACTAGTTTTAAATGTTCTAATACCACTTATGGGTACCATAACCTGCCATACAATGTAGCCCCAAAATCAACCCACAACATTGCTATAGTGCACCACAAACCACCCACTCAAGTCTACCATTGTGGCCTTATTACCTTCCACCCCAACACGTCTACATCACCATCAACAATTCATCAAAGACATGGCATGCACATCATCACTAATATTGTAGGAATTTATAGGGTAAGTTTCTTAGATCAAACACCAAAGGTCACCGCTCACAAACAGATCACAAATCAATACACCATTATATCACGTGGTTAAAACCCTCGAAGAGGGAAATAGTACACGGCCTGAGCCAACGCGGTCACTTTAGGCAATTGATTAATATAAAAAGAAAAGTTACATATGTTTCTCTCATAAACGGTTACCAGACAAATGACCCTCCATGCTCTTTAAATAGAGATCATGGATCAATCAGGTGTTAAGCCACGGATAAAGTGTCGTTAATACCGAGGAGAGAGTGAATCGTCAGATCACTACAAATCGTGATCATCGAATTATAAGTTAGAAATGTACATAGTAAAGAAACACACTTTACCTAACTCTACACTAGACCAAGTTATACTTAACTATTTCCTATGTGTCGGAATATCCTAATATTCCCCCTTAAGAACAACTTGGGATAGGATTTAAGGATTTACAAAGGTGACACGAAAGGAGTTTATTTCCTATGTGTCGAAATATCCTAACATCCCCCCTTGAGAACAAATTGGGATAGGATTGAAAGATTTACAAAGGTGACACAATAGGGGAAGGAAGGAGGCATTAGAGCCTATCCCCCCTTAATGATAACTTTCCTGAACTCCAAGCATGGATCGAAGTTTGGTAAACTTCGCTTCTGTGACAGCCTTTGTAAAGATATCGACAACTTGATCCTTGGTTGAAAAATATTGTATTTCAAGAACACGATCATGAATGAGCTTTCTTATGAAGTGTATATGAAGCTCAATGTGTTTCATACGGTGATGTTGAACTGGATCTTTGCATAGCTGAAAGGCACTCTGATTATCACACCAAAGTGTAGTTGGATGTCGCTGATGAAGACCAAATTTAGACAGGATCTGACGAAGCAACATGGCTTCCTTAGTGGCTTCAATGGCACCGCGATACTCTGCTTATGCCGAAGACAGAGAGATGACACTTTGTTTCTTACAAGACCAAGTAATAGGTCCTGAACCAAGAGTGAATACATATCCCGCAGTAGACTTTCAATCATCAAGGTCACCAGCCCAATCAGAACCAGTGAAACCAATCAACAATGGAGATGCTCCTGCACTGTAATGAATCCTGAACTGAACTGTACATCGAATATATCGAAGTATTCTTTTAGCTGCTTTCCAATGACTTTCATGAGGTTGGTGCATAAACCAAGCAACAAGACCAACGACAAAGGAAAGGTCGGGACGGGTATGGGTTAGATACAGAAGTTTACCAACAAATTGACGGTATAAGGTAGCATCAACTTCAGGGGTAGTGCAAGTGACTGAAAGCTTGACTCCAGAATGAAAGGGAGAAGGGGCTGACTTATAGTCTTCCATGTGAAAGTGGCGTAGAAGATCACAGGCATACTTGCACTGAGAAGGGGTAATACCTTCTTTGGATTGCAAGACTTGAAGACCAAGGAAATAATGCAAGTGTCCTAAGTCTGTCATTTCAAACTTCTTTTTGAGGCTAGACTTCACATGGTTTATATGGTTGGGATCACTACCAGTAAGGATAAGATCATCAACATAAAAAAAAAGGATGGTGAAGGACTTACCCACTTTCTTGGTGTAGATAGTGTTGTCAGAATGACTCCTAGAAAAGCCATTATCTAATAGAAATCTATCCATTTTGGCATACCAAGCCCGAGGAGCTTGTTTGAGACCATAAAAAGACTTCCTAAGGCGACAAACAAGTCTAGAGTCGTTTTGGATAAAGCTAGGGGGTTCTTCCATGTAGATTTCTTCATGCAAATCTCCATGTTAGAACGCGGATTTAACATCCATCTGATGGACTTCCTATTTAAAGGAGGCAACAAGGGAAAGAACAAGGCGGATAGAATTCATTTTGGAAACAAGGGAGAAGGTTTCATTATAATCAATGCCTTCAACTTGTGAAAATCCTTTAGCAACAAGACAAGCTTTATGTCTATCCACTTTTCCATCTGGTCCAAACTTTGTTTTGTAAACCCATCTACATCTGACAAGTTTTCTTCCTTTTGGAAGAGGAACAAGATCGCAAGTATCGTTTGCCAATAAGGAACGATATTCTTCATTCATAGCTTCATCCCAATCTGGATGACCGGAAGCTTCTTCAAAGGTATCTGGATCAGGATTTTCTGGAACTCGAGTCAATAAGGAAGAGGCTCTTTCAAACTAAGAACGTGTACGTCGTCGATTTGCAGGGTCACCTGCAAGAGAACCTGTTGCATCCCGAGTAGAGCGAACCCATCTTGGAAGTTGTGGAGAAGAAGGAAGAAATAGAGGTGGCACATATGTCGAATCAGGGTCGCAAGCCAAAGGTGGCACACCCGCCGAACTAGGCTCGCAGGCCGATATATTTTCTTCAAATTTTACATCTCTTCTAATTATTATATTTTTGGATTTTGGTTGAAGAAGTCAGTATCCTTTGACATCTTCATAATATCCAACAAAAATGCATTTTTCACTCTTAGGTTCTAAGGCTTTATGTTTCGCATCCGAAATATGGGCCCAAGCATCACTTCCAAAAACGCGAAAGTGACTTACATCTGGTTTGATTGAGCTCTAGGCTTCCTCTGGAGTTACATTCCTTAAAACCTTAGTAGGAGTGTGATTTACTATGTAATTTGCACAGTTAATTGCTTCTGCCCAAAAATTGAGACTAAGTCCTTTAGATAGAAGCATACAATTAGCCATTTCTTTTAAGGTGCAATTCTTCCTTTCAGCTACACCATGCTCAGTCCAAAAGTTGATAAATTTGTTGTTAACATATTCTCCTCCATTGCTTGATCTTAACTTAAGAATTTGATGTCCAGATTGTTTCTCAACAAAGGCCTTAAAGGCCAAGAACATGTTAAAAACTTCTCTCTTGTGTTTTAAGAAGTATACCCAAGTGCGTCTAGAAAAATCATCAATGAAAGTTAAGAACTACTTGCAACCAGAGAAGGAAACAACAGGAAGTGGACCACATAAATCATGTGCACAAGCTGCAAAGGGGTTGAAGCATGCCAAGAGGCACATTTGTCAAAACTATCCCGATGATGTTTTTCCGAGTACACATTCGAAGCAAACACCATCTCGGCAAGATACCATTGGAAAACGTGTCACCATATTTTCTTTGCATAGAGTTTGAAGAGAACGATAGTTTAAGTGACCAAATCGCTCATGCCAAAGTTTGCTCACTTCATCATTATGAGCAACAAAAACGGATGGAAGACATGATAAGCCAAATTTGTCAAACTTATACAACCTTATGGAATTATCAGCAATGCCAGTAGCTAAAATATGCCTAGGATCTTTGAGGTCCTTGATTACAACATCATGAGCTGAGAATTCTACTATTTTCCCTTCAACTGAATGAATTATCTAATAAACAAATAGAAGGTTGCATGACAAGGTAGGAACACAATACATCATTAAACTAACCATTATCTAGATGAATGGTTCCAGATCCTACAACACTAAGAAATCTATCATCACCAACATAAATATGTTTGGTGTTACAATCATTTAAAGAAGAAAACATGGCTTTATTTTTGGCCATGTGGTAAGAAACTCCAGAATCAATGAGCCACTCAAGAGAATGAGAAGAAGAAGATACATTTAATGTATACCCAGATGTTTGACAACCACAAGCAAAAAGTCTCATTCCTGAAGATAAAGTTGAAGAGGTCTCCAAATTGATGTGGTGCTTTTTCATTGCCGCTTCCAAGGCTTCCATCTTTTTAAAACATTTGGACTCTAGATGGCCATCACAATTACAAAAGTTGCAATGTCTATATGTTTTCCTCCCTTTGTTTTTAGTTGCCTTATCAGTTTGGTGAGTTGCTTTTTCAGTTTGCGGCTGAAATTGCTTAGGACCCTTGTTTGGTTTAAGACAATATTTTTTAGGATACTGCTTCTTGGGATTCTTTTGATATGGTTGTTGTTGGATTGCTAAGGCTTTCTTAGAAGCGTTTCTAGAAGTGATAAGACCAAGGGGTAAGAGTTTTTCTTGTCCTCTTATCAAAGAATCGCAAAAGGCATCAAAAGAGGGGTTCTTGTAGGTTGTTCCTTGAGAAATGAGGGCTTCTCTAGTGGAATGGAAGGTGGAAACAAATACAGAGTCTGCAAGAAGGGTCCTGAATTTGGACAAAAAAACTTCAATAGAGGAGAAATTATTGGGGTCCAAAGTAAGCAACACATTTTCAATCTGATGGGCCCTGATTTGATTTTGAATGCCAAAAACAGTTTAGCTTTTTCAGGACTTCATCAAGAGTGTCAATTTCAAGTATATGAAATCGAAGATCTTCAGCAATGTACATTCCTATCAACCCTCGTGCTTGATCTTCTTTATTTTCCCATTTAGCGGCTTTATCTCCATCGGTAGGTTTAGTTTCTTGTTATGCGGCTATTCTATAAAGCCCTTTACTTCTAAGTAAATCTACCATGTGAGGTAGCCATTGGAAACAATTGGTGCTATTAAAAATAATCGGACAAGCACTTTCCATTTTTTTTTTTAAACTGAACTGAAAAGGGTTGAAACTAATTGCTCCAATGGAAAGATCTTGAAAAATTAGGCCGAATAAAAAAAAAAACAGCTTCCGGATGAAGAAGTTATGCCTTTTTGAACAATTTGAGTTGTAGATGCCGAATAGTTACGAAAACGATTGAAATTTGATGATGAAGTTCTACTTTAAAAATAAAAAATAAAATAAAAAAAATCTCGCCCCTTTAACAAAAACCTTTTTAGAAAAAGAAGCTTGAGAAAGAGACTTGAACCCAAGACCTCTATTCTCATAAACTAACTTTACACCAAGTGAGCTAGTAAAAGGATTTTGTAATTGTATGAAAAGATAAAGGGTTTTATTTTTTATTTTTATTTTTTTTTACTCTTCGGTGTACGTGCTTTTTCCTGCAAAAAAAAACAAAAAATTTGTGCACAAAAAAAACAAAATGCAAGCCTTACAGCGTAATGTTAGATTTCCGGTTAGCCTTACCGGCAGCTATCATTTTTTCCGCTATTTCTGATTTCCCGAGATCGCACAAAGATGCGGGGAAAGAGCATACGTAACGAAAAAAAAATTCCTCCTCCTGTTTTTTGATTTGCCGAGATCGCACACAGCGTAGAGCGAAGAGCATACACAAAGAAGAGGGTATAGATACAATAAATAAATAAATAAAATAAATCGAAATAAGCAGAGGGAACCGAAATAAGCAGAATGATTAACAAATATAACTGCAAAAAAATATGCTTTATATCTCCAAATCTAAACTGACATAACTCGGGCAGCTGAAAACCCTTTCGCATGAAACGAAAGGGGTTCCTCACTGTAACAAACGCTCCGGACACAACAGAGTTGTTTTTCAAGCCCAAAAAGGTTCAGAAATAATAGATCTAGAAAACGGCAGTCGCATGCAGTGAAACCAGCTTCGGATTTGGATTAACAACGGATGCAGCCCTCAAAATAGCTCTGATACCATATAGGAATTTATAGGGTAAGTTCCTTAGATCAAACACCAAAGGTCACCGCTCACAAACAGATCACAAATCAGTGCACTAGTATCTCACGTGGTTAATACCCTCAAAGAGGGAAACAGTCCATGGCCTGAGGCAACTCGGCCACTTCAGGAAATTTATTAATATAAAAAGAAAAGTTACATATGTTTCTCTCATAAATAGTTACCGGAAAAATGACCCTCCATGCTCTTTAAATAGAAATCATGGACCAATCGAGTGTTAAGCCACGGATCAAGTGTCGTTAATACCAAGGAGAGTGTGAACCGTCAGATCACTACAGATCGTTATCGTCGGATTATAAGTTACAAATGTACATAATAAAGAAACACACTTTACCTAACTCTACACTAGACCAAGTTATACTTAACTATTTCCTATGTGTCGGAATATCCTAACAAATATCACCATACAAAAAAATCAAAAATTTTCACGTCTTCACAATTTCAAGAAATCGTTTTCCAATTGTCAAGCCACTCCAACACTCAACCTCTGCTCTAAAATAAACCCACTTTTCAACCCATACAACCCAGGCACTACAACATGTCCCTCTGATACCAATCCAATTTATGATGTGCTCTAACACCAGCTAACCTCAAAATTATGTGTTCCTTGTGAAATTGAAACTTCTAATACCATCTTTAATATGAAGGAAAATCAAGAAATAATGTATGACAACGCTAACTCATCCAATTAACTAGAAATGTAATATAATAAAGCCATGCAAGCTCATTAACATACACAACATCAAAATAAATAAACATTCAAAGAATACACATCAAAATTAAACATGGAGAACACATTAAGCACTCATCTTGAAAAGATATTATTGGCTCACTACAAATATCGGATATTCCACTCAAACTTAGGCTTTGTTGCACATTCACTCTTTTACAACAAGGCACCCTCAAGTCACAAGCTATGATTCCACAAGGATGGTCCTAGGCTAAGTAAGTCAATCAAATCTCAAGCTTTTTCTATTCCCCTACACACAACAATCCCAATAACTCAACCAATCTAAAATTAATCTCAATTTCCAACTCTCTTTCTAGTTCAACCTACACAACCCAAGGAAAGGAATCCCTCTCTCATAGATGCTTCCATTTCCCTTAAAGGCTGTAGCACTATTGGTCAAGAAATCTCAATGCTAAAATCTCCAAAGACTCTCAGGCATGGAAAATCTCATTAGCAATTCCAATGCATTCATGCACTCGAGCATATTTTCATACACTGGAATAATAATCAATTTATTCACACAACTAATTAAAAATGGCTTTATTTTCAAAATATTGTTTTTTCTTACTTCTCGCCAAAAGCGAGATGAACAAATGAGAATGATAAACCAGGCCCCAACAACCAAGAAGGTAAGGTTAAATATGCATGCTCTCCAAGCACCATGTGGCTTCTGCAAGAAGCTCACATGGCCATATTTTTCCCAATTTAAGATAGGTGGAATAAACTATAAACAAATGGTCCAACCCCTCTAACTACCCTGTGAAATTATGGCCCCCTATAACTCTTATCATTTTCCATCTGCAGCTAGTTATATGTTTTATTGCTAATATTCAAAAACCATTATGGTATTGGGTCATCTACCCTTACAATGTATAAACATACTTTATTAATCTATGAATCAAAACTCAGGTTATTCAAATCATGGCCTCAACATTCTCCGAACATAGCCATAACGTCATCCTCCATTGTTCAAGGTTTAATATTTATCAACCTATGACACTTCTATTTGCAGCCATGGGTTCACCCCTAAGGTTAATAGGGACTTGAACATCCACAAAAAAATCCATTCTCACTATGGTTTGTCCCACCCAAATAGCATGTTGAAAAGGTGATAAAGATAGGTAGTAATCTCAAGTAATTTTGACAAAATAAGCATATTCCAATCCTATTAAGCCAAAAGAATTTGATGTCATGAAATGCAAACCCGAGGCATGTTTTTGAAACAACTTCAAAAAAAGAATTTTTCCTTATTAACTAGAATAAATATTTAACCATAAATAACATGCATAAATATAGGTATAGGCACTAATAAGATATCACTAGAAAGTTTCCCCGATCACATTTTCCTTGGAGAAAAAGGAATACTTCATAGCCCCTTATTTTTATTTCCAGGTCACGACGATGCCTTTTCATTTCTACTTACAACTTGAAGTAGCAATAAAAGTTAACCAACAAAGAAATGATAACCAATCATCTTTAGTAGACATTTGATATAACTGCACTATTTGTAGGGACATTACTTTGAACAAGTTGTAAGAAAACTCAATGAAAGCATTATTTGTAGGAACATTACTTTGAACAAGTTGTAAGAAAACTCAATGAAAGGATGGAGAAACTCCATTTTTAAAATAAATCTAACATGATCATGCAAAACAACTACCCTGTATGTGATTCATAACATCATAACGTGTTGGACCTTTCTCTAGCCATTACAAGTTGTTTACATGTTCCTGATTTCAAAAAGAATAATATACTCATATTAGTTCATCGTTTTGGAAGACATTTATATACTTGTAGAAATCACATTATATGTTAATTGAATCATTTGAAGGAACATTACTTAAAATTTGTATATGGCATTTCTGGGTGAAAAAACTTTTCATTTTTTAAACAAGTCTATCATAATGTTAAACAGCCGCCTTCTATACAATTTGATGATGCCACAACTCCCTGGACCTTTTTCTCTAACCATTAGTAATCGCATACATGTCCCTGGAACCCTAGAAGAATATACTAATGGTCATCTCTAACCATTTGAAGCTGCTTAAATATCCCTAATTTCAAATTGACACAATTTAGTTGAATTATTTGAGTGGTTGTTGAATTCTTTTCTAAAATAATCAACAATTTCTAAATATTCAAGACTATCTAATAATGTTATGTTTAATAAACATTGTATGCCACTGTTTAATGTCAATCCGTAACCATGCCTTGTTGGATTGTTTGCTCACAAGCCTTTTCAAGTTTAAGGTGCAAACTTTTTACTGATTTTAAATTAACACCATATATAAAAAAGCATACACAGAATACACAAGCGTAAAGGATTACATGCCTCTTAAGGTTAAATAGAGTGATACATAAGCTTTTATTTTAACTTTTTACAGGCCACGTGAAACACAATTGTTCTTAGCCCACACTTTTTCCTCAAAACCTATAAACCAATGTTTTCTCATATAAGCTAAATTATAATTTCATTACCCATAATATCTTCCCGTGCAGCTTTTCTTCCCAATAGCTTCACAGAAGCCGATAGCTGCACTTTCTTCCCAAAAGCTTCATAGACAGCCAAAAGGCATTTGAATCAAAAGCCGTCTTCCAAAACTAACAAAACGGTAATATCCATTTCATATCCATTGATTTCCGGAAATCTTCACAGAAGCCAATGACTGTATTTTATTCTCAAAATCTTCACAACAGCCAATGGCATTGCAATCTCAAGCAGTCATTCAGAATGAACAAATGGTCACAGATTACTTAGAAAAATCATTTCATTCTCCAACTTCTCACGTAGTTAATAATCAGCACGAATAATGTATTTATAATTAGCACTGAGCAGTATCACTTTCCAGGAGATTATCTTAACCCCATAACATTTCCTGGTCACACGTGTTCTTGACTAGACATCTTAATTGCTTGAGAACCCTGAAGGATCTGACAACACACGTCACCTTTTACGCAAAAATTGCTTCCTACACCGTTCGTTTTATGACAACTTATTATGCTCATCGTTCTGTAGTATTTTTCTGTGATATGTTACCGTGTATAGCATTCTCCATTATTCAAGTAGCCATATGTGGATTCAATTTATATTACTGTGAATAGATAAACGATCACAAACTCCATCTGTGGATTCAACTTATCTCTAAAAATTATTTGAAAGCCTTGTAACCAGTTCAAAGTTTGACAACAAGATTAATGTCCTTAAACTTACCAAACTTGAACAACAGCTTCCAATTGGCTAGTACTAATACCTCTGTCAATAGCCAACTTTTGCTGCTTTGGACTGAAGCACATCAGAACCAAGTGGTACGATCACATTCTCCATGAAAACAAGACAAATGAACACCAAGGAAGAAGGAAAATTGCATAAATACAATGTTTGCACGGAACCCATCTTCATGGGCAGTATAGTTAGAAGGCCACCATCCCTGCCACACCTTGGTAGCTTTAGCCGCCAAAACTTGGGAGGTCTGGGTGATGTCCCTTGATGGCTTTGGGGTTGTCTAGATGCATCCTATCCAAACTACCACCCATGTGACAGAGATTCTTTCAGAAAATATTTGTTCACTAGTTTGACACTTGAGCCATGATAGATATCATCTACGCAGTGTACATCAGAATACTTGGTATTTTTTCATAATGGGAAGCCGTTTTAAAGTTTTTGTAAAAGGGTTTTATATACTATAATCATAGCAGCAGTTTTCACTCCATTGCTTAGTACAATGTTGAACCCTAATCTATTATTCTTTCATTGCAGTTTTCATATCTGCCCCATCAAGGTCATTTGGGCCTCTTATTTAGGAATTGCTGTTTTTATGGAGTTGTATCAAAGTCCGATTTTCTAAAATCTCTGTTTTGTTTTGTTTTTAAATATTTTTTGTCATTCATATTCTGCCATCCCATGAAAATTCGAGGTAGCTTCTAAACATTCTCGAAACCAATCACCTTGACCACCAGCCTCTAAACTCAGTACAACATGCATAAATATTATAAAGGAAGAATAGACAGTTAAATGCAAAAATTTAGATTCCCATGCGATAGCCTATATGTAGAATGGGAAGAAGTCAATTCCTGGTAACCAAGTTGAGATCGCCGTTAGCATTGCAACTGAAGCACTGTCTAAACATTACATATATTTTATATCAGTATCTGTAAGTACTCACTACTAATAACTTGCCAAAAAAGTACGACAAATATTCTTGATACAGACTTACAATTTTAGCCACTGGCAGCGTCTACAATTAATCATAGGCACATAAAACAGGGTTATTTGATGGTATGGAAATTATATATAGCCAAGCTCTACACAAAATAGGGTATCTGATACAACAAAATTTGACTACATAACAATTCGCCCAATAACTTACACTGACAACCATTCGATGGGCGCGACAGGATAATGATAAAATTTGAATTGCTGATGCAAAGCACAAATAAGATATTAAAAGGGAACAAGGATCAATCTGTGAAATCGTGATGTGTACATTATAATCATCATAGTATATCCCAAAAAACTAGGCATTCAGCCAAGGAATAAACCTACAAAGGATGGAGTGAATGCATGGTTCAGTATAGATAGTTCATTTGCTTAAATTGTCTATTTTATGATCACATTTGGAAAATTAATATGCCTTCAATCAAGCTTTCCAGTTTCAGAAGCTAAGATGGCTAAGCAATGCAACTTTCATGAAACAAGGTATCAGAATAAGTTATCCACCAAGTCAATTTGAAGAATAGCCTTTTATTCTAAATGCTTAACCACCAAAACTTTACAGATATGGGCAGGAACCAATTATGCTACAGCTCATTCCTTTCTTCACAAGCCAACATGCCTTAATCCAGACCCTGTATGCAAGTACAGCTGAGAACAGCCCCAAACCTGATTGAAATGAAATTAGTGAACCTGAGTACAGTGTAGTGGTGACAATAAAAGGCATACTAAAGAAGCATAGCTTTTCCTAGAAAAACCAAAACTGAAAAGCAAAAAGCATAGGGTTGTAGACGCATTTACTTTACATCGTAGCTAACAAAACTTGCCTCATTTCCTGAGAACACTTATACACAACTGCAACAAAATGGCTATGTTTTCAAGAAATGAGTAGTTAAGAGCTTCGTAACACCAAAACCATTAAATGTATCACACCCAAATAGTTCCCGTAGTTTCATGTCACAAACAATTCTCCTCTTATCTGAAGGATCCTGGAGATGCAACAGAAAAACAAAATATAGGAGAATTATTTCAAAATTAAACCACTAAAATATAAAAGCATTGCTTTCCCAGTCCATGAAGAACATTTTTTTTTCCAAATGCTTAAGAATAGTTAAATGTGCCGTGTTAACATTAGAGAGAAGAACAAAGCATTAAATTGCAGTGCAAAAAATAAGAGTTCAAACTCCAAGGAAAACCAATATGTAATAAAAATCCATTTTCAACACTGGCTAGTATGTAAAAAATCCTTTAAAGACTGATTGTATCAGAAATATTTCAAATACATAAAACAGACGCATTTTGTAGCCCTATAATGACGAGAATGAAGGATATAAACATTTCTCTCTCAAAGGCTATAATTTTGACTAAAATTGCTTTCTAGGAAATATTTCACTTAAAATATGTCAAACATCAGGATTAATATTAAAAAATCCCAAAATACAATTCGGTTAAAATCACTGCAACCCAAGAACTGTAAAGTACAAAATGTTGTAGAAATCACACAGAGACCATATGAGATGAACCGTAAACTCTGTGGCCATATAATGACAGAATGAAGGATATAGACATTTCTCTCTCAAAGGCTATAATTTTGACTAAAATTGCTTTCTAGGAAATATTTCACTTAAACATATGCCAGACATCAGGATTAATATTAAAAAATCCTAAAATATAATTCGGTTAAATCATTTCAACCCAAGAACTGTATACAACAAAATGCTGCAGAAATCACAGAGAGACCATACGAGATGAAACAGAAACCATGAAACGCTGAAAAGAATCATTTTACTACAAGATGAAGTAAAAATGAATCCATTTGCAAAAGAAAAAGACTAATAACCTTGATGCTCCCCAATTATTAAATTTCAAACACATAAGATTTCTCGTCTTCATCTACAGATGGACCTTCACAACAAACTTTACATCAACACAAAGAATGCTGACGTATTCTTACTGAACTTAACAGCAGTAAAGCATGCATCATGGACCTTAGCAGCATTGGACATCCTGAAAATATGGGTAGTTTATATTCTTATTCCTTATTTAGGTTAGCTAACATTTTTGCTCAGGGAATTTCTTTGAGTGTGCCAGAAGATGTTACAATGTTCATATTGCCTATTTATGTAGCTAACTAATTTACCATCGGAGATTATTCGAGTGCATTTGGTTAGTCCAAGCAATTATGGATTGAATGATCGACCATTCAATAGATTTATGAAAAATGTGTTTATTCTACATAGATGATGCAATTCCAATAAGAAATATAAGAAATTGCTAAATGGAATATGATGATGATTAACCTCCACTAAGACTGAATATGGTCTATCGGACCTTAAGAAGGTAAGAGATTACCCAAAATTCTTTAGAATTTTATTTATATGCTCGAAAAGCATTAAGAGAAGCATTCCAAGATCTCCATAATTTTGACGAGTTAAAAGGTCAAGAGTGTTGAAGAATGTAACTAGGTTCGGTCTTCATAATTGTATTTGAGTCATAAATAAAATGTATTTATCAAAAGAAAGAAAAAGAAATTATTATTATTATTATTATGACTTATTAAAGCATGGGTTTCATGCTTGGGTCAATCATGTTTTAGGTCAAAGTCCCCATTGAGGATTTCTGGGATTAATACTGAGTCGTTAGAATAATTGTACATTTAATAAGACCTTTCTTGGGCTTTCGAATCATGTAAAAATAATTAATTTTGATAGATCTAAGACTTTTGTGATCCATAAATTTAGATAAATACCTTTCGGATTAATTACATTATTCTGAATTGGTCGATGTTTCGAACCATCTAATGTGGTTCATTCTCAGGACAAGGTGAAAAAATCTTAATCTAAACTCGGAATAAATAGTAAGGAAGGGTAATAATAAATATTTTAATTATTAAGGAATTATGAATAAATATCCATATTTTAATTTTAAAAATATTTTAAAAATTAAGATTTTTTCACCTTGTCCTGAGGATGAACCACATTAGATGGTTTGAAACGTCGGGCAATTCAAAATAGTGTGACTAATCCGAAAGGTATTTATCAAAATTAATTTTGAGTTAAAAATGAATTTTGTCACCTCCACACCAAGTCGGCCTTTACCTTTTCAAGTCAGCCTACATACAGGGAATTCGAACTCCAGAAAAAGGTATATGAGTCATGGGAATTGATGTTGCAACCACTTGCTATCACAATGTTCAACAAGATAGGTCAACCTGCAAGAGAAATAACTTCCCTAGACAAAATCCAATTGAGGTTATCTTCACATCATTGGAAAGCTTTCAATGTGTGCAACAACATTGAGTGGTTGTGAACTTCTGTAGTATATCTTCCTTGTCCAAGGAAGATCTCACCCTTATGCTACCAAACTTCCAACCCCAGAAAATAATGCATCAGCCCTAGATCCTTCATGTCATATTTCACAGCTAAATTCTCCTTGCAGCCCTTAAAGAACCTAGATGATCCTGTTAGGAATAGATCATCTACATATAGCACCAGTATAAGAGGCTCATCCCCTACCCCCAGATAGTGGAGATTGGGATCTGTGTCACTCTTGACAAATCCCATTTTTTGCAAGTAGTTGTCAATTCAACCATACCAAGCTCTAGGGTCTTGCTTCAGTCCATACAAGGCACTCTTGAGCCTACACACATGAGTTTCTGTTCAAGCGTCTCAAAGTCCTCTAGTTGTTCAATATATACTTCTTCCTCTATCACCCCATTCAAGAATGTGGTCTTGACGTCCATCTAGTGAATCTCCCATCCCATCTGCGCAACAAGGGATATCACGGATCTAATAGAAGTATATCAGGCAATCGGAGTGAAGGTCTCTTCATAATCTATCCCTTCCTTTTGAGCGCACCCCTTAGCCACAAACCTGGCCTTAAATTTCTCGACACTGCCATCTGCAGCATATTTGATATTGTGGATCCATCTCGAACCCACAACTGATATGTCTTGAGACCTGGGAACCACTTCCCAGACATCATTCGTCATGATGGAGTTGTACTCCTCCACCATCGCATCGACCCAAACCTGGTGGCCTCCCGAAAACTAGATGGCTCTCCAACCTGCACTACCAAAGCTTGGTACCTCTCAGGTTGTTTGTGTTGCCTCTTCTCATTTCGGGGGGCTCCGACAAACTCTACTGCATCCCTCAGAATCTGTCGCAATTCCCTGCCCGTCTTACCACTAGTAGCAGGTGGATCCACCTGCTCTCCTTCCTGCAATTCCTTGGGAGATTTATCCCTTGGATCCCCATGCCTTAGAGAGGCATTCGTATTACCCTTCGTCAGTCGTTGTGGCTGGACTAGCGGATCCTCCTCAAACTGCATCATAGAAGGCATCTCCCGGGATTTTTTGAAGGCCCTCTCCTCCATGAATTTCACATCCCATCGTACCACAATCTTCCTGCTCTCAGGAATGTATATACGATAAGCCTTTGTGTTCTCGCTATATCCTACCAGATATTCATTTTTCGCAGTCTTATCCAGCTTCTTCCTCTTCTCTTCGGGCACATGACAATATGTCGCACTGCCAAAGATCCTAAAGTGGCTCACTTCAGGCTTGTTGCCAATGAAGACACTTTCTGGAGTGATCTTACCCAATGCATTATGAGGAATATTGTTCTATACGTAAACAATTGTATTACAAGCTTCAAGCCATGTAAATTTGGGCATGTCTTGATCATACAACATCGCCCTTGCAGCTTCAACAATAGTTCTGTTCTTCCACTTTGCAATACCATTCTGCTCCAGATTATATGGATCAGTCCACTCCCTTCTGATGCCTTCCCTTGCGCAGAACTTTGTGAAGTTTTTATCCGTGTATTATCCACCATTGTCTGAACACAATGTCTTGATCCGCTTTCCCGTCAGATTCTCTATCAAAGCTTTAAACTCCTTGAATCGGCCAAAGACTTCGTCCTTGGTCTTCAAAAAGAAGATCCACGCCTTCCTGGAATGGTCATCAATGAAGGTGACAAAATATTCAGCACCACTAAGAACTCTAGTGGACATTGTCCCGCAGATGTCTAAGTGTATTAAGCTCAACACACTCTTACCCTATTTTTGCTTCTATGGTATGTTGCCTTGGTATACTTTCCTAATATGCACCCTCTGCAGACATTGTGTAGCTTGGTGCTCAGTTCTGGAACTCCTATGACAGTCTTCTTGAGAATCCTTAGTGCCCCATGATGCAAGTGCCCCATTCTCTTGTGCCATAGCTCATTCAAGTCCTTCTCATCAGTGTTGCCTATTAGTGCCACTGGGGATTCGAGTTGTAACTTGTAGAGTTTATTGCTCCTGACTCCAATTTGTGCTTTCTTCTTCCAACTTGGGTGTTTGACGTATACTCTATTGCCAATGAAGTAAACGTCATAACCTTTGTTTTGAAGTTGTGACAGCAAGAGTAAGTTGATCCCCAAACTAGGCACATGCAATACATTAGTGCCTCGAAGCTTATTACCAGCTTCTGTTTGAAATACTATGGTACCTCTTCCAATAGGGGTACATTTTTCCTTATTTCCCATGGTGATTTTGAAGTTCATCTGCTCTTCTTGGTAGTTTGAGAAACATTCTCGCACTCTCGCCATATGAGCAAAAGCCCCACTGTCAATGTACCAAATCTCAGGAGAAGCAGAGCTTGACACAAGCAAATTCTTCTTCCAATCTGAATGCTAGAACAGAAACATTGTGATCCATCTGTTCTTCCATGCTTCCCTTCTTCTCTAGAGAACTGCGTGAATCCTTCCTAGCTGCTGCAGCAACGTCTAATTTACGTTCACTCGCGGGTTCTTTGCTCCTGTTACTCATCTTTGGCTCTCATACCATGTGAAAATTTCAATCCAAAAAATCTTTCTGCAGTGATTGATTGATTTCTCCTACTTATTATTTCAATAAGTTCTTTACAGACTTCTTCTAGTAAGTTTTGAAATAAATACTACTGTAGCATTCACTTATATATATGCAGAGAAATTAACAGTATGAAATATAAGCATAAGTAACAGTCCATAGTATTAAAAATTGGAACTGGTGATCGGACCGGTGGACCTAATGAACCGAGTTTTGAATCGAAACCAGTCAAACCGGCACTAGTCAAATCGAAACTGGTTTTTTTTAAAAGTACATCAAATAATTATTTTTTAATAAAAAAAACCATTTTTAAGATTTTCAACCATGATTCCAAGCTAATAGAGACAAATTTTGCAAAGTCTGCTCATTTATATACCATGTAAAGGTGAATATATCAAAATGGCATCGAGTGCAATACATATCATTGACAAAATACATAAGCAATGAGGCTCTAAATGGCCTATAGAGTTCAAAAAAAAGCCTACAAACCATGGAGCCATTGGCCTACTACAAATTTACATATATGATATTAGTGATCAACATTATCACTTGAAACTTCTCATCATGATCAAACTTAGTTGGTTGAGTCTCGACTCCCAAACTTCGCAACTACTCGAGTCACAAACTTCTCTATTTGTTCAGTGACTTGAGTCTCAAACTTCAGAAGGTATTTTGAACTAATATGCCCTATTATTTCATTTGGTGCTCCACATGGCTTTACATGGCCTCCTATCACAGCCAAGTGTTGCTTGAACCTATAAATACCCCCTCCTGCAATAGATTTTTGGCAATATTTGCACATCATTTTGCCATCAATCATATCACAATGAGCCCATGCAGTATCCTTGGCTTTTGGAGGCATGATGGCTACCACTTAAGCTCAAACTCCATGTTGTTCCACTACTCCAGCAAAAGCTCAACACTCTCCAAGCTCTTAATCAAACTCACAAAAGCTCCAAGCCTCCAAATGAGATGTGTGAGACAAATGAGAGGGTACCCTTGCTTCTAAGGGATTGGGGAGGGTGTTTCTAAAGGGAACAACCCTCCCTTTCCCTCCAAAACCACCCATTACCGGCCAAATCAACCTATGTGGGTCCCTTTTGTGGCTGTGGCAGCTAACCGTCTGGTTTATGGATAAACCGGTCGGTTTATGGATAAACAAGTCAGTTTATCCATAAACCGGCCAGTTTAATTATAAATCGGTCAAGTAGCAGATGAGGGTTTATATATTTTTCTTCATCAATGAATTCTTTACAAGGAATAGACTGACAGATTTTGTTTAGAAAACACTTGAGATAGATTCTCGGTTCCTTCTAGAGAATTCTTGACACCCAGAAGACCTGCTATCTTCCTTTGCGTCACTCTGCGTGCTTCTCTGCACAATCCCTTCATTGGACTGTGTCACTCTGCGTGGGCACACTGCGTTGATGCTCTGCGCTGCCTTCTGTAGCCCTCTGCATCCCTCTCTCTTCCTTCTCTGTCACTGTTGAATCCATCTGAAATCGAATTCTATTCCTTCATAATCGACTTCCTTCGGGTTACTGAGTGTATGCCCGACTTGCTTTCCAAATGACCCTCAAGCCTTCTTTTATAATCTTCTTATTGACGAATCAATGGCCCAGCTTAGAAGTCTAATCAATGGCAAAGATTAAAACTTGACTTGATCTTTGTTTTCTAGAAGATTCACACTTTGTTTTAGTAATACCCATTAATTATGTAATTTCCCTAAGTTTAGACTTAGGGTCTACATTAAAATAATTAATTATTTTAATAAAACACAAACTGAGTGGAATTTCCACAAATGGTTTCAGGGTTCTTTTGGAATACTGATGTCCAAGCCTCCTTACAAATTTTGAAACTTGGAATAGTTTCTGATGCTACAAAAATCAACACTTATAACCTATTTGGGCTCTGGTCTTAGGATAATGGCCCAATTGAGGAATTACATATACAACAATAATCTGGATGTATCCACCTGATGAAGCCCTAGCTATGTCATTCTATCTTCCTTTGCTGATCAAGATTTGTCTCCATGGACCCTCGTTGCTCCTTACACCTTCCTTGGACCCGACACATTAGAGTATCACACTCCTCCGCCTCCTGAGGCGAGTGCCACTTTATGGTGTGTCTTCTCTCTCTCCCTTTCTTTTATAGCTTTACATTGAGCCAAAACCCTAATCCTAACCCTAATATCAAAGTGATTGACAGTTGAGGTTAGATCTCGCCTCACTTGAGATCAGTGGCTAAGATTAAAACTTACTAATGTAAATTACATTACTTTTCCTAAATTTTATTAGCTCAATAAGCCAACATATTAATATGTGCTTTTCCTAAGTTTCAAAGCAACTTGCTCAACCTAGAGCAAGTATCCTAGGGAGAACTTGTGGGTGACTTTTGCACGCCTAGACACTTAGGCCTGTGCAAAAGCACCTTCCCGAGCTACAAACTTCAACATTATTGTTGTTCTGTTGGTTTAAATGTAAATTTTGCAACATAATGTTAACCAAACTAGCTTAAAAGTACACTAAAACTCAATGGAATTCAATAAATAAATAATTGAATTTAGTGTAAGTATACTAACCAGAAAAAATATTTATTCTATAAATTGGTACATGGTATGCCTTGTCATTTGGTAATTGAGTATTGTAGTTTACATATCATGGAAAATTTTGGGCATGAATTAATGGGGAGATTCGACAGAAAGAGTGGGCTAGGTTTGCACTCTTGTCCACTATACCTCTTTTGGATGCTACCCTTGGATCCTAGTCCCATGGGATCTCTTTTATTGACCTTTGGGCCTTAGGGATGGTAGTACATGGAAAACCCTAATTTTGGTTGTGTGGTCCCGCTCCCCCATCTACATATATCACTCCCCCATTCATCATCTTTCCCACATGGGTCCACATTTCTCCATTGAGTTCACATAGGGTTAGCCTCCCCTTCCCCTTGCCAACACCTTGAGTTGGGCCTTGAAACGATGCCCCGGAGGTTGATGCAGCTGAAAAGAAAAAGTAAAAGCATAATGGCAACATTCAACAATAAAATGTACCACAAAATGAAAAATACAGTCAACAAAAACATATCTAGCACGTGGGCCAAAGTCAATGCATGAGCTCTACCCCATTCCCATGGCCATCACCTTGGTTCTTATAGGCCCTAGATGAGCCTCCTTTATCATTCAAGAACCCATGATTGTCCCAACCCCTGGTGGGAAATGAACTTCCCTACCATAAAGGGGATATTCAGTGTTATACCTTACACATCATGCTCTTATCCCTTGAGCCCCGAGCAGTTAACCAAAGAAAAAATCATAAAAGGAAAAAAGCATATGAAGAAGGGTGGAAAAATCAAGGTCAAGGTATCTCATGCACCACGATTGCTCCCTCCTATACATTATATACCCAAGTGTGGGCTTCCCTTTATTATCTACCCTTGTACCCTGACATGTGGCCTAGGATTGCCCCTTTCATTCCCTATTCCATTCATCTCTTTATCACATGCCACCACCATTTGAAGAATGTACCTTGGACATATTATCCCCTTTAAAAGTAGAAACCACCTAATAGGGTACTTGGCTAACCCGCCTTGGAGCTTGGAGACATTAGCACATGCCAAAGCCTATTATGGAAGGGCATGCCATTATGAAGTGCCCACCTGTTGCCCATGGTTTGTAAGCTCTTTAACTCGATTTCTTTAAATAACTTATTGTACTGCAAGGCAAGGGGACGCATTGCACCTTATGCAAGATTACATATGGTCTCCATTTTGGGTTCAGTTTCCCTATACAGGGTCCTAACCCTCCAAAGGGCTACATTGGCACATGTAGGGTGTGTGTACACTGTAGAGAGCCATGGCCCTCCACAGTAGTAGACAGCATTCCATGGATCCCAAGAGACATTCAAAGGTTGCCCGAGATTCACCCATTGGATGAGGAAGATGCACCTGGTTCACCATGCCCAGCTGACCCCACAGTTGTATCATGCACTTGGCAGATGACCCGGGTCTTGTATGTTGATGTGGCATCACTTACACCATCGTTTGAACCCTTGCAAATGATCTACAGGCATCTCCGATCTATTTGGAGACCCATGAGGTTACTTGTGTGCCCCCACACCCATTGGGAGCACCACAGGTTTATTATTTGGAGAACATGGGGACAACCCCTTTAACTTGATTTCATTAAATAATGTATTGTACAGCAAGGCAAGGGGACGCATTGCACCTTATGCAAGATTACATATGGTCTCCATTTTGGGTTTAGTTTCCCTATACGGGGTCCTAACCCTCCAAAGGGCTACATTGGCACATGTAGGGTGTGTGTACACTGTAGAGAGCCATGGGCCTCCACAGCAGTAGACAGTATTCCATGGATCCCAAGAGACATTCAAAGGTTGCCCGAGATTCACCCATTGGACGAGGAAGATGCACCTGGTTCACCATGCCCAGCTGACCCCACAGTTGTATCATGCACTTGGCAGATGACCCAAGATTTGTATGTTGATGTGGCATCACTTACACCTTCATTTGAACCCTTGCAAATGATCTACAGGCATCTCTGATCTATTTGGAGACCCATGAGGTTACTTGTGTGCCCCCACACCCATTGGGAGCACCACAGGTTTATTATTTGGAGAACAACGGGACAACTCCTTGTCCACTACTTTTGGGAGTCCTATCTCACATTATGGTACCTATGGACTTCATCAGGCCTCCTTTAAAGCCAACAACATGTACGATTGATCATTCGACCTCTTGAGAGCTTATTCTTTGTTTATGAGCTAGTTTGGTGGACTTGTCACCAGAAGTTAGTTATTTTGTACATTATTTTATTTTAGGGGCTAATTAGATTTAATTAGCTAAATCGAACACATTAGAAGTGTATAAATACAAGTGATGTGATTTCATTTTAGCATCATCACTTGGATTGGACTTGTATCTCTTTAGACAACTTCGTTATCCTTCTTGGAGGATGGATTTTTGGAGCATGGAATGAATTTTGATGTTTGGATTATTTTCACTTGTCTTGGAGCTTCTTGATTGGCAAAGTTTTGATGGTTGGATATACTCTTAATACATGTAAGTGCAATTTAATGTTATTATTTCTTCCTATTTTTGTCACATATATTGTTGTTGGGATTTCGCTATACTAGGGCTAATTTGCTGCATCCATTTGTGTGAAGTTGTGGAAATTTTGTTTCTAAATAGTGGTGCTTCATGTATGGGCCATGTATTATGAATGAATGTTCCTAGAGATGCCTCTTCATTGAAATTCATCTTCATAAGCCATCTATTTTGCAAAGCAAAGTATAAAGCTCTTGAAGTTGCTTTTGTTGCTGCCCTAATGCTATGCGAAGTTGTCTTTAAGGCCTCCTTGAAATAGAAATTCAATATCCATAGTCATAATTACTCTTGACTCCAAATATCCCCAAAGGATTAGCCACTAGTCCACCATAAAGGTGATCACCTTTAATCTATTTTCCTTCTCCCACTTCTTTTCTAGGTCTAGCCCTCTACGCCTCCTAGAGCATCATTTACCTTGCAAACCACCACTCAAAAAGTTCAATCTCTTGGCATCCTCTGCGTTGAGGTTTCTCTTAGGCACCCTCCAGTTCTGAAGCAATTCTGACAATGGGATTGTGAGATACCTCAAGCCCTAGCCTCAAGATCATGTCTTCCCTTGGTTTCCTTACGCTAGAGACCTCAATGGGATCCCTACATTGCCTTCTATTGAAAATTTATTCTTTGGTCCCTTTCCCCTCCGGAATAGGTCAAGTATATCATTGGTTTCTAAACCCTACCCCCTTGACTTACCCCCCAGGTCCACTTGGTCCCATGTGGTCCCACAAGCTATTAAGGATAATTCTTCAAAGACCACTTGGAATCGAAGCCTTCACAATAATTTTAGGGTTTGAGGGCCTCCATTATAAGATACATACCCTAAACCTTGACCTTGAAATTCTCCTTGAGCCCTTCCCTGAGAGCCTTCAACCTTGCCTTCCAAAGCAAGAAAGTTAAATAGTTGAGCCTCTCTTATGAATAGGCCCCTAGGATCACCCCTCACCCTATCATTGATCTATTTATTTCGTGGTCCTTATTATATCGGGTCTCCTCCCACCGATGAAAGTCTATAAAGAGTAGTGAGTCTTAGTTGAGGTGACAATGGGCTATTGCTCCATTGATGCCCTTGATATAGTAGTAGCCCTCCAAGGACTCCCTTTTAGAACCCTTGCTGGTTTGAGTGGTAACATTTCTGGCGTCGTTGCCGGGTAGGAAGCAAGTCTGCCTCCCTAGTGAATCATTGAGGAATTGATTCATTGACGACAATTTTATTATTCCTCTGGTGACTCCACTCATTGTCCAAACCCCTAGTTTGCTTGAAGGTGACAATATTCCTCCTTCAACTAGGAAGGAGCAGGAATGAGCTCCATTACCTATTGGAACTGCTCTTCTCCTTGAATTTGAGAAGGTCAGTGATCCCACCCCAAAAATGGCAACTAGTTCTACCACTAACAAGTCCAAGATGACCAAGAGTGAAATACATTTGATCAATATCTTTGCCGCTTTGAAATTGAGTGACGATCCTAAACCATTACCTGAAAAACACAACCGATGGTTACCTAAGTTCAAAGGTGAAGCTACCTTGAGTGCCCATGACTTTGTTGAAGAATTTTATTATAGGCTCATGATGCTTTTTGCTTTATCGCTTGAAGGAAAAGCAAGAGAATGGTACCTTAGTCTTCCCCAAGCATGCATCGAAAATTCTGATGAATTTGAGGATCTATTCATGAAGAGATAGTCATGCAATGCCCAAGGAACCTTTAACATTGAGAAGTTTTATCAAATAACTAAGTGAAGGGAAGACATCCAGGAATTCATTCAAAAGTTTGAAAGGGTACTCTAGGATATCCCTGATCACCTAAAGGCTAAAACCCTCTGATGCCAACATCCTTGACAAATTTATTAAAATCGTAGGACAAGAAACCTTCTACATTGGTTGAGGCTAAAGAAATAGCAATGCAAGTTGAAGAAAACTTATGTATCTCAAGAATAGTTACCAATGACCTCCTTAAGGCCAAAACTGAGGCGAAGAAGGAAAAGTCTAAAGATCAACATGAGGAAACCCTTTTGGTCATGCTTAAAAAGATGGAAAAGCTTAGTGAAGAGGTCCACTCACGCGATAGGAAAGTTATGAATAAAATCACCACATTGGAGAAGGCCCAAAAGTCTAGGTACATTCCAAGGAGGAAACCCTTCCCTAAAAAGCAAAGTGAAGAAGACAAGCCAAGCTCATCTCAAGTCCTGAACACTTTGGCTCCAACCAATGTAGTAGAGCAAGACTCATCTTTCTTTCAAAGATGAGCAAAGTGAGAATGACGACAGTCATAATGAAGAAATATTTGAGCAGGCCAACCTTGTAGAATTCGATGTCTTCAACATTTTGCTTGGGGGCTTTATACACTCATCCTCCTATTAGTGAGGTCAAAACCAAAGAAGAGAAAGAGGAGCCTATTCTTAATGTTAATACTAGTAATGGAAGATTCAATGGGGTGCAATATTCACGAAAGGCTAATAATAAGGACCTCGCAACATCCAAGGAAACCCAACAAAGATGACCTGCCTCCCAAGCAAGCCCCTCCTAAGGAAACTCCTTCAAAAAATCCTCTTAAAAAGGATCCCCAAACTAAAGTCGAGCCTAAAAAGGATCCCCCAAAAGGGGGGAGCACCAAGAAGAAAGAAAAGGGAAAACCAATTCCATTTCTCTTAAAGAGATTGTGAAACTTTTTGAACAACAGCAGCAAATTAAGACCCTGGGTTTTGAGGGAGAATTACTTAAAGACTTGCAAAACATTCATATTCTTGATTGTAACCCTGGGCATGAACCTTTTATGCTCATTTTGTATAATATTCCTAATTTGCGACAGCAAATTGGAATATTCTATTTTGTTTATTTTGCCGTCTATAGTTTATAAATAAATAAAAAGTGAGTAAAGAGGGTCTAAACTCACTTAAATGAAATAAGACATCCACCTAGTAGCACAACGTTGTGACTTAAGTGGGAGTCAAGGGGGGACCCAACACCACGTGGAGGAAGGGGCCTATGTACACTCTAGAAGTTTCTCCAAGCTTCTGCGCAGATAAGGATGAGAATGTGGATAAGGATGAGGATGTGGAGGAGAGAGAGAGGCTACATTGGGTTTTGGAGGGAAACCAACACTATAAAAGATGAAGGAGCCTCTTCATTTCATTCATGCTTGGATATTTGGTTGATTGATTATTGAGTGAGACATATTGTCTTCTCTTTGGCACGCTGGCTGTTTAGCCCGTCTGCTGCACTGCTTAGTGCACCGAGTGTCTCCGTGCGGAGATCTCACCCTTAGCCCTGGGGGACTTCGAGTGCCTACTCGGGCAAGGTTATTTTCTTAGCATCATCCTCCATTACAGCATTATTGCTGCAGCAGCGTAATTCTGTGTTGTAGGGTGTTGCCGTGGTGACTTTGCGACACCACCTCCTTCTCTTATTTTTCAGAGGGAGAGTCTTTCTTCTCTTTGGAGGATTAGATTGGGAGACTTTGGAGCTGATTTGCAGATCTTGGCACTTGGCCAAAGAGTTTTATTCCACTACTGCGCAGTCCCTCTCAGTTACTGCATTATGGTATATTTGCGGTGAGGGTTTGCCGGTTGATTTGTGGGGAAGATCTCAAGTGTAAGGATCAGCCTTCCACTTGAAGATCTATTGGCGGAGGTATACTTCAATTGCTCATCATATTCAACCTTCTCTATTTGGATTCAGTTTGGAGTTGCAGTAGCTGCCCAGCAACTCCGACATTTTTGTTGTATTGTGCATTTCAGCCAATCCCTTGGAGGATTGAGTTATTCTTGCTTATAAGGGTTAGAGCTTTGCTCCCCTATTGTATTTGGGCCATCTATTATCATATCTGTGTGTTGGAGCAACATTCTATCTTAGACTGCATTTTTCATAGGCTGGTTTTATGCAGAAATAGCAGTGTTATTCATGATCATGTACTTGTGTTGTTGGAGCTTGTATTGCTTCTCTTGAGAGGTTGCTTCCTCAAGATTTGTACTCTCTCTTACTGCTATACATTATTATTGGCTATATATGCATCTTCTATCCCACAGATACTGCAGAAAACGCTGTAGGGTTTCTGGTTTATTCTCTTGTCTTGCGGCACATCATTCTTGAGGGGTTTCTATATAAAACTGTTGTTTATCCTTGCTGAAAGCCTATTCCATGCTCCCAAACCCATTCTATGATTATTTATAGTGTTATACATCATATTCCTTCAGAAAATACGCTGCCCTTTCTTCAGCAAATTTCTGCATACTCAAAGTCTTGGGAAATCAGGGTTTTTATTGACTAGTCGGGAAGGAGGAACTGTTTAACTTAGCAAAACGCCTTTGTTTGAGCTGAAATTCGACATGGAAGTCCCTCTTGACCTATTCTAACATATTCCAGAACCTTGACCCGTCATTTTACGCAGATTTTCTTATATACCCATTTTAGGGCCAAAATCCTCACTTTTCCCCACCTTTTTGCCCCTAAAAGCTGAGTAAAGGTTGCTGAAGTATTTGGAGTGGGTTGTTGATTGTTTATAAACACTTTTTATGATGGTTGAAGCATACTTTCCTGAAGAATGCATTTTTGAGTCATGATTTGCTGATAAATCCATTTTTGATATATTACAGTGGTATCAAAGCATAGTTCTGGCTCAGCCTGTGGAGCTGGCTATCTATGGAAAATATGAGGATCACAATGCCTACATTCTTACCTGAAGTACCGAGGCAACATGGTCGTATACCTCTTGAAGATTATTTCAGAGAATGGAAGTCCATGGAGAAAGACTTAAAAGCAATGTTGCCCTTCAAAGATTATTATCAGCTCAGAGAGGATGGAGTTTCTAGCATACAGAGTTCAGATTTGCAGCGCACTACTGGGAGATCACCTCTTCCCATGCATGAGGGATCCACTAGTCCCTGTGAGTCTAAGCCCAAGGGGACCGGAACGGTGAAAAAGGATAGTTTATTCTTTTTCAGATCCAGAAAAGATGCATCCATTGTTGAGAAGGTCAAGAAGGTTGAAGAAAAAGAAGAGGAAGTACCATGCGCTTCCAATTCTAATCGAGAAGAAGAGATCACATCACCTCTTGAGGAGGCTTGTGAAAACGCTGTCCCACTCATGGATGAGCAACCACATGCATCGACAGTTGGGTCAGCCAACACTTTTGAGGACGGGACTCTTGTAGACCAAGGGTCAAATCTCATTGCTACTATAGAGCAGCCTGGTTGCACTGCGCTTTGCAACATGGATGAAGGGGAGGTCTCAAGGAGAGATCTCACTATAGATGCACTTCAACACACTATGGAACACAATGATTTGGTTCCCTTCTCACAAGAGAAAATAGAAGATGGAGGACATCTTCGGATGGATAACATCTCTCATGCTTGTGTTGGACATCCCTTGAGCCATACACATCATGATGGGGGGGTTTTGCCTACCACCTATTTGATTCTTGATAGGGTCTCATTGATCCTTGAGAAGTTTACATTTCAAAACCCTATGAAGTGCAAATTCAGAAATTTGATTTTGGAGGATGGTAACCCTCATTGGAGGAGTATCAAGATGAGGAGAAGAAGGAGGCATCCACAAGTGATTGAGTGGATGTGGTTGATGAGCAAGGAGCTAGGAGGCTACCTGCAAATCTATGATACCAGGCAGCAAGAGGCTTGGCTGCGCTGGTTACTCTTAAAAGAGTTTGGCCATCTCTTGGCAAACACTCTTCCTAAGAGTCAGAGGATGGAGGAAAGATGGCTGGATACTTGCATCATTGAGAAGCATAGAGTATGGATGCATGGTGTTGATATGATACTCATATCATTCATTATGACTTCATCACATGATTGGTATGATGGAGGTATGGGGAGGCAGCAAAATGTCTTGTTGCTTTGCTTGGGAGAGAAAGGGCAGATTTTCTCTCACACTTTGTATAATGTTGCAGGAGGAGGAGATGGCATTATCTCCTTGATCTTTGATGATAGCTTGGACGCACTTCCATCTTGGGAGGAATTCCACATTTGTTGCAGCATTATTAGAGGAGTCTTTGACAAGGAGCATGTCAAAGAACAGAGCCTTGTATTGACAGAAGCTTATTTGCATGAGCTCACAACACTGTCACTTTGGAGCAGAGTCTTATGGATGAAGTGTGCCCAGCAGAGATATGATGGATCTATAACCCATAGGTCCCAGGATCACTTCAGATTTGTTGCACTTGATGGACAAAGAGGAGGTACTGATGATAGAGACATCTATGGCATATCCTTCTTGACTTGGGTTTCCAAGCATGAGGAGGATTATCTTCTTGTAGCACATAGTTCATTCTTCTTCATAGCAGGCCAAAACACTATGGAGGACTCATGTATGGATCCATGTACCATCTTACTTCCAGCATATGGTGAGGGATTTGTTTATACATTCATTGATTTGCACACTCTTGCCATTCCTATGCAGTGCATTGCTTCACAAGGGGCCAAGCTTGTCACATTGCTCCATGAATTGTATTGGGCCAATCTACATGATGGAGGCAGCCATCTCTTTTGTGGCCTTGGGCAAATGTTTTATCACTACATGTATGTTCATTCACTGCACTATAGCATGTATCATATAAAGACATGCATGATTAACTATGTAACAAGAAACATTTTGCCTTGTACTTTCATCAAGCAGCAACTTGTAAAACTGCGCTGTACTTGTTGGGGAAGCTGTTGGTACCTCTTTGCATCACTTGTAACCTTCAGCGTTTCCTTCATTTTGCTACTGATCATGTCTCCATTTGCTGATATAGATCAGATTTGTATGGGAGGCTTGATTATGAGAGAGACACATGAGTTGGATGTGTCTTTGAGTATTTTCTGCACTACATGTTCTAATGGGAACATGAGAGGAGGCATGGCCACCACTACTACATATGTGTTCTCTTTTGAGGTGGGCCATGAGATTGATAGTCATCCATTGTATAGCCATGGGCAAGTGTTTGGTCTTATGTTGTTGCCATATTCAGCCATTTACTATCCATTAGTAGATGTGATGGATCTTGTACATTGCTTGCCATGTAATTTTTTGAAGTTGCAGTGGATGAGACTGTGTTGTATCCTTGTGAGAGATTGTTCGCATCATGTATCATCATGTAAAACCTTCAGCAAACATCTCATTAGGATGATCCATGATGACCATGTCCTATTCTTCATGGATGGATTGTTTTGGGCCAGCTTGTTCTTCATTGTTGGAGGAACCTACATTGGAGGATTTTTCTTCACTTTGCCACTGGAGGGCAATGATTGTGCAACCCAGGATCAGCGTACACTCTACACTTATCATGAGTGGAGAGAAGGACAGCATGGGGTAAGCTATGATGCTTGCCAAGGTCAGATTTTCAGCCCACCTTCATTACCGGAGCTTGAGGTGGAAGGAGATTTTCAGGAGTTGCCTTGTTGGGAGGTGGCTCATTTTGTTTGGATGATTGCTTGGGGATGGAGGATCCACATGAGGGAGATGTTCCTCATTACATTCCAGACTCCATGCCTCGAGTGGAGATTCTTCAGTTCTACCCTTGCCGTTGATTGGAGAGAGGTGATGAGTTGGTACGCAGTTGATGGGCCAGCTTACACAGTCATAGATGCAGAGCAGCAGGGGTCATGGTCTTCATCAGTCATAGCCAGAGGCAGTGCGCAGTCCGAGCCATGGGACTTGGGCTATTATTGGCCATGGTGGCAATGGGATCCAGGAGGATTGTTGGTTGGCTGGTACCGTGAGAGATCGGTTTGGGACCCTGGCATTGAGAGATCCCTTCGTATCAGGATGATGCAGAGTACCGGGGAGATTCAGTGGCGCATCTGGGACCCAAGCATATTTTGCAGTATCGGTGGAGAGCATCCGCTAGGAGGAGACCAGTTCAGGCAGTTGCTTGAGGGCAAGCAACATTTTGCCGGGGGGGACTGTAATATTCCTAATTTGCGACAGCAAATTGGAATATTCTATTTTGTTTATTTTGCCGTCTATAGTTTATAAATAAATAAAAAGTGAGTAAAGAGGGTCTAAACTCACTTAAATGAAATAAGACATCCACCTAGTAGCACAACGTTGTGACTTAAGTGGGGGTCAAGGGGGGACCCAACATCACGTGGAGGAGGGGGCCTATGTACACTCTAGAAGTTTCTCCAAGCTTCTACGCAGATAAGGATGAGAATGTGGATAAGGATGAGGATGTGGAGGAGAGAGAGGCTACGTTGGGTTTTGGAGGGAAACCAACACTATAAAAGATGGAGGAGCCTCCTCATTTCATTCATGCTTGGATATTTGGTTGATTGATTATTGAGTGAGACATATTGTCTTCTCTTTGGCACGCTGGCTGTTTAGCCCGTCTGCTGCACTGCTTAGTGCACCGAGTGTCTCCGTGCGGAGATCTCACCCTTAGCCCCGGGGGACTTCGAGTGCCTGCTCGAGCAAGGTTATTTTCTTAGCATCATCCTCCATTACAGCATTATTGCTGCAGCAGCGTAATTCTGTGTTGTAGGGTGTTGCCGTGGTGACTTTGCGACACCACCTCCTTCTCTTATTTTTCAGAGGGAGAGTCTTTCTTCTCTTTGGAGGATTAGATTGGGAGACTTTGGAGCTGATTTGCAGATCTTGGCACTTGGCCAAAGAGTTTTATTCCACTACTACGCAGTCCCTCTCAGTTACTGCGTTATGGTATATCTGTAGTGAGGGTTTCCCGGTTGATTTGTGGGGAAGATCTCAAGTGTAAGGATCAGCCTTCCACTTGAAGATCTATTGGAGGAGGCATACTTCAGTTGCTCATCATATTCAGCCTTCTCTATTTGGATTCAGTTTGGAGTTGCAGTAGCTGCCCAGCAACACCGGCATTTTTGTTGTATTGTGCATTTCAGCCAATCCCTTGGAGGATTGAGTTATTCTTGCTTATAAGGGTTAGAGCTTTGCCCCCCCTATTGTATTTGGGCCATCTATTATCATATCTGTGTGTTGGAGCAGCATTCTATCTTAGACTGCGTTTTTCATAGCCTGGTTTTATGCAGAAATAGCAGTGTTATTCATGATCATGTACTTGTGTTGTTGGAGCTTGTATTGCTTCTCTTGAGAGGTTGCTTCCTCAAGATTTGTACTCTCTCTTACTGCTATACATTATTATTGGCTATATATGCATCTTCTATCCCACAGATACTGCAGAAAACGCTGTAGGGTTTCTGGTTTATTCTCTTGTCTTGCGGCACATCATTCTTGAGGGGTTTCTATATAAAACTGTTGTTTATCCTTGCTGAAAGCCTATTCCATGCTCCCAAACCCATTCTCTGATTATTTATAGTGTTATACATCATATTCCTTCAGAAAATACGCTGCCCTTGCTTCAGCAAATTTCTGCATACTCAAAGTCTTGGGAAATCAGGGTTTTTATTGACTAGTCGGGAAGGAGGAACTGTTTAACTTAGAAAAACGCCTTTGTTTGAGCTGAAACTCGACATGGAAGTCCCTCTTGACCTATTCTAACATATTCCAGAACCTTGACCCGTCATTTTACGCAGATTTTCTTATATACCCAATTTAGGGCCAAAATCCTCACTTTTCCCCACCTTTTTGCCCCTAAAAGCTGAGTAAAGGTTGCTGCAGTATTTGGAGTAGGTTGCTGAGTGTTTATAAACACTTTTTATGATGGCTGAAGCATACTTTCCTGAAGAATGCGTTTTTGAGTCATGATTTGCTGATAAATCCATTTTTGGGATATTACATTTTGGCTATCAATGACCTTTTGTTGCATAATTGTATGCTACACTCGGGGACTTCCGCCAACATCATGCCTTTCAAGGTCATGAAGCAATTAGGTCTCAGCATCACTCGGCCATATAAGAAGGTATGTGGTTTTAACTCTAAGCCTGTGGAGGTGGAAGGTCTCATAAAGGATCTTAAGGTTTCTTCGGCTAGGAACCCCGATATATCCCTTCTCATGGATGTTGTTGTCATAGATATTCCTCATGTATGGGGAATGCTCTTGTCTAGGAAATGGGGGGCTACCGTTGGGGTTCATGTTCAAATGGACGTGTCATACGCCATTATCCTGCAATTTGATGGAACTCCTTTTATCCTCTATAGGGAGCCTACTTACCTTTCTCACGTGATCAAACCTGGACCAACACCATACTATGAAACACACGACGTTGAAAAACCTTCTCCCATTCTCCCTTCACAAGAAGTTTGCATCCTCGAAAGACCAAATCACAAAACAAGCAAAGAGTGGAAATTAAAAAGGAGTACAAGGTCGGGGACTTGGTCTTAGTTGATAAAGACTTGATACATGTCAAGATCCATGGAAAAGTTGGGGAGGACTACTACTACATTGCTAGACTCAACGACGAACTATGGCCACAACCAGTCAAGTTAAGTCGTATTATCCCTTGATACTTGATGTTGTTCCATATGCGTGTTAGAGTAGGATGCATTGCATGTTGGTTTTCGCATTAGAACTAATGTCACATGATATTTCTCATAATGGATTAGCTGCACTCAAATTAAAATTAGCAAATTTTATTATCTACTGATTTTCACATTAGAACTAATGTAATATGATATTTCTCATGATGGATTAGTTGCATTCAAATTAAAATTTGTAAATTTTATTATCTGTTCATTTTCCGGCCTAAAATTAAGCATCGGTGACCACAAGACACCGTACAAACATGTTGCCCCGCGGGTTTAGTCTTTGATATGTGCAGGAAAAGGTCTATGGTAACCAAGAGATTGTTGGTGTTCTCGTGACCTCTCGTTCGAGTAGCTTCGCCCACTTTTCGAGAGATCACATCCCAATTGGACCCAGATGTTACCGAGCATTTTGTGGGTGACATCCCTAGGAGAAAACTTTCTCCAAGATGGTCCTCAGCCGGCAACCCCTTGCAGCCACCAATTAGCTCGTTATGCCATTTCTCCACCACCTGAGCCAGCCATGTGGTCCCTCAGCCATCTGTCATGATCATGTGTTTGAAGGTGGGAATCCTGAACCTAAAGGTATTGCTTGTCATTCGGTAATTGAATATTGTAGTTTACTTATCATGAAAACTTTTGGGCATGAATTAATGGGGGGATTCGGCAGAAAGAGTGAACTAGGTCTGTGCTCTTGTCCCCTAGACCTCTTTTGGATGTTACCCTTAGATCCCAGTCCCGTGGGATCTCTTTTATTGACCTTTGGGCTTTAGGGATGAAACCCTAATTTTGGAGGCTCAAGAATCTTCCCCTGCACATAATCCATGACATCTTGATCTTCTAATGCCAAATCCAAGGAAATCTTCCATGCATGAAAATCAAACTTGTCAGTCAACTTATCATCAGACTTGAAACCCTTTTGAGGAGGCCATTGGTCCTTGACAAGACTTCGTCTTCGGTGATTGCTTTTCACACTAGTTTGGGCTTTGTCTTCACCTTATAGCTCTGATTCCATGTTAAATTTAGACAACCATGGTATGTTCTATGCTTAATGCAGTTTTACTTCAATCTTTCTCATAGGACCAATTCAATTTAGCAATCACATAAACATGAAAGTAAAACGCTGATAGAACATAATAATAGATCAACAGAAGACAAGCCAATAATATAAATCAGAATTTACAATTCTTCTTGTCTAGCAAAGATAGAGTAATGTTTGTTATGGCAATCAACAAGGTGCACTAGCCAGCAAAGTCTTCCTCAACATCAGTTCAGCGAATTCTCCAAGTGTCACACACACACCTCAAAGACAGCTCCAAAAAAGCCAACGTCTGTCAACAAAAAAGTCAACTCATAAAAGTCAACATGGGTCAATGCTACAGTTTAGGGCTTCAGTCAATGGTCTCGCTTTTCCTCGATCTTTGTGCCCTCTAATGCGGCCTCAAGAGATCAGAATTTCTGCACAAGTTGGAGGTCAAAACTCCAAGTTGTGACCACGGTCAACACTGGTCAACGCACCCTAAGATTCATGATGGAGGCTCATGAATCTTCCCCTGCATGTAATCCATGACATCTTGATCTTCTAATGCCAAATCCAAGGACATATAATCAGACTTGTCAGTCAACTTATCATCAGATTTGCAACCCTTATAGGTTGAGGAGGCCATTGGTCCTTGACAAGACTTCTTCTTCGGTGATTGATTTTCACACTAGCTTGGGCTTTGTCTTCGCCTTATAGCTCTGATTCCATGTTAAATTTAGACAACCATGGTATGTTCTATGCTTAATGCATTTTTACTTCAATCTTTCTTATTGGCCCGATTCAATTTAGCAATCACATAAACATGAAAGTAAAATGTTGACAGAACATAATAATAGATCAACAAAAGACAAGCCAATAATATAAATCAGAATTTACAATTCTTCTTGTCCAGCAAAGATAGAGTAATGTTCGTTACGGCAGTCAATAGGATGCACCAGCTAGCAAAGTCTTCCTCAACCTCACATCAGCCAATCCTCCGAGTGTCACACACACCCCTCAAAGATAGCTCCAAAAAAGTCAATGTTGGTCGACAAAAAAGTCAACGCAGAAATTCAATGCTGGTCAATGCTATAGTTTAGGGCTTCGGTCAATGATCTCCCTTTTCCTTGATCTTTGTGCTCTCTTATGCAACCTCAAGAGATCGGAATTTTTGCACAAGTTGGAGGTCAAAACTCCAAGTTTTGACCACGGTCAATGCTAGTCAATGCACCAGTAAAACAACCCTAAACAATCTGCACTTTTCCCAACTTCAGCTTCGCACGTGTGAGAGAGAGAGGCCTCCAAAGGCTAATCGAACAAATCAGATCACAAGAGAGAATGTGTGATGATTTGATGAGCAAATCATCTCCAAGTCTCTCCACTTCATATCCATCAGTGAGGATGTGTGACACATCTATTGGGCTTGCAAGCCTACATTACAAATCTAGCCGACCTTGCACATGTGTCGAAAACAAAATCAAAATATATGTTCTACTCATCCAAAAAAGATGATCTTTAGATCAATCTTGCACCTCTCTGAAAGAGGAATCTAATAAAAAATATATTCATCATCATATGAGCAGTGCAACATGGAGTTTGGACCTAGTTGCCCAGAATTAACATTTTGTTTCTAGATAGAGATGCTTCATGTATGGGTTGTGTATTATGAACGAATATTCCTAAAGATGCTTCATTGAAATTCATCTTGATAAACCATCTATTTTGCAAAACGAAGTATAAAGTTCTTGAAGTTGCTTTCGTTGCTTCCCTAATGTTATGTGAAGTTATCTTTAAGGCCTCCTTGACATAGAAAATAAAATATCTATAGTCATAATTACTCTTAACTCCAAATCTCCCCAAAGGATTAGACACTGGTCCACCATAAAGGTGATCACCTTTAACCTATTTTCCTTCTCCCACTTCTTCTTTTCTAGGTCTAGCCCTCTATGCCTCCTAGGGCATCATTTATCTTGCAAACCACCCACTGAAAAAGTTTGATCTCTTGGCATCCTCTGCGTTGAGGTTTCTCCTAGGCACCCTCGAATTTTGAAGTAATTCCGGCAGTGGGATTGTGAGATACCTCATGCCCTAGCCTCAAGATCAGTTTTTCCCTTGGTTTCCTTAGGCTAGAGACCTCGTTGGGATCCCTGCATTGCCTTCTATTGAAAAATCATTCTTTGGTCCCTTGCCCCTCCAGAGTAGTTCAAGTATATCATTGGTTGCTAAACCCTACCCCCGTGACTTACCCCTCGAGTCCACTTGGTCCTATGTAGTCCCACAAGCTATTAAGGATAATTCTTCAAAGACCACTTGGAATCCAAGCCTTCGCAAGAATTTTAGGGTTTGAGGGCCTCCATTATAAGATACATACCCTAAATCTTGACCTTGAAATTCTCCTTGATCCCTTCCTTGAGAGCCTTCAAGCTTGCCTTCCAAAGAAAGCAAGCTATATATTTGAGCCTCTCTTGTGAATAGGCCCCTAGGATCACCCCTCACCCTATCATTGATCTATTTATTTCGTGGTCCTTATTATATCGCGTCTCCTCCCATCAGTGAAAGTTCGTAAAGAGTAAGGAACCTTAGCCAAGGTGACAGTGGGTTATTGCTCCATTGTTGCCCTTGATCCAGTAGTATCCCTCCAAGGACCCCCTTTTAGGACCCCATCTAGTTTGAGTGGTAACAGGACCTGAGGCACTATATCTTTGTGTAACCATGCAGACCTGAGGCACTATATCTCTATGGAACCATGTAGACCTAAGGCACTATATCTATGTGGAACCTTGCGGACCCGAGGCTGTATATCTCTGTGGTACCATGCGGACCTGGGCATTATATCTGTTGAACCATGCGGACCTGAGGCACTATATCTTTTGTACCATGTGGACCTGAGGCACTATATCTGTTGAACCATGCGGACTTAAGGCACATGATCTCTATGGCTTATGCATGTTGAGAAATGTAACTAGTATAGGTCTTCATAATTGCATTTGAGTCATGATGCAATGTATTTGTCAAAAGAAAGAAAAGAAAAATTATTTATAAGCATGGGCTTCATGCTTTATTTATTTTCTTTCTAGGTCAAAGCACCCATTGTGTGCTTCTAGGGTTTGTGTCATGAGTCTTAGTCCTTGTCATCATGTAATAGACCCTTCTTTGGCTTCTTGTGTGAAGTAGGTTTGCCCTCCAGCCAAGTCCACCTCATTAAGGGAATTCGACCACACAAAAGGCTATATATAGAAGTGCTACTCGACCTCGTTTGATCACTCATCCAAGAAGTTCGATCTGCAATTAGAAGTGAAGAAGAAGGTGCGAAGAAATTAGAAGAAGGAGAAGAAACCCAAGCAAAGAAGAAGGAACCCTAGCGAAGGCAAGGAAGCCGAAATTATCTCTTTTTCTGTCACACGTGCGAGATTCTCGATTGTTGCAGGATGGCCAATGTTGCAGGTCTGCAATAGGGCTGAAAATCTAAAGCAGGAGGGCCAAAATCTGAGTTTGTTGCAGTATTGAAGCAATTTGACTAGAGTTGACTATTGGAGTTTGACTAATCATCTTGGGTGGCCGACTTCAGGAATTGGAGGAGGTCTTTATCTTGGTCAAAAGGTCTTGGTTGTCTCATTTGATTTGGTTCCAAAGAAAGAAAAGAAAATTTTTGGGTTTCCCCCTAGAGAAGTGGTTTCAACCCTGGTTGAGAGGCTATATACTGTGTCACCTATATTCATGATCTTCATGCTTTTGTTTTTTATAGTTGCTTGATGATAAGAAGATAAAAGAAGACATAAAAGAAAATAATAACATAACAAGTAATTATCAAGATAAGGAAATCTTTTTGCCTTTCTGATTTTCTAACAATGTGAAGGTTTGTGGCTTATATCTGCATGGATATCTGAATGGTTTGTGGCACTATATTCTATGGCTTATGCTGAGGACTAAGGCATTATGTTTTTGTGGCATCATCCTTATTATGAGGCTGAGGGAAAGGTCGAAATTCAGCCCTCTTGGAGACTTGTGGCAGATCTAATTAGAGACCTATTTATGGACAGAATTGAAAGGATCTTTTTATTGGATATTGGAGGGTTGGCTTGGCACTTGGAGGAGGTCATCTTGTGGGTCAGTATTTGTCTATGTAATCTTGTCAAAAATATGCTATTTTGATGTACAAATTGTATTGAATTGGACATTCTCTCATAAGGAAAGGTTGTTGGGTTTTTCCCTTTAGAGTGGGGTTTTCCCAGCATAATTTTGGTGTCTCTTGTTTCATTTTCTAATTGTGATTTCTACTGCTCTATTGTTCTTAATGGTTGAAATTTTCTAATTGTTACTTGATGATGTGAATGTTCTAAGAAGTTAAAAATGTCTCATTGGAAGTAGTTATCAGATAGAAAATTGTTCTAGTCTACCTGGCTACTAGAAAAATCAACATGGTATCAGAGCTATGGTTGAAGAGCAGGAGTCATCCAAATTTTGTGGAGGAAGTATAAGTTTATCTTTGTAACATTATACAAAAACTTGTGAAGAGGTCCGAATTTGTATCTCTGAAAGAATTCCAAAACAATCATTGTGGAAGTCCGAACCTCTGGGAAGGTGACAAGTTTGAGATCCTTCATCTCTGCCGCATAGTAACAAGTCTGAGCTGCATTACCTCTGTAATCCATGACCTAGTCCGAGCCTCTTCTCTATGTGGAACAAGGTCTGGGCTTATTAAGGAAGGTGATCAAGTCTAAGCCTATTATATCTGTGTAACAATGAGCAAGTCAGAGTTTTATCTCTGTGAAAAAAGCTACAAGTCTGACTTCATTAACCGAGTTTGTTATCCTTGTAGAATCAAAGTATCCAGAAATTTGAGTGTACTACCAGAAGTCTGTGTTGACATCATTGTGAAAAAGACTAAGAGGTTCGAACACTATTATCTCTATGAAAGAAATCAAGAATCCAAACTCTATCCCTATGGTATAGTCAAGAAGACTGAGACTATTCTTAAGGAGGAAGTCTGAAACCCATTTTAAGGAAGAAGTCTGAGGTTGTCCGAGCCTATCTGAGTCTCTCTGTTGTATGGACTCAGCTCTAGTGGAAGAAGTCTGAACCTCTTTGAGATCATAAGGAAGGCCTATAACAGATCTTGATCTAATATGTATATTGTGAACAACTGGGAGACATACTTGTGTGCAGCTAGTGGACACCCGTAGAAGATTATCTTGTTGATTCTCTAAGGAATGATTTGGTAACAAAGGAAGGACTGATGCCAGCAATCTGTGGAATAAAAATCCCAATCAAAGCGAAGATGAACGACAAGCTTATATTCAAGGACTTTACAAACCTAATCTTTCAAGAATCATGTCTAATTGAAGACAGTGGAGTTTTGCAAGGTTCCCTGAATAATCATTTAGCTTGAATATCATCCTTGTGCAACTTTTGCAAGATGTTAAGAGATTTATAAAGGCATGCGAGCAAGTCTCCTGTTGTGCCTCTAAACCTTTGTGGTGTGAAAGGCTTTGTACAGGAAAGAAGTGTTGAGAAAAGACCATTAGAGCAAATCCAGAAATCAAGGTATGTAACTATAACTCTTTTGGTTGAGATCATGTTTCTCTTGAAAGATCTGTGATAAGACTGAAGTTTGAGGAAGATATTGCATGGCTCCTAGCTTGATAAGTCTTCATACAAAAGCACATTACAAGGATAGATATCTAAAAAATAATCCGAAGGTTGATATCTCCCTGAACCCTTTGGATGTGAGGTATGTATTTAACCTCTTATCATCATAAGAAGGAATTCTGCCAAGAAGGACAAAAAATGGGTCTTGCATCATAACATGCTCTAAGATTAATAATATATCAGTGTGCCTTATTGCCTCTTAAGACTGTGTAAACGTCCAACCTTGCAAAGTTATATATATTATATAAAGGACAGTTGTGCATACATCTAATGATGAGTGGTGAGATATATTCAATGAGCTGATTTCAACAGACTCTGCATAAATGTCTGCTATGTCTTTACTCCATTGGAAGGTGTGTAACCTTCTCAAATCAAATTATTGATCAAAGACACACAGTACCAAACATTTTGCATAAGGAAAAATGTTGAAGTTACAAAGATTGCAAAATGTCAGATCAATTTAGTTAGTCATGGGACTATGAGGAATCTTTCAAGACAACTTTCAATATTGAAGGTTTCCATCCACTTTATGTGTGGCACAAAATTATGGCAAGGAGAAATGACATTAGCTCATAAGCAATATAATCACATATGAAAATAAGTGACCTAACTCATATATCAAAAGATTGAAGTGTGATGATATGAAGTCAAATATATCCCTGCATTGCATTTCATAAACTATGGTGGCTCAATTTTGAAAGATGGAAGAAAGGTATCACTATCTCTAACTACACCTGTGAAGGAAACCTGCCTACAGTGGAATAGAGGTCGAGTTCCTCTTTAAGGATGAAGATCAATGCTCTTGAAAATTTGATATTGCTTTGTCATTGCTAAATATCTACATCTCTGAAGGGTTTGTAAACACTAGCCAACAACAAGGTTTGGAGTCTGGACAAGAAAGCCCTAGGGTTTATGGACAAATCCTAATTTTGGACGTTTTTGTTGATAGGAGAAACCCTAGCACTTGCAAGGAAGGAATGACATCATGATGATGATGTGGACGAAGTTGATTTGCAATTTGGATGCAAGAAGGCTAAGATCAAGAGGGAGTTGACGTGTTCTCATAAAGGTAAGTATTTTATCTTTATTTCTTGATTATTACTATTGTAGTTATTTTTTGTTAAATTTGGACAACTAGGTCCAAACTCCATGATATGATGCTCAGATTAAGAGGCTAATATTTTTGTTGGAATCCTCTTTCGGAGAGGTGTAAAATCCATATATAATATGTCTTAATCCGATGAGCAGAACATTTATTTTGAATTTATTATTCTTAATAAATAATATGTGCAGGTCGGCCTTAAGGTTGCACGCCCCCAGCAGATGTGTCACACGCCCCAATGATGGATATAAATACAGGAAAAGTTGGAGAGCATTTCATCTCAACACAACTCACATCTTCCTCTCTCATCTGAAATAGTACGAGCTACCTGGAGGACGAGTTTCAGCCACACGTGTGAAGGAGAAAGAGGACAGACCGTACGGCTGAGTTGAAGTACGACTTTTTCTGCAGCTAGGGTTTCGCAGAAAGTTTGACCAGCGTTGACTTTGGTCAACGCATGGTCCAATCAAGCTGAAAACTTGTGGGAAGTTCGATTTATGAAGGCCGTACTACTTGGCACAGAAATCGAGGTCAAAGGGTTGACCGTTTTGCTGCTACGTTGACTTTTAGCTTGCTGCCCTGCGTTGACTTTTTCAGGACAGCGTTGACTTTTGTGGAGTTGACTTGGGTTGACTCATTTGCTGATTGGAGGACTGTTGTGACACATGCTGGGCTGGCTGACCAAAGGAGACTTTGCTGGTTGAAGCATCATGTTGACCGCCGAAACGAACACACACATTTTTCTGTTTCTGATTTGTCTTCTGTAAGATCTGCTTATATGTTCTATCTGCATTTTGCTTAACTACTTGTATGATTGCTGTGAGAAAAGTGAAATTGCTCTTAGCATAGAACATCTACAAAACTTTACATGGTATCGGAACTGAGGTGAAGACAAACTCTATCTATAGCAATCATCATCGAAGGAAATGGGTTCCACTAGTCTTGAATTCAAGGAGAATGACAAGCTGACTGGAAGTGATGACTTCCATGCCTGGAAGATGATATTAGATCTCAAATTGGAAGATCATGATCTCTTGGATCATGTGACAGGGAAGATTCAAGAACCTCCATCCAATGCTACCGCTGTTGTTAGAAACAAGTATAAGAAGGGAGAAATCAGAGCAAAGCTGTTGATCAGGGAATCCATAAATAAGAGTCTGGTTGCCTACATATCTGAACTAGGCACATCCAAGGAGATGTATGACAAATTGATACTTATGTTCCAAGTAAACAATGTGAACCAAGTACTATTCCTCAAGAACAAGTTGAAGAATATGAAGAAGGGCCGAGATGAGTCTGTTCAAACTTTCTTTCTGAAGTTGACCGAAACCAGGAACAATCTGCTAGCTATTGGGAGACAATAGCTGATCGTGAGATGGTTCTCACCGCACTTGGAGGACTTCCATATGAATGGAAAGTATTCACAACTACCATTCTCAACAATAATACCATTCCTAACTTTGATGAGCTTCTGTCTAGATGTATGCAAGAAGAAACAAGGATGAAGGAATTCGATAATGAAAGAAATGTTGCCTATGGTGCTCATTCCCGAAAGAAGAACTCTGGTGGTTCTAAGGACAAAGGAAGGACAAAGACTCAAGAGAAGAAGGGTAAATGTTTCACCTGCCATAGGCCTGGACACTATGCTAGAGAATGCCCCTTCAAGAAGGACTCTCCCGATGGTGACGATAACAACAACAACCGAAGGAATGGGAATCGAAGAAATGACAAATCCAAAGGAAAGAGGAAGGCTCACTTTGGTGGAAACAATCAACCTTTTAAAAGGTCCAGAAATACCAGGTATGAGGAGTCTAATGTTGTTGATAAAAGTAATGAGTATATTCTAGTATCTTCTCTCTCAGCTGCATCTCCGCCCGACACTATGGATGTCTGGCTAATCGATAGTGGTGCCTCAAGACACATCACCGGATTCAAGGAAGCACTTTCTGACATGGTTGAAAGGGATACTAATCTCGAAATTATCCTTGGGGATAATGCCACTTATCCTGTGAAAGGGACATGGACTGTGACCCTCCACTTGTCTCAAGGACAAGTCCTTCGTTTGCAAGATGTACTCTATGTACCTAAATTGAAGAAGAACCTTGTGTCTGTATCAGCCATGGAAGACAAAGGGTTCAATGTAACATTCTCTGATGGAAAGGTGCTCATGTGGAAGGAGAGCTTCAAGGAAGCTATCTCGATTGGTTTTAGAGTTGGTACACTCTACCGGGTTGGAGGAAGTCCGCTGGGAGCAATGACTTGTGATACTATCCGACAAACCGAACTATGGCACCGAAGATTTGGACACCTTCATTACAAGGCCCTTCCCGAAGCAAGGAAGGTGGTGACAGGGATGCCTGACTTTGGAAATAATCATGAAGGTGTATGTAAGGGCTGTGCCGAAGGAAAACATACAAGGGGACCTTTTCCCTCAAGTGTCACAAAGACATCTGATATTTTGCAACTGGTCCATTCTGATCTATCTGGTATGTTGCCCGTGACATCCCTGGGAGGATGTTCTTACTACATGACATTCACTGATGACTTCTCTCGAAAAACCTGGATATACTTCTTGAAGAAGAAGGATGAGGCTTTCATGTGGTTCCGTACCTTCAAAGCCTTGGTGGAAAATATGACCGGAAAGAAGATCAAGATTTTGAGAGCCGACAATGGCACTGAATATGAGTCAAATGAGTTCAAAGACTTTTGCAGAGAAGCTGGCATTAAGAGGGAGACTACCACTGCATATACTCCTGAGCAGAATGGTGTTGTTGAACGCAAGAATAGGACTATTGTGGAAGCTGCCCGTGCCATGCTATGTGACCAGGGTCTACCGAAGTTTCTGTGGGGAGAAGCTGCAAATACTGTTGTGTATATTCAAAACCGATGCCCTCATTCCGCTTTGGACTCCAAAACTCCCGAAGAGGTTTTTTCTGGTAAGAAACCTGATGTCTCACATTTTAGAATTTTTGGATGTCCTGTCTATTTTCATGTGCCGAAAGAAAAGAGAAGTAAGCTGGATGCTACTGGGAAGAAAGGAATGTTTGTGGGCTACGGTGAGACTTCTAAGGCATATAGAGTCTATGTACCTGGTCAAAGGGAAGTAGAGATAAGCCATGATGTCACTTTTGACGAAGATGCTTCCCTGAAGAAAGTAGTAGATCTTCCTAGATCTGAAGAAAATCATGAAGAAAGACTTGGAAATCTGGAAGAACCCCGGGATGAGACTATGCCTGATATTGAAGGGCCAATGGACCCTATTGATCCACCCCCTTCTCTAGGAAAGAGACCATCATGGCTCAGGGACACCCTCGAAGATGCTGAGGGTCATGCTGCCCCAAGGGGGACATTCCGAGAAAGCAAGAAGCCGTGTAGATACCAAGGGTATCTAGCTGCCATGAGTACTATTGTACAATCCGAACCTGGATCTTTTGAGGAAGCCGTAAAGCATCAAGTTTGGAAGGATGCTATGCACGAAGAATATGAGTCCATAATGAAGAATGATGTCTGGGATGTGGTCCCAAGACCGAAGGACAAATCTGTTGTCACCGCGAAATGGCTCTACAAGATCAAACATGGATCTGATGGGAGTGCTGAAAAGTTCAAGGCAAGGTTTGTTGCCCGTGGCTTCTCTCAAAAGGAAGGAATTGACTATGATGACATATTTGCACCTGTGGCACGATATACTCTCATTCATCAATGTAAGAGGGAGCTCGCTGCTGAGTTCGAGATGAAGGACCTAGGACTGATGCACTATTTCCTAGGCCTGGAGGTCTGGCAGAGACCTGGAGAGATTTTCCTTTCTCAAGGAAAATATATTGTGAAGCTTCTGGAAAGATTTGGGATGGTGGACTGTAAGTCCGTGTCGACACCAATGGAACTCAACTTTAAGAAGTTGAGTGGCAGCGCTGCTGGGCCTATCTTGGCAAATCCTGCTGAGTATCGTCAACTCATAGGAGCTTTGATGTTCTTAGTGAACACCCGTCCGGACATATGTTTTGCAGTGAACACTTTGAGTCAACAGATGGTTGAGCCTCATCATTTTCACTAGGTTGGTGCCAAGAATCTTTTGAGATATCTTCGGGGCACGATAAACCATGGGCTGAGATACACTGCCGGGAGTGTGACACTCCGTGGATATACTGATGCCGATTGGGCTGGAAGTGTGGTGGATCGTAAGAGCACATCGGGATGCTGCTTCAATCTTGGTTCTGCTTCGATCTCATGGATGAGCGGGAAGCAGAAGTCGGTGGCTTTGAGCACCGCGGAGGCCGAATACATTGCTGCTAGTATGGCCTGTTGTGAAGCAGTTTGGTTGCGGAAGCTCTTTAGTGAGCTGTTTGGACATGTGCTAGATACCACTGTGATACTCTGTGATAATCAGAGTGGGATTCGTATGACTGAGAATCCTGTGTTCCACGACCGATCCAAGCATATTGATATCAGTTACCACTTTATCCGGGATATGGTACAGCGAGGCGCCGTAAGGCTCGATCATATAGGAACTGATGAGCAGGTCGCGGATATTCTCACTAAGCCCCTGGGGAAGGTCAAGTTCCTAACCTTCCGTGAGAATCTTGGTGTCGTGGAAAGACTCTATGATGTGGGTCCTGTTGGACGATGAGCTCTGGGAGCTCTGGGGGGCTTTGGGGATAGCTTCTCGGAGCTATAAGCACTCATAATGCTTCTGCCCCACCCTTGTGATTATTGAGCTGGTTCGCCTCTCATTTATCTGTGCCCCGTATGCATCCTACCCATTGAGTTCGGGGCTCATGGGAAGTACCTCTCATTTGGCCAATGAGGTGGGAAAAGCTAGAGACTATTAGCAAAGACTGATGGACGCATCAGAGATTGCCGTACTCTCTATCTAGGATAGCACGGTCCAACCACTTGATCTGGGATCAAGTTTAGTGAGGTCTGGGACCTCTGCCTGACTTCGGGTCAGATGAACCAACTTTGGGTTGGTTGGATACTCTTCATGAGTTTGATAGAGGTTTGGAACCTCTGGACTGATTATGTCAGTCGGGGGATGATGTCTTTGTGACTGACCCACTTCTGTTCTGAAATAAAGAGGCCAGCAAAGCAAGTTGCGGCGGGATGACGCACGATGTTTGATTGCACTGATGGATGGAGTTCTCCCTAGTTGAGAGGGAGTGTTAAATTTGGACAACTAGGTCCAAACTCCATGTTATGATGCTCAGATTAAGAGGCTAATATTTTTGTTGGAATCTTCTTTCGGAGAGGTGTAAAATCCATATATAATATGTCTTAATCCGATGAGCAGAACATTTATTTTGAATTTATTATTCTTAATAAATTATATGTGCAGGTCGGCCTTAAGGTTGCACGCCCCCAGCAGATGTGTCACACGCCCCAATGATGGATATAAATACAGGAAAAGTTGGAGAGCATTTTAACACAACACAACTCACATCTTCCTCTCTCATCCGAAATAGTACGAGCTACCTGGAGGACGAGTTTCAGCCACACGTGGGAAGGAGAAGGAGGACAAATCGTACGGCTGAGTTGAAGTACGATTTTTCTGCAGCTAGGGTTTCGCAGAAAGGTTGACCAGCGTTGACTTTGGTCAACGCATGGTCCAATCAAGCTGAAAACTTGTGGGAAGTTCGATTTTGGAAGGCCGTACTACTTGGCACAGAAATCGAGGTCAAAGGGTTGACCAATTTGCTGCTGCGTTGACTTTTAGCTTGCTGCCCTGCGTTGAATTTTTCAGGACAGCGTTGACTTTTTGGGAGTTGACTTGGGTTGACTCATTTGCTGATTGGAGGTCTGTTGTGACACATGCTGGGCTGGCTGACCAAGGAGACTTTGCTGGTTGAAGCATCCTGTTGACCGCCGTAACGAACACACACATTTTCCTGTTTCTGATTTGTCTTCTGTAAGATCTGCTTATATGTTCTATCTGCATTTTGCTTAACTATTTGTATGATTGCTGTGAGAAAAGTAAAACTGCTCTTAGCATAGAACATCTACAAAAATTTACATTTTTACTATCAGTCTCTTGTCCTTGTATATCTTGGTTGTATTTGCTCTTCGTTGGCAAACTAGGGAGGATTGCAGCGACATAATGAAGGCCACCTAGGATGTGGCAATAGATGAAAAGAATGAAAGAACAAAGTAAAGCTTGTAACAATAAGACTCGTGTTGAGAGATATTGTATTGAATGAGTCATGGACTCATAGGGAGTAGACAGACCAGCTAGATTGAAGCATGTTTTGATCCAATCAAGATGTTGTGACTTCCAAGATGAAAATTTCTAGAAATTTAGAGTGAAGGATTACCTCAGAAAAGAGGGAGAAGACTATGAAATCAAGCACCTTGAGCCTGAATTAATATTTGTTGAAGAGTGATTCTGATCCAAATCTGTTGACGATGAGCCCTTGATTTTTCTGCTATCTATTAATGATATGGTTCTAACAAGTGCTGAGGACCTCTCTATCCAGTGTAAGAGGGAGCCGATTAAAGGATCTTGGTCTAATGCATTACTACTTGGGATTAAAAATATGGCATGAGCTTGGTGAAATCCTTGTTGAGATCCTTCAAGAAATTTGGCGTGATGGACTGCAAGTCCATGGACACTTCCATGATGAAAAATTTTAGAAGTTGCGAGACTTTGTTGCTGACTTAAACTATTTGTTGCATGGATTTGCAGACTTTGTTTGGACTGGATGCATTAAAGTTAGGAAGAGCACTTCTAGGTGTTGTTTTAGCCTAGATATCATGGATGAGTATGATGCAGACCTCTATCGCATTTAGCATGGCTGAAGTTGTAAATGTAGTTGATTGGTCCGCCTGCTATGAAGCAGTTTTGGCTTCGAAAGTTGTTTGCTGGATTGTTTTGATCAAGTGCTGGAATCAACTGTGCTATATTGTGACAATCAACGTTGTGTGAAGCTTTCTGCGAATTCAGTTTTTCATGACTGGTCAAAGCACATTGAGATATCCAAGATGTTGTTCTAAGAGGAGTTGTGAGGCTCGAATATATTTCTATTGATGAGCAGGTTGTTGATTTTTTAACAAAGCCATGATACCGAATAAAGTTAGCTTCAGTGAGAAGCCTGAAGTGGTTGAGAATTCCTCTTGAAGAAAGAGAGTGTAATATTCCTAATTAGCAACAGCGAATTGGAATATTCGACTTTGTATTGTTTTGCCATATGTGGTTTGTAGATAAATAAAAAAGTGAGTAAAAGGAGGTCTAACTCACTTTAGTGGAATAAAACACCTTCCTAGTAGCACAACGTTGTAACTTAAGGGGGGAGCCAAGGGGGGCCACACACCACATGGAAGAGAGAGAGACTACGTTGGTTTTGGAGGGAAACCAATGCTATAAAAGGTGGAGGAGCCTCCTCATTTGGGGATTCTTGTTGTTGATGATATTTGAGCTAGACATTTTGTCTTCTTGAGCACGCTGGCTGTTTAGCCTGTCTGCAGCACTGTTTAGTGCGTTGAGTGTCTCTGATCGGAGATCTCGCCCTTAGCCCCGGGGGACTTCGAGTGCCTGCTCGGGCAAGGTTATTCCTTCAGTTTTAGCAGGTGATTTGGTTGGTTGTTTTGTGGAGGAGCTGGGCTCTTTTGTGACTGCGCAATCCCTAGGAGAGAGGACATAGTTCTTGTTGGAGGTGATCCGATTCGGGGTTTTCTGCAGGAGTTACAGTGGATATCCGGTGTGGAGGTTCAGTCTTTGCCAGGAGGAGATTTTCCGAGGAGTTTGTGGCTCTGTTTCAGCATTCATCATTTGGCATCTACGCTGGGCCTAGGAGGGCAGCGTAATTCCTTGAGGAGGGTTTTTGTGGTGATTTTCGGAGGCTGACCATTTTTTATATGGTTTCTGGGTTTTGTCCGGGTTGGTGAGTATAGGTGGTCTGCAGATTTTCAGCTCATTCCGGTAAGGGGATCAGCCCCTAGCTTCCAGTCTATTCCAGCAGCAGCAGTTTACGGCAGATTTCCAGTAGCTGGGACGTTATTTCTTGCTTCAGCCATTTCCTGTCTTTCTGAGAGAGTTCTTCACTTGCCTTGAGCAAGAATAGGTGCTATCATTCTGATTATCCATTGTATTCCATTATATTCTCAGATTAATAAAATGGCTTAGCATTCCCAGCATTTTTATGTGTATTTGCTTTATGTTCTATTTCCGACATTTTCTATATTGTTGTATGCTTGTATTGATGTCTATTTCCCTTTCGGGATATTACAGTGGTATTAGAGCATAGTTCTGGCTCAGCCTGTGGTCTATGACATCGGGAAAGAGATCATACAGAGGTTTGCTGGAATTTTGGAGAGCAATAGTAGTTGCAGTACCAAAAACGAATTTGGAAAAAGGGCCAAAATATAAAGGGTCAAATTTTGAAGGTTGGAATTAGAAGAAACGTTTTCTGGGTTTTGGGCAAGGATCACCTTCCCAAATTCCTAGAATTTTCTGAGTAGTTTTCAGTGAGTAAATCGGAGGTCGAAATCAAGCAGTAGTATGGTTTTGCATCAGCCGTGCAGTTTCTGAGGAGCCAGTAGACACATAGCAGGAAGGGCCAATGGCAAACGAGGAGGATGCGAGGAGATTTAGAGAGGCGCTCCTCCAACACATGCAGGATGTGTCACAGAGACTCACTGTGCTAGAGGTTAGGCAGCGAGAAACCCCAAGGGGTTTTCAGATCGGTGAGGGATCAGGCACGTCACACCATATGCCGAAGCGTGATGCTATCCCCATCATGGCATCACATGCACCCACGCGACCCACTATGCCCACTTTCCTAGCAGAGGACACAGGGGCAGCAGCACAGCGGGAGCCGGAGGTTAACCCTGGCCAGATGGACGCCTACATTGCAGAGTACCTGGCACGTGGGCTGGCGATCAGAGATCTTATCTCATTTAGAGATTATGTTCAGCTCCAGCGTGATGGTAGACCCCGTGATCATCACAGGGGACACAGACATCATCATGACGACCACCGCGCAGCTAGCAGATTTCATTTGCCCACGTTTGATGGCTCATCAAACAGTTCGGAAAAGTCTTGGGTAGAAAGGTTGGACATCTATTTCCAGCTTAACCAGATGTCGCAGTCGGAGGCCATTAAGGTGGCAACATTGCACTTGGAGGATGAGGGCACACAGGATTGCAGGGAGTCTGAGGTTACACCTAGTGTGACACAGGATTCCCCCTCATTGGAGACCTCCTTGGCCATGTCGGTTGATGTGGTAGTGGAGAAGGTAGAGCCTACCTCGGTAGAGCCATCCATTGAGGTGATGACCGAAGTCGTGTCCGAGTCTTCAGGTGGTAGCAGCACACGACAGATGGGTGAGGCGTTAGGAGATATATCCACCTTCGATGAGGCACTAGCAGGTACAGAGGTTTTGGATGATGGTCGCAGACAGCGGTATCATCGGCTTCGGACGGACCTTCGAGTTCTGAGAGAGAAGGCCACGTCAGTACGGGAGGCCATTTTGTTGCAGGACCAGGAGCTGGAGGGTATGAGAGTGACTTGTGCCAAGTCGGCGGCCAAGTTGGTCCACATTGGGGAACGACTGGATTCCCTGATGGTACAATCAGAGGGCACGTTGGAGCATCAGATCATTCCCCTTCAGGCATGCATGGATGGGACTAGTAGTGTTGTTGGGTCATCTCTTCCCATTGGAGAGAGAGAGGCAGAGCCACCTAGTCAGATCTCATATGTTGACTTGGATAGCGGTATGAGACGATCAGAGTTGCACAGGGTACGACATCCACATGTTGAGGTTGGATGGCGAGAGATTTTGAGTTGGTACTCGGTGGAGCGGGCTATGGAGATAGTGATGGATCCGAGTGTAGCTCAGCAGGATTTTCTATGCATGGGAAATACAGGAACCCCAGATTGGCATTGGGATCCAGGTGGGATCACCTATCGTTTCCCAGGCAGGTCGGCTGACTATGTCTTGGAGAGTACAGTTGGCCTAGTAGTAGAGCATGTGCGGTTTCGGTCAGCTCCAGTGGCCAACCAGTTTATGGGCAGACTCCCTAGGTTGTCTTGGCATGACATTCATACACGGGATCACGGGGTGGTCAGCACACCTTGGCAGGAGCTTGTCGGAGGAGGTGGCATTGGCAGGCCACCGGATGGCACCTTGTATGGGGCCAAGGATTCTTCACCTTTGTGTGGGGCACAGAGGACGCAGCGGAGCCGAGCAGTGGTGGTAACACTACTGACACACAGAGAGATTCACTTCTCGGACCCCTTGAGGAGGATTTGGAGTGATGATCCTTTCGTCGGCAGGTATAGTGATACGACGGTGGAGACGATGTTACCGATTGGTGGTAGTCCGACATGTAGGGGCACAGCTCTAGGTCATCACATCCGGGGATGTGTGGGAGCCTCTAGCATTGAGCGGTGGATTGCCGGTGGACATGGAGTAGCATGGTGGTGTACCATAGTGTGTGGGACTGCATTGTGGAGTAGGAGTATCCTACATCACATGGAGAGCATGCGGAGAGTGACCGATGCCTAGACACAGTCAGGGCACAAGACGGTACAGGGTGCTACAGCAGTAGCACATGGTATCCAGCAGCATACCGAGGTATGCCTCAGTGTGCAGTGGCATGTTGAGGAGTGTATGGATGATCAGTGGTATGCGAGGGCATACGGTGCTACACAGCAGGGTCTTAGAACATTGCTTCCAGAGAGACTCATGGACAGGGACTTCGGGCTTACCTTTGGGAGTAGTTCACCCGGGATCGATGGAGAGACAGAGGAGCGATACTTGGCAGTATCTGTGGGGACTCACACACCTGACTCGCTTCGACATCACTCACAAGTATAGTTGATTATGTTTTTGACCTTTGGCACTTTGGGCGTGAGCAGTAGGTTACGCGAGGTTCACCCAAGATATTTGGATGACACTCAGTACACTAGGCGAGAGACTTCTCAGCAGTGGCACTGGGTTGGTGTGCTAGTTGACAGCGACAGGTTGGGGGATGAGATGATCCTTTGCGGAGGTGGTGCATCAGTCATCACTGAGCCTATGCTTGGGGAGCAGGTCATGAGGGAGACATGCATCACCTTTCCCTCACGGCATGTCGAGAACATGCATGGGCAGAGGATACTGGGTACAGCAGAGGTAGCATCCCAGTATGTGTTTGGGCTCCAGACACTGTATCGACACTTTATCGAGAGGAGGGGTGCCTACATTGAGTCGATGAGGGTTATGCAACTAACATTGGGGTCAGACATCGAGGTGGGACAGTCATATGCACTGACATCGAGTACGGTGACAGCAGCTGCAGGTCCGTATTCTCTAGAGGTTTTGGAGGTCGATGGGATTGTTCTGCAGGGGACCAATAGACAGCAGGAGCATGACATTCCTAATCAGGAGTGGGAGGAGTTGTTGGATATGGTGGAGCATCCATCTGTGGGTCGACACAGGGATGAGACGCAGATAGGTGCACATACAGTCAGCAAAGCTGCAGTGTTTTTAGTGTGTAGCACTCTCCAGGAGTACATCGATGGAGCTTGCAGCATATCTTTCCCACTTTGGCCCATTATAGAGAGAGGGGCTTCCTTCTATAGGCAACTTTCACTGGCAGACAGGGCAGAGCAGTGGGAGTTGATTACGAGTTGGCGACAGCACTCCCAGCATGTTCCATATGCAGTTGTTATCGCTACATCAGATTCTTCTTCCATGATGGATTGGCGGGAGATCATGATTTGGTACCCTCTTGATGTTATGGTATTCTTCGGAGGGAGCACAGCGGAGCAGGGGCCCATGGACATAGCACATGTTATAGATTCCATCTGGCAGGGGGACACAGGTCATCATTTCTTCAGCACCCCATCCCGATTTCAGGGGAGTAGGATCAGCATGGGATTGAGTCAGGACTTTGACTGGAGAGAGGTGAGGAGTTTGTATGCAGTTGGTGGGGCAGTATATGCAGTTACAGGTGTAGTACAGCATGAGCTTGGGAGCACTGATGCCATTTGGTGGTCTTCCGCCCTGAGAGCATCATTTATAGCTAGAGATAGTGCGCAGCCTGAGCCGTGGGACTTGGGCGATGATTGGCCCTGGTGGCATTGTGAGCTGAGAGGACTGTTGGTCAGTGAGAGATCAGTTTGGGATCCTGGCATTGAAAGGACCCTTCATGTCAGGGTGATGTAGAGGTCAGAGAGGGTTCAATGGCACATCTGGGACCCAGGCACATTTTGCAGTGTTAGTGGGGAGCATCGGCTAGAGAGGAGGCTCGTTCAGGCATTGTTGGAGGACAAGCAGTTTTTGTCGGATGAGGATGCCACTTGGGAGAGCGAGGAGATTTTGCAGCATCCATCACCTTAGTTGCTTGAGGACAAGCAACATTTTGCCGGGGGAGACTGTAATATTCCTAATTAGCAACAGCTAATTGGAATATTCGACTTTGTATTGTTTTGCCATATGTGGTTTGTAGATAAATAAAAAAATGAGTAAAAGGGGTCTAACTCACTTTGGTGAATAAAACACCTTCTAGTAGCAATTGGTTGTAACAGGGGAGCGAGGGGGCCACACACGTGGAGGAGAGGGAGACCACGTTAGGGTTTTGGAGAGGGGCCAACGTTATAAAAGGTGGGAGAGCCATCTCATTTGGCATTCTTGTTGTTGATGATATTTGAGCTAGACATTTTGTCTTCTTGAGCCTTATTTGGTTGTTTAACTTTGTCTGTGACATTGTTTAGATTTTGAGTGTCTCCCGCGTCGGAGATCTCGCCCTTAGCCCCGGGGGACTTCGAGTGCCTGCTCGGGCAAGGTTATTCCTTCAGTTTTAGCAGGTGATTTGGTTGGTTGTTTTGTGGAGGAGCTGGGCTCTTTTGTGACTGCGCAGTCCCTAGGAGAGAGGACGCAGTTCTTGTTGGAGGTGATCCGGTTCGGGGTTTTCTGCAGGAGTTTTAGTGGATATCCGGTGTGGAGGTTCAGTCTTTGCCAGGAGGAGATTTTCCGAGGCGTTTGTGGCTCTGTTTCAGCATTCATCATTTGGCATTTGCGCTGGGCCTAGGAGGGCAGCGTAATTCCTCGAGGAGGGTTTCTGTGGTGATTTTCGGAGGCTGACCATTTTTTATATGGTTTATGGGTTTTGTCCGGGTTGGTGAGTACAGGTGGTCTGCAGATTTTCAGCTCATTCCGGCAAGGGGATCAGCCCCTAGCTTCCAGTCTATTCCAGCAGCAGCAGTTTACAGCAGATTTCCAGTGGCTGGGACGTTATTTCTTGCTTCAGCCATTTCCTGTCTTTCTGAGAGAGTTCTTCACTTGCCTTGAGCAAGAATAGGTGCTATCATTCTGATTATCCATTGTATTCCATTGTATTCTCAGATTAATAAAATGGCTTAGCATTCCCGGCATTTTTATGTGTATTTGCTTTATCTTCTATTTCCGACATTTTCTATATTTTTGTATGCTTGTATTGCTGTCTATTTCCCTTTCGGGATATTACAGAGAGCAATGATTGTATAACATCATGAATCTTCCTTGGGCTTGGATGAGAAACCATGGTTTATGGTTGGGAAGATTGTTTTGGTTACTCCCTTGGGTCATTGAGTTTGACCAAGAAACCTTATGGTTGGGGAGGTTGGTTTTGAGGCTTGGAGTGATCCCTTAGGTCATGTTGTTTGACCAAGAGACTAGTAGGCTTGGTCGGGGACACTAATTCAATACTCTCCCTTGGGTCATTGTATTTGGTTGAGAGACCATATGGTCGAGGAGATTGACCCTTTTGACATCGAGATCAAGAATCCTCCCTTGAGTTGTAGACCAAGAGACTATATAGTCAGGGAGTTTGATATTGAGATCGGGATTCCTCCCTTAGGTCATTGAGCTTGACCGAGAGACCCTTGTTTATGGTCAGGGAGATGGCCCCTGTGTACTCTATTAGATCATTGGGTTTGAACAGGAGATCATTGGTATGGTCCAAGAGTTTGATCCTAATTACTCCCTTGAGTCATTGTGATTGACTAAGAGACAAGTAGGCTGGTAGGGGAGATTGAATTGAGTTCTCTCTCTTTGGTCATAGGTTTTGACCAAGAGACTAGTGGGATGGTTGAAGAGATTGACGTTGATTACTCTCTTGGGTCATTGTGAGTGACTAAGAAACCATTTCATATGATTGGAGAGTTTGGCCTCATCAACAACATTGATTGATGAACTTGACGCTATGAACCTCTCCTTATGATGAGGACTTGTACATCTAATTTTGTGATCTCTCCCTTCGATCATTATTGAGAGACCAAGGGGTTGGTCGGGGAGATTGATCTTGAGAGAGAATGAAAAGTACCTCCCTAGCTAAGAGGGAGTGTTGGAAACTAGTAGCTTCAATCAGTATTTTACTATTTTCATCAAAAAAATCAAGAGAAAAATTGAATTTATATTTACCCCACAAGCGTTCAAGTCGCCCCCTCCAAGATCAAGATGGCCTGCCCAAGGGACATACCCCTTCGCATGGACAAATCACTAAATATTGAGCATGTTCACTCTCCTCCAAAGCATATTTCGAATCATCTCATGTGTCTTTCTTTTGTTTTCAAGTTTGGCACTATATCTCTATGGAACCTTGGGAACCTGACGCACTATATCGTTGTGGAAACTTGTGGAGTTGAGGCATTATACCACTGTGGAACCTTGCGGACCGAGGCACTATATCTCTATGGAACCAAGCGTACCTGAGGAACTATATCTTTATGTAACATTGCCGACATGAGCCACTATATCTTTGTGGAACCATGCGGACCTAAGGCATTATATCTTTGTGGAACCATGCGAACCTAAGGCATGTGATCTCTATGGCTTATGCAAAGGTCTGTGGCACTATCTTCTATGGCTTATGCAAAGGACTGAGCCATTATGTTTATGTGGTATCATCCTTATTTTGAGGTTGAGGGAAAGGCCGAAATTCAGCCCTCCTGGAGACTTGTGGTAGATCTAATTACACACCTATTTATGGACATAATTGAAGGGATCTTTGTATTGGATATTGAAGGGTTGGCTTGGAATTTGTGGGAGGTCATCTTGCTGGTCAGTATTTGTCTATGTAATCTTGTCAAAGATATGGTATATTAATGAACAAATTGGATTGAATTGGACATTCTCTCATAAGGAAAGGTTGTTGGGTTTTAACTTTTTCCCCTTGGCATGGGGCTTTCTGTAAATTTTCGAAGATGTTCTATGCTTGATGCAACTTTAATTTAAACCCAATACCAAATAGCAATCACATAAACATGAAAGTAAAATGTTTATAGAACATACCAATAGATCGATGGAAGACAAGCCAAAAATACACTTACCTTGATCAACAAAATATATATGTTGTCATGCATTACGGCAGTCAATAGGATGCTTCAACCAGCGAAGTCTCCTCACGGTTAGCCAACCAAAAGTGTCACACAACCCTCAAGACAGCTCCACAAAAGTCAACAAAAGTCAATGTTGTCCAATCAACAATCAACACAAAACAAGAGCAGCAAAAAGTCAACATAGCAGGTCAAAGGTCAACGTCTAGCCTCAGTTTTTGTGCCAAAGAATGTAGACTTCAAAAATCAAAATTTTGGAGTTTTAGGTCTAATGGACCAAGCGTTGACCAAAGTCAACAGTGGTCAAACCTGCGTTGAAACCCTAGACAGATCCGAACAGAAACCCTAGCTATTGTTCCACACGTGTGAGATGAAATGCCTCCAAAAGATGATCGAACCAATCAGACACAAGAGAGAAGTGTGTGATGAGTGGATGATGAAAATGACCTCCAAGTTTGTCCAATATATATCCATCTGTGAGGGTGTGTGACACATCTGTTGGGGCTCCAAGCCTACATTATAATTCTGGCCGACATTGCACATAAGTGGAATAAATTCAAAATAATTTTTTTTCTCATCCGATCAAGATGATCTTTAGATCAATCTTGCACCTCTCCCAAAGAGGAGTCCAATAAAAATATGGGCATCATGAGTTGAGCAGTACAACATGGAGTTTGGACCTAGATGCCCAAAATTAACACTCCCTCTCAACTATGAAGAACTCCATCCACCAGTGCCATCCAAACATCGTGCGTCATCCTGCCATAACTTGCTTTGTTGGCTTCTTTATTTTAAATAGTGAGTCACAAAGATATCACTCTCTACTAACCCGAAGTCAGCTCAGAGGTCTGAAACCTCTATAGGGCTCAAAGGAGTCACATACTAACCCGAAGTTAGTTTAACTGACCAGCAGTCAGTTGGAGGTTCGAAACCTCACTTGGACTAAGGAGAGTCGTATACTAATCGAAGTTAGTTTAACTGACCTGAAGTCAGTTGGAGGTTCGAAACCTCACTAAACTTGATCCTAGATCAAGGGTTGGACATGCGCCATCCTAGACATAGAGAGTACGGCAATCTCCGATGCGTCCATCGGTCTTGCTATCGGTCTCTATCCACATTTCCCACCTCATTGGCCAAGATGAGAGGTACTTCCCATGAGTTCGGGACTCCATGGGTAGGATGCATACAGGGCATAGATCAAAGAGAGGTGAACCATTTCAATATCTTCACAGTGGGGCGAAGCACACCAACAAGGTTCGACAAGCCTAGCCCTGTGGTTACTTATAGCTCCAAGAAGTTATCCCCAAAGCCCCCTGGAGATCCCAGAGCTCATTGTCCAACAGCACCCTCAGCATAGGGTCGTTCCAAGATTCTCATGGAAGGCTAGAAAGTTGACCTTCCCCAAGGGCTTTGTGAGAATATCTACGACCTGCTCATCAATTCCTATGTGATCGAGCCTTACGGCCCCTCGCTGTACCATATCCCAAATAAAATCGTACCTAATATCAACATGCTTGTATCGATCGTGGAACATGGGATTCTCTGACAAATGAATCCCCCTATGGTTATCACAAAGGATAACGGTGGTATCTAGCACATGCCAAAACATCTCACTGAAGAGCTTTCGCAACCAAGTCGCTTCACAACAGGCCATACACGCTGCAATGTATTCGGCCTTAGCGATGCTCAAAGCCACCAATTTCTGCTTCCTGCTCATCCAAGATAGCGAAGCAGACCCAAATGTGAAGCAGCATCCAGATGTGCTCTTGCAATCCACCACACTGCTAGCCCAATCGGCATCAGTATATCCATGAAGTCTCGAACTCCCGACAATGTATCTCAGCCCATGGTCTATCGTGCCCCAGAGATATCTCAAGAGTTTCTTGGCACCAACCCAGTGAATGTTATGAGGGTCAACCATGTGTTGACTCAAAGTGTTCACTGCACAACATACGTCCGGACGGATGTTCACTAAGTACATCAGGGCCCCCTACGAGTTGTCGATACTCAGTAGGATTTGCTAGCACAGGCCCATCAGCGTTTCCACTCAACTTCATAAAGTTGACCTACATCGGTGTCAACACGGACTTACAGTCCACCATACCAAATCTCTCCAGCAGCTTCACAACGTATTTTCCTTGAGAGAGGAAAATCTCGCCAGGTCTCTGCCAGAGCTCCAAATCTAGGAAGTAATGCATCAGTCCTAGGTCTTTCATCTCGAACTCGTAAGCGAGTTCCCTCTTACACCGATGAATGAGATAGTCAGCACCTGTTAGGAAGAGATCATCCACATAGAGAACCAGAATGAGAGGCTTTTCTCTATCAACCTTGAAGTAAAGGTTCGGATTAGCATTACTTCGAGTGAAGCCCAGCTTGATCAAACAACCATCTATCCTCTCGTACCAAGCCCTGGGGGCTTGCTTCAACCCATAGAGGGCTTTCTTCAACCTGCAGACATGAGAGTCTCTATCCTGGACTTCAAACCCCAGAGGTTGCTCCACATACACCTCTTCCTTTATCGAACCAAGCAGAAAAGCGGCCTTCACATCCATCTGATGGAGACTTGTTAAAATTGGACAACTAGGTCCAAACTCCATGTTGTGATGCTCAGATGAAGACACCAATATTTTATTGGGTTCCTCTTTCGAAGAGGTGCAAGATCGATCTAAAGATCATCTTGATCCGATGAGCAGAACATTTATTTTGAATTTATTTTGAATACTTTCAAAATATGTGCAGGTCGGCCTTAAGGTTTTACACCCCCAGCAAATGTGTCACACACCCTCAGTGATTGATATAAATAGAGTCAACGTTGGAGGACATTTCAATCATCTCATCACACATCCTCATGATCTAGAAATGGATGTCGTAAATGGATGCCATAAATATGGATGATGTCGTAAATGGATGCCGTAAATATGGATGATGTCGTAAATCTGGATGATGCAGGAAATGGATGCCCTAAATATGGATGATGCCAGAAATCTGGATGTGGGATTCTTTTGTTGAATTATGTTGATTTTTGATGAGTTGTCTTTAAGGGGTGTGTGTGTGACACTTCTGGTTGGCTGATTGTATTGAGACTTTGCTGGTTGAAGCATCCTGTTGACCGCCGTAATGCACCAACACACTTATATTTTTCTGGCTTGTCTTCTGTCGATCTACTGGTATGTTCTATCAGCACTTTACTTTCTTGTTTTTGTGATTGTTGACTGACATTGGGGATAAAAGTAAAGTTGCATCAAGCATAGAACATCTTCAAAAATTTACAAGACTCCATCCTTCCATGGCAACAAGGGCAATAATGGATTGGATGGTGGTATAGCGGGCCACAAGTGCAAATATATCATCATAGTCTATGCCTTCTTTTTGAAAGAAGCCTCGGGCCGAATCTTGCCTTGTACTTTTCAACACTACCATCAGATCCATGCTTGATCTTAAAGAGCCATTTCGAGGTGACAACAGCTTTGTCTTCCGATCTCGGGACCAAATCCCAAACATCATTCTTCATAATGGACTCGTACTCTTCGTGCATAGCATCCTTGCAGACTTGATGCTTTATGGCTTCTTCAAATGATTCAGGCTCAGATTGTACGATTATACTCTTCTTTCTTTCCCGGAATGTCCCCCTTGGGGCCATATGTCTCTCGACATCCTCGAGAGTATCCCTAAGCCATGAGGGTCTTCTCTTCATTGAAGGAGGTGGATCAAAAGGGTCCATTGGTCCTTCAACATCGGGCAACATCTCATCCTTCAGCTCTTCCTGCTTCCCTGATCTTACATCATGGTCTTCCTCGGAGCTAGGAAGATTTATCACTTTCCTAAGGGAAGCATCTTCATCGAAGGTGACATCGTGGCATATCTCCACTTCTCTTTCAGCACAGCCCTGACATACACCTTCATGATCATTTTTGAATTCGAGCATCCCTGTCACCACCTTTCTTGCTTCAAGAAGGGCTTTGTAATGGTGTCCAAACCTCCAATGCCATAATTCGATTTGACAAATTGCATCACATGTCATAGCCCCCAATGGACTTCCTCCAACCTAGTAGAGTGTATCAACTCTAAAGCCAATATTGAGAACTTCCTTGAAACTCTTCTTTCAGATGCATACCTTTCCATCAACGAATGCCACCTTGAAACCTTTGTCTTCCATGGCCAAAATAAACACAAGGTTCTTCTTCAAATCATGTACATACAATACATTTTGCAAACGGAGGACTTGACCTTGAGATAAATGGAGGGTCACAGTCCTTGTCCCTTTCACGGGATAGGTGGCATTATCTCCAAGGATAATTTTCAAATTAGTATCCTTCTCAATCAAATCAGAGAGAGCTTCTTTAAACCCAGTGAGATGCCTTGAAGCACCACTATCAATCAACCAGACATCCAAGGTGTCAGGTGGAGATACAGCAGAGAGGGAAAATACAAGAATGAATTCATTTCTTTCATTGTCAGCAACATTAGATTCTTCATACCTGGAATTTCTTGGCCTTTTGAAAGGTTGCCCATTTCCATTTCGACCAGAGAGAGCCTTCCTCTTTCCTTTGAACCTTGTAACACCTTCCTTTCTTTCCTTTGGCCCTTACTCTTCGATGGCTCCTCGAGCCACCAATGTTCTTCTTCTTAGCATGAGCGGTGAAGGCAGCATTACCTTCATTTTCATATTCAATCATTCTTGTCTCCTCTTGAGTGCATCTCGACAATACTTCATCAAAATCAGGAATCACATTATTATTGAGAATGGTAGTAATGAATACATGCCATTCAGAGGGGAGACCTCCAAGTGCAATGAGAACCATTTCTCGATCAGCTATTGTTTCCCCAATGGCGAGAAGGTTATTCCTGATTTCGGTCAACTTTAGAAAATAGGATTGAACGGATTCATCCTTGCCTTTCTTGAGATTTTTTAATTGGTTCTTAAAGAAAAGAACTTAATTTACATTGTTAGCCCTAAACATATTGACCAACTTATCATACATCTTCTTAGATGTGCCCAGCTTAAAGATGTAAGCAACCAGACTTTTGTGGATGGAATCTCGGATAATCAGCGTAGCTTTGATTTCTCCTTTTTTATACTTTGATTTTGTGGAAGCAAGTGCAGATAATGGAGGCTCTTGGATTTTTCCCTGCACATAATCCATGACATCTTGATCTTCCAAGACCAAGTCCAATGACATCTTCCAAGCATGATAGTTAGACTTTCCAGTCAACTTATCATCAGCTTTGAAACCATTATAATTTGAGGTACCCATGGGTCCTTGACAAATGATACTTCTTTGTTGATTGCTCTTAACACAAGCTTGGACTTTGTCTTCACCTTAGCTCTGATACCATGTCAATTTTCGAAGATGTTCTATGCTTGATGCAACTTACTTTAAACCTGATACCAAATAGCAATCACATAAACATGAAAGTAAAATGTTGATAGAACATACCAATAGATCGATGGAAGACAAGCCAAAAATACACTTACCTTGATCAACAAAATATATATGTTGTCGTGCATTACGACAGTCAACAGGATGCTTCAACCAACAAAGTCTCCTCACGGTTAGCCAACCAGAAGTGTCACACAACCCTCAAGACAGCTCCACAAAAGTCAACCCAAAGTCAACGAAAATCAACATTGTCCAGTCAACAGTCAACGCAACAGGTCAAAGGTCAACATCTAGCCTTGGTTTTTGTGCCAAAGAATGCAGACTTCAAAAATCAAAATTTTGGTGGAGTTTGAGGTCAAATGGACCAAGCATTGACCAAAGTCAACACTGATCAAACCTATGCTAAAACCCTAGACAGATCCGAACAAAAACCCTAGCTATTGTTCCACACGTTTGAGATGAAATGCCTCCAAAAGATGATTGAACCAATTAGACACAAGAGAGAAGTGTGTAATGAGTGGATGATGAAAATGACCTCCAAGTTTGTCCAATATATATCCATCTGTGAGGGTGTGTGACACATTTGTTGGGGCTCCAAGCCTACATTACAATTCTAGCCGACCTTGCACATAAGTGGAATAAGTTCAAAATATATGTTTTGCTCATTCGATCAAGATGATCTTTAGATCAATCTTGCACCTCTCTAAAAGAGGAGTCCAATAAAAATATAGGCATCATCATCTAAGCAGTACAACAAGGAGTTTGGACCTAGATGCCCAAAATTAACACTTTCCCAAGGTAATTTTGGTGTCTCTTGTTTCATTTTCTAATTGTGATTTCTACTACAGTCTACTCTACTGTTCTTACTGGATGAAAATTTCTAAGCATAACTACTTGATTATGTGAATGTTCTAATAAGTTAAAAATGTCTCACTCGAAGTAGTTATCAGATAGAAAATTATTCTAGCCTACCTGGCTACTAGAAAAATCAACACAAGGATAGGCCGCAAGGGATGAGCAACAAGGAGGTTAGACGATTGAACGAGCCGCAGGTTAGTGGACAAACTGCAGTGACAGACTGAGGACACTGGCAACAGTAGGATGTGCAGGGGACACAGTAGTTGTTGCACAGTGGTCTCACGAGAGTAAGGGGATGTCAAAAGAGAAACTAACTAGCAAGCATTGTGGTTTCCAGACTTGATCGAGGAAGTCGTCGCACCAACTGTCACAGGTTGTCGAAAACATAGAAGTAGAGGTTGGAGTAGCCGCACCCAATTGCTAAGGAATCGAGGTGCAAGGATGGCCAACAGCCACCAGCCAAGCCCAACCAACCTTGCAAAGATCAGAATAGGGTGCAAACAATTGGACAATTTGAACAAAAAGCAATTGATGTAAAAGCAACAACAGAAATGGTTGTTGAGCTGCTATTGGTAGCGGCGTTCGGTGCAATTGCAGCACAATAGGGGGTGGCAAAAGCAGCCACCAATGCACTGAGCGCAAAGGGAGTTCGAACAGTCGCTCGGTGTCGGCCTAGGAAGCAAGTGGCGACTGAAACAGTCGATAGCATCAATGGCAACAACAGCAAAGGGTTGTGTTAGCTATAGAGGGCAATCAAGTATCAAAGCATCCAGTGAACTGCCAATAAGGAAGATCTCGCAGATTGCGTGGATCAACGGCCATAGAGGAAACGACGATAGGTTGCGAGGTGGTCATGTGAACGCAAAGATGCCAATGTCCAATCACAGTGTTGAGGCAGTCTTGTAGCAATCGGGATCTGCACTAAGAGATCTGACAACTAGGAAGTGGTCGACAAGCGTGTACAGGTCAGGCCAAGGCTGCGGGTAGTACTACAGACAGAGTTGCGTGAGGAAGTTGTCAGGACTTGGTTGTGGAAGTCAAGTATGGTGCAAGACAGTGCCATAGAGCAATGCAAAGGATCATGTCGTCGGTAGGGCAGCACGTTAGGCATGATCGAGTAACTAGGGCAGTCGCCAACAGAAGTCTCTATGCAAAGGATTTGTCGCAACAGGCATGGGCCAAGAGCAAGGTTACTTGGGAGCAGGAGTGGAAGCAAGAGCGAGAGCAACATTTTCAAAAGCTCCGGGGTTTTGGAGCGAATCGGGAGCGTATTTTTATATAATATATATTTTTATATATTTTGATGCATATATGTCAACAAAATCATGTAGAATGATGAATTAGATATAAAAAGCATAAAAACATGGATTGAACCATATAACATCAATCATCTAGAAGTCATAATCTTCATCAACCACGTCCACAAGTTAGTAACATACAACATATCGAGTCTCATGATTCATCAATATTAAAGTTTCAAGCTTTCAAAATTCGATATATAACATTTATCATCGTTGATCACAAAAGTTGTAACTTGTACTTGTAACCATTACCATTACCATTTACCAAGTAACCAAATGATAACAAACAATATCTAACATGAAATGAAATGTTTCAACTTTTGACCTTCACGAAGCATCATATTCATAATTCATTACCAATGAGTTATAAATGCCAACTTCAAAATTCAAACTTAAATTGTCATATATTGTTTACAAAAAATACCATAATAAATATGAAAAAGTACGAGTACGAAACGGAACAAAAATGTTTTAGTTTTTTAGTTTTAAGGGTTTTGGATCTATTTCCGAGGGTTTTGGATCTATTTCCGGAGTTTCCTGACTTGGATATGACGGTGAATGCCATGTCTCATATGATTTCGTTTGATGAGGCACCAATAATTGCATCTTCAAGTGGACACGGCAACAATGCTCCTACCCATGAGAGGATCCAAATGATAATGTGGATCTTAATTACATGAATGAAAACATATTTAACGATATGTAAATGTAATTTATGATGATGTTTTAAATTTTTGAACAATGGACATTGAATACCATAATGTCATATGATAGTAGACTGCCAGTTATAGTTCATTTTTGTAATTTATACCATGTAGTGTGCATCTAGATTTATTAATTTTGGTGATGATGTTGATGATTGAAATTGGAAGAAAAAACTTGATGATATGTTCAATGTTATAATAAACTCTCTTGATGATGACAATGTTTATGCTAAATTGGTGATGATGATTATGTACTTTTAAATATAGAATCTAGATTCTAAAAGATGAATAGTGATATGAAAGTTTTATTTTGGCATATGTGTGTGTGTGTGTGTGTGTGTGTGTGTGTGTGTGTGTGTCGTTTCCTTGTCGTATCCTATCCGGATTTTTTGAAAAATTGCTGTATCCATTTCAAACCCCATTTTTATATTTGTTTCAATGCAACTTCGGTAAATCTATTATCTACTGCTTGACCCTATTGCCACGAGAAATTTCTAATTCCTTGTCTCATGCTTTATTGAGAGTCTCATCCTGCATAGTCAAAACCTTGGTGCTCCTGATTAAATACAAGTTCCATACCCTAGTACCCTAGGTGCTCTTGATTATTGGGAGTCTCCCCTGCATAGAGGGCTTGTTGCTCTTGATTAAATACAAGTTCCATACTCTAGTACATGAAAAAATTGTTAATTTTGGGAAACTAGGTCCAAACTCCATGTTGCATTTCTCATATGATGATGATGATATTTTTGTTGGATTCCTCTTTCGGAGAGGTGCAAGATTAAGATCATCTTGTTTGGATGACCAGAACTTATATTTTGATTTTATTTTCCACACATGTGCAATTTGTCAATGTTGGCCTGAATTGTAATGTAGGCTCACAAGCCCACCAAATGTGTCACACACCCTCATTGATGGATATAAATTGGAGAGACTTGCTGCTCATTTGCTCATCATCTCATCACACACATTCCTCATGATTTGATTGGTCTGTACAGCCTAGAAGAGGCTTCTCTCTCTCCCACATGTGAATTTGGATGCTGAAAATATGGATGATGTCGGAAATCTCGATGTTGGGAAATATGGATGCCAGAAATGTATGCTAGAAATCTGGATTCTGGAAATTTAGATGTCGGAAATCCTTTTGTTGACTCGCGTTGACTATTTTGGGAGTTGTCTCATGAGGTGTATGTGACACTGAAGGAAGGTTGATCTTGTATGTGTTTGACTGAACCTCTGGGAGGTTGCAAGAGTTGGTTTGACCAACCAGAGTCTTTGCTAGCTAGGCCATCCTGTTGATTGTTGTAACATAATTTCTCTCTATCTTTGTTGGACAAGAAGAATTGTAAATTCTGATTTATTATATTGGCTTGTCTTTTGTCGATCTATTATTATGTTCTATCAGCATTTACTTTCAATGATTATGTGATTGCTAATCTGAATTGGTTCTATAAGAAAGATTGAAGTAAACTGCTTTAAGCATAGAACATACCATGGTTATCTAAATTTAACATGGTATCAGAGCTAAATTGAAGACAAAGCCCAAGCTAGTGTGAAAAGAAATCATCAAAGAAGTTGTCCTATCAAGGACCAATGGCCTCCACGTACAAGGGTTTCAAGAGTGATGATAAGCTGACTGATAAGTCTGATTATCATGCGTGGAAGATGTCTTTGCATTTAGCATTGGAAGGTCAAGAAGTCATGGACTATGTGCAAGGAAGATAAATGAGCCTCCATCAAATGCATCGACTGCCACAAAGACGAAGTATACAAAAGGGGAAGTCAAGGAGAAGATGATCATCAGGGATAGTATTCATAAGCACTTGGTTTCTTATATCTCCGAGCTGGGTACATTTAAAGAGATGTACGATAAGTTGGTTAGGATGTTCAAGGCTAGCAATGCTAATCAAGTTATTTTCTTCAAGAACAAGTTGAAGAATATCAAGAAGGGCAAAGAAGAATCCATTCAATCCTATTTTATGAGGCTCACAAAAATTAGGAATGATCTCTTAGCTATTGGAGAAGAAGTAGTTGATCAAGAGCTCGTTCTCATTGCTCTTGGATGACTCCCCCGTGATTGGTATGTATTCAATACTACTATTCTTAATAATAATGTGATTCCTGATTTTGAGGAATCATTAACAAGATGCACTCAAGAGGAGACAAGAATAAGGGAGAGAGACCATCCCTCAAATGGGAATGGAGGTGACCCCTGCCTTTACCGCTCATGCAAAGAAGAGGAAGGCTCCCTCTAATCGAAGTGGAAATGGTCAACCTTTCAAGAGGTCATGGAATTCCAACTATGATGAATCCAATGTTGCTAATAATAACAAAAATGAATATATTCTTATATCTGCCCTCTCTGCAGCATCTCTTCCCGACACCCTGCATGTCTGGTTGATTGATAGTGGTACTTCAAGGCACCTCACTGGATATAAAGAAGCCCTTTCTGATTTGATTGAAAAGGATACTAATTTGTAGATTATCCTTGGAGACAATGCCACCTATCTCGTGAAAGGGACAGGAACTATGACCCTTGATCTAACTCAAGGTCAAGTCCTTTGCTTGGAAGATGTGTTGTACGTACCTAATTTGAAGAAGAATCTAGTTTCCATTTCCGCAATGGAAGACAAAGGATTCAAGGTGGCATTCATCAATGGAAAGTTACGCATTTGGAAGAAGTACTTCAATGAAGCTCTTACTATTGGTTTTAGAGTTGATACGCTCAATCAAGTTGGTGGAAGTTTGTTAGGGGCCATGACATGTGACACAACTTTTCAAACTGAGCTATGGCACCGGAGGTTTGCACACCTTCATTACAAAGCCCTTCCTGAAGCAAGGAAGGTGGTGACAAGGATGCCCGAGTTCAAAGATGATCATTAAGGTGCTTGTCAGGGATGTGCGAAGAAAAGCATACAAGGGGACCATTCCCCTCAAGTGTCACGAAGACATCTGATATTTTGCAATTGGTACATTCCGATCTATCTGGTATAATGCCCGTAACATCCTTGGGAGGATGCTTGTATTATATCACTTTTATAGATGACTTCTCCCACAAGACATGGATATACCTATTGAAACAGAAGGATGAAGCATTCAAGTGGTTTTGTACCTTCAAGGCCTTGGTGGAAAATCAAACATGGAAGAAGATCAAGATTTTGGAGGACTAATAATGCCATCGAGTATGCATCGAATGAATTCAATCGCTTTTGTAGGGAAGTTGGCATTAAGAGGTTGACCACTACTGTGTATACTCCCAAGCAAAATGGTGTTGCTAAAAGAAAGAATAGAACCATTGAGGAAGTTGTCCATGCCATGCTTTATGACCAAGGTCTTCTGAAGTTTCTATGCGGAGAAGCTGCCAAGACTACTGTGTACGTTCAAAATTGATGCCCACATTTTGGATTGGACTCCAAAACTCTCGAAGAATTCTGCTCTAGTAAGAAGCCTGATGTCTCCCATTTTAAAGTTTTTGGAAGTCTCGTTTATTTTCATGTGCCGAAGGAAAAGAGAAGCAAGATGGATGCTTCTGGGAATAGAGGAAAGTTTGTGGGCTATAGTGACACTTCGAAGGCATATAGAATCTATGTGCCTAGTCAAAGAGAAGTGGAGATATGCCACGATGTCACCTTCGATGAAGATGTTGCCTTCAGGAAAGTCCAGGATCTTCCTAGCTCAAAGGAAGACAAAGAAGAAGAAGAAGAAGCAAGGAAGCTGGAAGAACCGAAGGATGAACCGATGCTTGATGTTGAAGGTCTGATGGATCCTATTGATCCACCTCCTTCAAATAAAAGGAGACCCTCGTGGCTTAGAGACACTCTCCAAGATGTCGAGGGACATATTGCTCCGAGAGGAACATTCTGTGAAAGTAAGAAGCCGAATAGGTACCAAGGGTACCTAGCAGCCATGAGCACTATTGTACAGTCTGAGCCTGGAACATTTGAAGAAGTTGTAAAGCATCAAGTTTGGAAGGATGCTATGCACGAAGAATACGAGTCTATTATGAAGAATGATGTCTGGGATGTGGTCCCAAGACCAAATTACAAATCTGTTGTCACCTCGAAATGGCTCTACAAGATCAAGCATGGAGCCGATGGAAGTGTTGAAAGGTACAAGGCAAAGTTTGTTGCCCAAGGCTTCCCTCAAAACGAAGGTATAGATTATGATGATATATTTGCACCTATTGCCCGCTACACCACCATTTGATCGATCATTGCCCTTGCTACAACGCAAGGATGGAATCTCCATCAAATGGATGTGAAGACTGCTTTCTTACATGGTTCAATCAAGGAAGAGATTTATGTGGAGCAACCTCTGGGGTTCAAAGTCCAAGATAGAGACACATATGTATACAGGTTGAAGAAAGCCCTCTATGGGTTGAAGCAAGCCCCCAGGGCTTGGTATGAGAGGATTGATAGCTACTTCATGAAGTTGGACTTCACTCGAAGTGATGTTGATCCAAACCTTTATTTTAAGGTTGATAAAGATAGGCCTCTCATTCTGGTTCTCTATGTGGACAATCTCTTCCTGACAGGTGCTAACTCTCTTATTCATCAATGTAAGAGGGAGACAACTTCTGAGTTGGAGATGAAGGACCTAGGACTGATGCACTACTTCCTAGACTTGGAGGTCTGGCAAAAGCCAGGTGAGATTTTCCTTTCTCAAGGAAAATATGTTGTGAAGCTGCTGGAGAGATTTGGGTTGGTGGACTGTAAGTCTGTGTCAACACCGATGGAACTCAAGTTTAAGAAGTTGTGTGGAAGCACTGTTGGGCCCGAGCTGGGAAATCCCACCGAGTATCAACAACTCGTAGGGGCCTTGATGTTCTTAGTGAACTCACATCCAGACGTATGTTTTGCAGTGAACACTTTGAGTCAACATATGGTTGAGCCTCATCACATTCACTGGATTGGTGCCAAGAATCTATTGAGATATCTTCGAGGGACAATCAACCATGGGCTGAGATACACTGCTGGGAGTATGAGGCTCCTTGGATATACTGATATCGATTGGGCAAGCAGTGTGGCGGATCGTAAGAGCACATATGGATGTTGCTTCACCCTGTGTTCTGCTTCGATCTCCTAGATGAGCAGGAAGTAGAAATCGGTTGCTTTGAGCACCGTTGAGGCCAAATACATTGCAGAGAGTAGGCATGTTGTGACGCTATTTAGTTGAGAAAGCTCTTCAGTGAGCTATTTGGGCATGTGCTAGATACGACCGTTATCCTTTGGGATAACCAGAGTGGGATTTGTCTTTCTGAGAATCCCCTATTCCACGACCGATCCAAGCACATTGATATTAGTTACCACTTTGTCCAGAACATGGTACGGCGAGGCACTGTAAGGCTCGATCACATTGGGACTGATGAGCAGGTCGCAGATATTCTCACGAAGCCCCTGGGGAAGGTCAAATTCTTAACCTTCCGTGAGAAGCTTGGAAACGTGGACAGACCCTATTGTGAGGGTCCCGCTTGAGTTGGACTATGAGCTCTAGGAGCTCCAGGGGCCTTGAGGATATAGCTTCTTTGAGCTATAAGCAACCACAGGGCTAGGTTCGTCGAACCTTGTTGGTGTGCTACTTCCCCACCGTTATGATATTGAGTTGGTTCACCCTCTCTTTGATCTACGCCTCGCATCCATCCTACCCATGGAGTTTTGGACTCATGGGAAGTACCTCTCATTTGGCCAAAGAGGTGGGAAATGTGGATAGAGACCAATAGCATCACCGATGGATGCATCGAGGATTACCATACTCTCTATGTCTAGATGGGATGTGTCCAACCACTTGATCTGGGATCAAGTCTGGATGAGGTTCTTACCTCTAAACTGACTTCGGGTCAATATGTGACTCTGTTGAGTCGCATTGAGGTTTTAACCTCTAAGCTGACTTCGGGTCAGCGGAGTGTGTTGTCTTTGTGACTCACTCTCGTTGTGCGAAGAAGAGTTAGCAAAGCATGTTACAGCAAGATGACATAAGAGTGCAAGATGATATATGATATTACACTATGGTATTGTATGACAAGATGGCACATGTGGACAGATGGAGTTCTCCCTATTTGAGAGGGAGTGTTAATTTTGGGCAACTAGGTCCAAACTCCATGTTGCATTGCTCATATGATGATGATGATGATATTTTTGTTGGATTCCTCTTTCGGAGAGGTGCAAGATTGATCTAAAGATCATCTTGTTTGGATGAGTAGAACTTATATTTTGTTTTTATTTTCCACACGTGCAATTTGTCAAGGTTGGCCTAAATTTTAATGTAGGCTCACAAGCCCAACAAATATGTCACACACCCTCATTGATGGATATAAATTGGAGACTTGATGCTCATTTGCTCATCATCTCATCACACACATTCCTCATGATCTGATTGATTCGTACAGCCTAGAAGAGGCTTCTCTCTCTCCCACGTGTGAATCTGGACGCCAGAAATATGGATGATGCCAGAAATCTCGATGTCAGAAATATGGATGATACCGAAAATGGATGCCAAAAATCTGGATGTTGGAAATGGATGCCAGAAATCATTTTGTTAACTTGCGTTGATTGTTTTGGGAGTTGTCTCATGAGGTGTGTGTGACACTAAAGGAAGGTTGATCTTGTATGTGTTTGATTGAACCTTCGGGAGGTTGGAAGAGTTGGTTTGACCAGCCAAAGTCTTTGCTGGCTAGGGCATCATGTTGACTGTTGTGAGAAACATTTCTCTCTATCTTTATTGGATAAGAAGAATTGTAAATTATGATTTATTATATTGGCTTGTCTTATGTTGATCTATTATTATGTTCTATCAACATTTACTTTCAATGACTATGTCATTGCTAATCTGAATTGGGCTTATAAGAAAGATTGAAGTAAATTGCTTTAAGCATAGAACATACCATGGTTATCTAAATTTAACAAAAATCCAATGGAAACATTGCAATCCCCCCAATCCTGAAATCCTAAAAAATGATAAGCCTATTGGATTTTGAGTGAGATCTAAAATTCTACTTTCTACTTATGAAATCCAATGAGGTTGGAACCACTCTCAAACATCCCAAGTCATTTCATGGTAATGTTAAAAACTTAAGTAAAAGGATGAAAATGAAAGATAAGGAGAATGTCACTTTTACTTTAAGAATTTAATATTACCTTGAACTGCATATCAAAACTAAGGCTGAATTCTTGTTTCCAAACTTCAATAACTCCCTCTATCACACCTAAATTGGCAGGGAGTGAAAAAAAAATTAGGGAGCGCTCCGGGGTCGCTCCCACGGGAAGCGGGCCGGGAGAGCGCGCGCGCTCCCAGGGTCGCTCTCACCTGGAGTGCGCTTCGAGAGTGGGTTCCAGGGGGGCACTCCCCCGCAACCCTGGACAGGAGTTGCTAGCAAAGCTAGTAGTAGCCAGCAGGAGGTACGAAAGATAGTACCAACAGCCAACAGGACTAGCAGAGGCCAGCCCTCGCAGGGAGAGAGGGAGATTGTATCAGTTGGGGCATTAGCAGTAGAGTTTGTGTGTCTCAAAGAACCGAGACAGACCCACAACATGATGAGATTGGCTAGCTCTAAAGGTATTTCCCCTTGGAAAATCCATTGGGGCTTTCTGGTTTGTTTGATGGGGTTTTACACCCTAGGAAAAGGCATCTAATATTTAAATTTAATTATTGTCGTCTTAAGGGTCAAGTCGACTCAAATCGCCAACAAGATAAGGAGATGCACTACTTGTTGCTTCACACCCCTTGGAAAAGCATAAATACAAGGAGTATAAGGATTAGTCTTCTTGTGGAGTGGCTAAAAGTGACTCAGCCAAGGTAGCAAAAGGAGCTGCAGTCTAAGGCAGCAAAAGGAGTTGCATGTATCTAAAGCAAGGAGGTCGCATTTGTTGAGGTTTTGTTGGTTGGAAAGGGCTAGATAGAAGTTTTTTGAAGGGCGAAGCTTGAAGGAATCTAAGCTACAGCCTAGAGGAGGCCTAGGAATAGGCGACAGGCAGCTTAAGTGAGGTCACAGCCAAGGTATAGACTGTGGGCCTAAACAGACCAACTGCATCCTATTTGAAGAGTTGTTAGGGCCGCATGGTTATACAGGATGGGCCAAAGGCCCAAAAAATAGGTAGGCCACAAGAGGGTTGCAGCCCTGGCTGATAACGTTGCAAGCCCGATGAAGCAACCACAACCCAAAATTGGCTGGTCGAGGAGCTAATGAGTTGGCCAAGGGTTTGTTGCAGGGTTTGAGGAGCTACAACAGCAAGGTTTTGATAGTTGTTGATGCGAATATGCTATCAAGTAAGCAGCTAAGTTTCTAAGGGTTGTTGTTTGTATTTCAGTAGAAAAAGGACTGCCACTGTGTATTTATTTGGGTTGTGAGGGCTTAGAGGACACAGCCTCAACCCTAGGAGTTTGGTCAAAAGGAATTGAGTTTGTATCTAGCATTGTACTCAAATATAAAGAGCCATTATCCCTAACCCTATGACTTTTCTTATTAATGAAATTGTAAGGAACAAATTTTGGGCATAATTATTATGTACTATCATTGATCTTATTGTTGGTGTAATTTTTTATAAGAAAAGTTTTTGAGATTTTGCACTTTCAGTTTGTTTGTGCTTCCTAGCTAAAGCATAGATCAAACCTAGGGTGCGTGGAATTCTAACACAATCGTGCTAGAAGGACTTAGCAGAGGAGCAATGGCAAGATGCATTGCAATGACAAAGAACAAGGAGCAAGAGGCTCTAGAGACTGAGTTGATATCGGGGACTCAATGTTCTAATCTAGAAGATGGGCAAGAGGCCTCTTCCAAATCTATTAGGACTAGTCGGTATGAACTAACACTGACAGATGCCCATGAGCAACCTCTTAGGAGCATGGTCGGAAGAAACAAGTCCTCAAATTAGATTCCAAAATAGGTAGCAGGGAAGTCTTCAAGTTCAGAGGGAACAACTACAGCAGTGGATGATGTGGTGGTATTGGAGACAGATGCAGGTGGAGGAGGTTCTTCAAGAAGTGCCTCCCTCGCTAAGCGGGAGTGTTGAAATTTGTAGCTCGGGAAAGTACTTCTGCAGAAATCTGTTTGTGTCACATATGATTGAGATTGGTTGTGTAATTGTGCTTCCGCTATATATTTTGTTACGAACCTACCTATGTGTTCATTCAATAAGTTTTGTTAGGAATTAAATGTCAGATGTTGGATTCAAGGAAATGTAACAAATTAAAACTTCTCCCTTCAACCAATTAGGCCCCTTGTGGTAGGAGTTAAGGCTTGAAGAGTGGGGCTAGGCCAAGGTAACAATCAACCTTTGTCCTGCTTGTGTGTCAAGCATAGCAAATTGTGCAATCTTCAATAATATGCTAAATAGAGTGGTAGCAAGCAAAATTATAGCATTTCCACTGGATTGCACAATGATGAATTGTTATGTTTGGGATTTTATCATCATTAGGTTTATATTTTATAATTTTAGAGATGGGGAGTCTTATGTTACAGACCTTGAATTTTCCTAAAATTTGGGGTTGCTCCCAAACATCCCCCTTGTGTGTATCCCCACTCTTGTGTTCCCCCGTCCCGAAAACTTGGGGGAACATAGGATTTTTTGCTTCAAGATATAATATCACATAATCTTTTATGTTGTTACTTCATATTGTAAACCATCACATTGTAATTTTTAACCTTCACAAAATAATCTATCTATATATGGTAACTCAATTTAGAAAGTGTTGAGATTTGTAGCTTGGGAGGTACTCCAAACCCTAGGCTAGCGGGTTTTGGAGGAGTCGACACACAAGTGTGGCTTGTGGGCTTGGAACCCAAGCTTGGGGTTTTGTACCCAAAGGTGTTGGGGCCAAAACCATGTGGAGATATCTACATGTGTTGATTTGAGTTGATAAAGGACTCCAAGAGTAACCAGACGCAACAAAAATCACTTGAATCTGAGTTGTAGAAGTGAAGATATGAATTTTTTAAGTTGGTTGGTTTTTTTAGACACAATAGTCATGTCGGCTTCGTGATTTTGTGTGCCCCATGACATTTGAATCACACCACATGGAGACCTTATGTTTTGTATAAATATAAGGTGAGTTGGGAGGCATTTGACACATCCAAGGTGCATCTTCTCATAGAGATCACATCTAAGGCAGTCGCAGCTAGGAATAGAGGCGCAGGTTCAGGCGTGTAGGTTGTTCAAGACGGGCGCGAAGGCCACACAAGTTTGACATGAATAGTTGTAAGGGTCGCGTGGGTTTTCTCAGGACAATCACGCGAACCACGCGATATCGCCCAATACAGCTGCAAGGCACGCGCAGTGTTTTCTGGGGAAGTTGCAGATTCAGGTCGTGCGGGTTTTGTCAAGATAGTCACGAGGGTCGTGCGAGATTACCAGGTATAGTCGCGAGGGTCGTGCGAGATTACAGGTATAGTCGCAAGGGTCGTGCGAGAATACCAGCTACAGTCATGAGGGTCGCACAAGATTACAAGGTCCAACCACATTTTATGATTTGATGTGTTGGGTTGGGTCCAGTTGGATGTGGGTCTGAGTTGGACAATTGTGGGAGTCTGTTAGCAGCCAAAAGGAAGGATGATCCCAGTACTTGGATGCCTTAACCAGGTAGCAGATGCTACAGCATGTATTGGACGCTCGTGGTTTGTTGGAGGGCAGCGTGAGAGTGGGCCAAGTGTAGGTCTAGGTGAGGCAGAGTTGGAGCAGCCTAAAGAACAACTCGGAGGATTGTAGAGGCTTGCTTCAAGCCCTATGTGCACCATCTTGATGGACTAAGGTGGTTGCTAGAGTGGCAGAAGAAGAGCTCAAGGGTTTGATCATCCAGGAGCAGTTTGAGTAGCCCGAGACTTTCCTTGTGGAGAAGGACAACTCAGCAGAAGAAGGGCAGTCCTCCTAGTTTGTGTTCATCATTGGAGAAGCGACATTTGAAGCGAAAGAATGCGGATCCTCCACTATATTTAGTAGCCAAATTCTTCCTCATGTAATGGCATGCTCAATGTTGATTATCACATTAGTTAGCAAAGGATCCTTGATACTTCCTCACAAATTGACTAGCATTGAGCAAGACTTCTCAATGATATTTCTTTATTTTTATTTATCTAACAATCATATATTAACAATGGTCAGTAGACAGAGGGACTGAAATGGAAAGAACTTTAGGCTCTAATAGCTTGGTTTTTTATCCAAGATAAGGAGAGAGAGGAGGAAATGTAATACATGAACAAAAGAGGAGACTTGTGAAATGTTGTATACTAAGGGGGGAGAGAGAGAGAGAGTAAACCAACGTTGCACGAAGCGAGGATGTTTTTTGGAAGCGTCATTTTCGAAAAATTTAGGAAGCGAAGCGTCTCGAAAGCGTCTACTATATATATACACTTTTTATATTTTTTTTGCATTTATATTCAAAACAAACATCCCAAATACCAAATTTGTTGTAGAAGACATGGAAACATGCAAATTTTTACATAAATCAAGATAATTATGACATCCATGATTCCATTGTACATCAATAATTAATTATTTGAGCATCAACCATCTAGATTCTAGATTCTAGCAACTGTAATCATGTATAAAATTTTTAAGCATATTATAAAACATAAAACATTTAAGCATACTATAAAACATAAAATATTTAAGCATGTTGCATATTATAAAACATAAAACATTTAACCATATTATAAAACATAAAACATAATGATAAAGCATATTATCTAGCAAGTGAGCAACTTCCAACATTAGTCATGTCCAAAATTCAAATAATAATGTTTACAAAATATGCCACTTGGCCACCACCAAGACAAAAAAGTTCAAATTCACAACAAGCCAACAAGTCTATTCTATGACAAAGCAATAAATTGTGAATATATCTACTAATCTCTCCTGCTTCCACCACGAAGAGTACGTGGCAATGGGCCTCCACGTGGTGGCAATGAAGAAGATAGGGGTTGTAGAAGTTGTGGCACTGCAATTGATGAAGACGAAGCCCTTGTTGTTGGTGTTGAACCATGGAACCTGGGAACCAATGGACCAAATGGGGGTGGCATCTCAACTCGATCATCATGATCATGGATAAGAGCATCCTCTAATTGCTCTAATCGTCCATCCTCCAAAATGGCCTCCTCTGGATACATGTCTCCAACCTTAAGGTCTTTATTACTCTTTGCATCATCACAGTAATGGGACAACAATTGCAAGTTGTAATGAACATAAACCAAGCTCTTTGCCCAGTCTAAACTCAACATGTTCCTTTTAACACTATGGATGAAAGAATAAGAGCTCCAACACCTCTCTGTAGAAGAAGTGTTTACCACCAGTGATAGCACCCGCAATGGGACTAATCTAGTCAATGCAACCATATATTTTTCTAGAACCTCTGGATCTAGGTGTGGTTTTCTCTTGCTCACCCCCCCCCCCCCCAAAACAAAAAAGGTGTTAGTGTTGAAAGCCATGATGGATAAGAGTATTTACGTGTCAAAACTTATGCTAATGCATGGAATGGAACATTTAGCATAACCCATCGTTTTTCCACCTCTACACGAATATAATTGTACAAGGTGATATCTCTAGACTCAACAATGTCTTTAATCTGCCCCAACATGTTATTCATTTGCTCATACACCTCCCCAATTATTGGTTGATCTGAATCTACAAACTTGACTGCGTAATAAATTGGTTTGGTGAATTGCAAAACATATTTAACCTATGACCAAAAGTACATGTCAAGAATAGTGTCCTTGGCTACATTAGCACCATCTCTATCAATGTTAATTTCCTCCCATGATTCAGCAGTGACCATATTAGTTAAACCTTGTCTCACCTTCACTAGCCGCCTAAAGGGGAGGTAATAACCTTGCAAATCTTGTTTTTGCAAGTTTAAGAAACTGCAACTTGGAGTAAGTGCCATAGAAGTAGTTTACCCTTGTATGCCTTGTGATAAACTTAATGAGTTGCTTCCCTCTCTTGTAAAGCTCATTAATCCACCCACATTCTTTATGCATCACAATATCATGCATCAAAAGGGTCAATGTGTGCACCAAGCATCCATACCAAAATATGTGTGGATGAGTATGCTCAATAATTTTTCGTGTTCCCTTACAATTAACTGCATTATCTGTGATCACTTGAACCACTTTACTACGACCAACATCTTTGATTGATTGCAATAGGAGATCTTCAATGTTTCGAGAAGTTGCACTGACGGGGGAGGAATCATGACATGTAATAAATACTACACCACTAGCAAAAACACCAAGAACATTTAACAAATGTTGGTTTTTGATAATTGTCCACCCATATGATGCAATGGATACGCCATAATCCACCCACTCATTTGTAAAACGTGTCAAAGCTATTTGAACCTTTTCTTTTTCTCTTTCTAATAAAATTGTTCTAGCTTTCTCATAGTTGGGGGACTTGTATCCTTTTGGGGCTTCATTGATGGCCTTTACCATTTCAAGCCAATAGGGAGAGTGAAGCACATTCAATGGTACACCGCAAGCACAAAGAAATCAGACTATCTTTCCATCCTCATCATCCCTCCCAACAACATTAAGGAAATCCCCTATTATTTTTTTACCTCCAAAGCTTGCAGAAGTACCATGAAGAGGCGAGCTACCAAATCTGGAGGTTGCACTTGATTCAGATTGAGTTTTTGTTTCTTATTTTTTTGTTGTGCAGCCTCCTCTATTTGAATATATTTTCTTCTTTGTTCAGCTGAAATCTTTGGCCAAATTGCTATCCCCATGGCACCCCTTTTTTCATCACTGTCCATCACCCCACAAAGATGCCTCCTCACACGGGTATATGAACCACTATATGGTTTTCCTCCATGACTACCATGAGGGCACAAAAACTTGTAGCTTCTGCCAACTTTTCCCCCTTCAAGTGTGGTCACACAGTTCCACAAGGGTGTCAATGCAGCTTTCCCCTCTAGTGTTTCAATGTTCTCATCAAAATCATCCCCTTCCTCTTCAAACCCTTCCTTTTAATCATACATTGGGTCACTCATATAGGGACCACTATTTTGTTCTTCTTCTTGTTCTTCTCTTCTATTTCTACTCCCCCTTGCCATCATGAAAACCAAGATTGCAATGATACATAGAAGCCAAAAAAACATCATCTTTGAATATGAATATATGTGGTGGACAACCTGCAAATAATTGAGCAAGAAGAAATAATGGGAAAGTGTAGGAGAGGGAGGAGAGAAAATACAAAAAAAAATGACAAAAAAATGAGGGAGTTTGGGGTTTGCACTTACCTTTTTAGCTCTTGTAGATGGAAGCCCTTCTTTACTCCTCCAAGCTCCTCCTCCTTCACTCCTCCAAGCTCTCTTCTCCTCTCTTTCTCCTCTCTTCTCCAAGCTCTCTTCTCCTCTCTTCTCCAAGCTCTCCAAAAACACAAGTGAGCAAATGAGAGGTGAAAGTGAGCGTTTAATTTTTTCATCCCATCCCTAACTCAACACTAACCCATCCCCCAACCCAACTTAAGCCAAAAAATCAAAATAAAAAATAAAAAATCATTTTTTGGTGGGGCGCAAGTCGTATCTGTCTATCGTTGTACGGAAGCGGTCGCGATCCGTACCGATCCGCCCCCGAAGCGCGGCACTTCTGTACATCGATCCATCGTAAAAAATACGAATCCGGCGTACGAAAATGCAAATCGGGCAAGGCAGTTCGAAAATGGCAGGAACCACCTTTTTTCGCCCGATCCGCGTTTCTGATTTCTGGATCCGCGTTCCGTACGGCGAATCCCATACGATTCTGTAAGAATCGTACGAGGCGCAGATCAAGTGTTGGAGCCGAGGGAGACGTTTCCTGCAACACTAGTGCAAACAATGGCACATGAGTAGCAAATGAAGAAGATCCAAGAAAATGGCTTTGCTGCCACTTACTAAGCCCTTGGAACCAAATCGATGTAGAATGATCAGAGAATACGATAGATAAAAAAATAAATAATTATTATAACATTCCAAAGTAGTACATTGGGCAGTGCTTTGCTTACTTCAAGAGAGAAATAGGATGACCTATGTGATCTTCGATTATGACTTGCACATCCAAATGGACTTCAGAATCCTACAAATTCTAATGATGATATGATATGATACAAGAGAATAGGAGACTCATTTATACATTGGCCTTTGACCTTTCAACAATGCTTTAATTTAGATGATTAAGTTGTGTTTGTATTAAATCAACTTACATGTGTACATATTGGGGTACATGCTGTTGAGAAATCTAGGGTAGCTAGATTAGGTTATTTCTCTTACTTTGATAACTGTTTGTGATGTATTTTTACGTAACTTAATTATAGCTTCTTTCTCTTGCTTATATTTAGTATTCTTATCATCAAACAGCGCTACCAAATGAGACAAGAGGACACAAGACGTAGGTGATCAGCTAGGGCCAAAACCTCTCCTCTTGAGAGGAAAACCCACAAGCATTCTTCTCTTCATATAGAATCTTCAAATGACGAATTCCAAGACCTAAGACCCTTGACAAAGACCCCTCCAAGACCAAGTCAACCTTTCTCCATGATGAGCTTTCTTTCTAGCAATTTCAACCCCATCAACTTCAAACCCAAAAGTTTCTTCCGCAACTTCAACCTAGCAATTTCTTCTGCAATTTTGACCCAGCAGTTTCTTATACAACTTCAACCTCAGCAACTATCCAGCACTTCGACTTGCCTAGTAACTTTCCAGCAACTCGACTTGCCTTGCAACATTAGCAACCCTAACACGAGAGATAGAGATCCAAAAAATTCGAACTTGCTTTTCTTCTCTTTATCCTTGATTTTCGTCCTTTTCCAGCTTCTTTCTTGAGGAGATCGAACTTCCTTGTGTGTGTGCCCAAATGAGGTCGAGTTCCTTCTTATATATAGGCTTTCCAAGGATACGAATTGCTTCCTTGAGGCCAACTTCATCTTTCATGTAGGCCAACTTGTTTGAGGCACAATGACAAGGTCTTGGAGGGTCTTTCACTCTAATTTGACTCAAATAATTTTTTCTTTACAATATGTAACATGCCCAGAAGGGTCTTTCATACATGACAATGACTCTTATGACTTGTTGACTCAAAGACAAGCCTTTTTAGCACTCAATGGGTGCTTGACCTAAAAAAAATTCTCTTGAGCATGAAACCCGTGCCTCAAGAATGAAGATAATAAATTTATTTTTCTCTTTACAATAAATACATAAAATCATGATTGTTTATGTCATTATGAAGACCGAACCTAGTTACATAATTCAACACGTGCTTTGTGTGTGTGTTGACCAAGAGCTAAACACACCACATTTCCTGATTTTATTTACCCAAAAGTCATGATCATTCTATGCTTCCACTTATTGTTAAACTTTTATGAGTCTAACAACATTATATCTTGTAAGCTGGCCATGTTCTAATATTTTTCCAGACCCTGAAATGTATGTCCCACATGTTATAATCCTGACTGTTAAATTTTTCTGAGTTTAACAACATTATACCTTGTAAGCTAGCCATGTTCTAATATTTTTCCAGACCCTGAAATGTAAATTTTATATACAAATCTTTTCGCATGATGTTTGTTCCCTATGCTGCTTCCAACAACACCTTCAAACTCCAAATCGTGTTGTTACGACAAGCCCAAAAACAATATTTATGGAGTATTCCTACTTTCCAAGGTGTCTACCATAGGATAAGATATTTGAGAAGCAGTGAATATTCATTGACCATAATATTTGGAAACAACCAATAGTAATCATATTAACAGGGGGTAAACTGTAAAATCCCACAGTCAACATCATGGATTTTCCAAACTAACACACAGAAAGATTAGGTTCATACACTTCGTGGCAAATACTCGAATGTCACAGTACGACTACCAGATCTATTTTAAAGCTATTTAATATTTAGGGGTTATATGTTGTATATTATATAAAGGCATAAATGATATAAAATAAATTAATTAAAAATAAAAAATAAAATATGAAGTTTATGAAATGAAATTGTCAGTCAAAGCAAACAAGCTAGAATTTAGTGAACACCAAACTCACAGTTCAGACCAATGTTGCAGGAAACGTCCCCCCCCCCCCGCGGCTCCAAGGCCCAAACCGTACGGGATCCGTACCCAGAACCGCGGATCCAATTTTCAGAAATGCGGATCCCAAAAAAATTTGCGATTCCTGGTTTTTCGGATCCATACACACGGATCCGCGATTCCGTACAGTGGATCCGCGGATCGTACGGCGGATCACTGTACGGAACCGCCGCGATTCCGGGACGGATCCGTACGGATCACGAACGGTTCCGTACAGTGCCGTACGGATCCGACTAATGTAGGTCAGAAAATTGACTCTTTTTTTTTTTTAAATTTTTTGTCTTTGGTTGGGTTAGTAGGTGAGTTAGTGTTGAGTTAGGGATAGGAGGAAAAAAATATAAGCTCTCTTTTACCTCCTTAGATATTTCTTAGATGCTCCCTCATGGTAATGTTAAATTCTTAAAGTAAAAGTGACATTCTCATTTATTTTTTACTTAAAGTATAAATGAGAATGTCACTTTTACTTAAATTTTTAACATTACCATGAAATGACTCAGGATGTTTGAGAGTGGTTCCAGCCTGATCGGACTTCATATGGAGAAAATAGAATTTCATATCCTCTTCAAAATTCAGCAGACTTAACAGTTTTCAGAAATTCAGGATCAATGGTATGGTGGCATGTCATTAGATTATATCATGTATGAGGGTATGTGATTAGCCTTTAATCAAGAGCACCAAGCCCTATATGTACCCTAGTGTTGGTGGTGTTAATTGTTGAACTCCTTTGTCATGTCGTTAGCAAAAAATTACATTTCAATCAAGTCAAAATAATCGATCAAGCATGTTAAGTTCTTTCTACCATATTTTAAGGCTTGCATTAGGGTTGGATCAAAATTGGGCAATTTTGACTAATGTCCCTAGATAATCGAGGTAGAGGCAAAGGCTAGATAAAAGGAGAAGAATCTAGATTATAGATGGTTGATGCATCTATTCTAAATGGTTGATGCTCAAATAATTAATCATTAATGTACAATGGATGTCATATCTATCTTGATTTATGTACAAATATGCATGCTTCCATATCTTCTACAATTAATTTGGTATTTTGGATTTTTTTTTAATATAAATGCAAAAAAATAAAAATAAAAATATATATATATAGTAGACGCTTCCGAGACGCTTCGCTTCCTAGATTTTTTGGAAATGACGCTTTCGCGTCCCCGCTTCCAAAAAACGTCCCCGCTTCGTCCCCGCTTCGTGCAACATTGGTTCAGAGATGATAGACTTCCAGCGACAAGACAAAACTAATCATCTACCAAAATATGTTTACAGTTGATTAAGTGCTTGCCAATAACACAGAGTTTCAGATTACAAAGCAAAGGTTCTCCAAAATTCCAAGAACCATTACTTTAAGTCTCTCACTATTATTTAGAGATGGTGGTGGAAAAATGTTTGTCCTTTCAACTGTCTACTAGATCTCGCGTTTTCATGTGGTTGCACCTGAACAGCAAATTTTTAACATGGGATAACTTACAAAAGAGGAATACAAATGGTCGTAGATGGTGTTGTTTATGTAAGTCTAGCGATGAGATTAACTGTCATTCAATTTTTAAATTGTGAGTTCACAAAATAGTTTTGAGGGAGCTGGAAAGCATGATATGCAAAAAGGAGGCCTCACCTGGAGCAACTATTGAGGGGAAAAAGAAATGGATTAATCTGAGGGGAATCACTTAAAGGAATTGCTTTTCCCTCTGTATTATTTTAAAATTGGTACTCTCATGTGTTGCTCGGGTTCGTGAACCCGAGGGTGGGGTTCTCGAACCCGTCCCGGGTTCCCGTCCCCAAGAACCGGTTGTTGAAATGGGTACCTCTCGAAAGACCCTGGTACTTCACATAAGAACCTGGTACTCAGTATCTTCGGGTTGTGTTCTTTGGGTTCGCCAAACCCCCAAAAAGGGTGTGTGAACCCCAAAAACAGTTGCACGAGGGGTTCTTGACAATGTTTTTCCTTTGTCCAGAAATCCTTTTCTTCTCACATTTTACGTAACGGCTTGTCACTAGGTTGAATAAGTTCATGGAAGTTCAAAATACCAATATCAAACAAATGATAGAGAAATGATTTGGGTATCATACATCCATATGATATATCAGATGGAAGATAATCTCCTCCTGCCCAAGAGTAGCTTACAAATAACTTAATAAGTTTAATGCATCCTTAATCAACTAGTTCACTATAATGACATTTTTACAGTTGAACTTGGGTTTTAAAGATGGCCAAGTTAATTCAGCCAGATCATTGTACGATACTTTTATCTGAATATGGTAGAATCATACTGGAAGGGTTGTTATGTTATTTTAAGTGCAAACCCTATTCTCAGCCTTCATAGTTTACTGGGATGTAGTTAGTAGGTCCACTAAATATATAAGCTAAAGTGTTGTCCATGAAAAGATTGGTAGAAGGATGGCATTATGTTATCTAGAAACATGATTGGTAGAAGGATGAAATTATGCTATCTAGAAGCATTCTCTGAGGGACTATTAATAATGAATTTCCAGGAGGTCAGCTTCATATATAGGTATTCTTTGACTGATAGGAATCAAATCCTCTTTTCTAGCATAAATATGTAGTCCCTGTCATTAACTTGATTATAGACCTTAACAACATTGTGTTTCAACTTAATAACGAAGTGAATGTGTATTTTAGGATTTTAGTTTGCCAACCAGTGTCATAGATGAGTATTAGATTGTTAGGTTTCAAGTTTCAACTTAAACAATTGTTAACATATAAGTTGGAAGATTTCATAATTTATATAAATTGTAATTTATAATATATAATATATATAAATTATAATATACCCCCGACGAACCAACATACCCAATTTCAAAATGTGATGCACCCATCCCTGCACCCATTCTCGTACTCGTCCCCAAATCCACGTTTCCTGGCAACATATGTACTCTTAGTTCCATGGTTCTTATGTGTTTAATACTAGTGCAAACCCATGTTTTCAATCGAAGATTAGTGTGCTTACAAACCTTGCCTATTATGTATATTTTATAATCATAGTTTTAAAAATCGGCTCGGCCCAAACAGAAACTAATCAAACTAGACCTGTGGACCTGTATGTAACAATTTGTACCAAATTGACCCTAATCAACCAATCCCCTCTTGAACTAGTCACGCTATAAAAACCTCTCTCTTAAACCCTAGCAATATTGGAAATCAATGGTAATGTTTGAGATTGATTCCAACCAATGTTGTAGGAAACGTCCCCCCCCCTGGCTCCAACCCCCAAAACGCGTCCCGTACGGAACCGTACGAGATCCGTACAACGAAACGTGTTTCGGAATTTCCGAAACATGTTTCACAAAAAAATTTGCGTTTCCTGGAAAGTCGGATCCGCGTTTCCATACAGCGGATCTGTGGATCGTACGGCAGATTGCCATATGGAATAGCCGCGATTCTTGAACAGATCCGTACGGTTCGCGAGCGGTTCCGTACAGCGTCGTACGAATCCGACTTGCGCACTAAAAAAGCATTTTTGATTGTACGAAAAATTATTGAGTGTACTTATCCACACATATTTTGGTCTAGGTGCTTGGTGCACACATTGAACCTTTTGATGCATGATATTGTGAAGCATAAAGAATGTGGGTGGATTAATGAGCTTTACAAGAGAGGGAAGAAGCTCATTAAATTTATCACAGGGCATACAAGGGTTAACTACTTCTATGGCACTTACTCCAAGTTTCAGTTGCTTAAACTTGCAAAAACCAGATTTGCAAGTTATTACCTCACCTTTAGGTGGCTAGTGAAGGTGAGACAAGCTCTAACTAATATGGTCACCGCTGAATCATGGGAAGAGATTAACACTAATAGAGATGGTGCTAATGCAGCAAAGGAAACTATTCTTGCATGTTTTTTTGGTCACAGGTTAAATATGTTTTGCAATTCACCAAACCAATTAATTACATGATCAAGTTTGGGGATTCAGATAAGCCAATTAATGGGGAGGTGTATGAGCAAATGGACAACATGTTGGGGCAGATTAAAGACATTGTTGAGCCTAGAGATACCACATTGTACAAATATATTCGTGCAAAGGTGGTCAAATGATGGGATATGCTAAATATTCCATTGCATGCATTAGCATATGTATTGACACCTAAATATTATAGTCCATCATGGCCTTCTACAACAGCACTTGGGGAGGCAAGCAGGAGAAAACCACACCTAGATCCAGAGTCCCTAATCAAATATATGGATGTACTGGATAAATTAGTCCCTAATGAGGAGGAGGCACACTTGGTACGGAAACAGTTGAGCAGCTATACACTTTCCACTGGTCCATTTGGGAGCATGCATGCTATTAGAGATTGAGAGAGTTTTTCTTCTATTGAGTGGTGGAACATGCATGGAGGTGCTACTCCACTTCTACAGACTTTGGCATTGCGGGTGCTATCACAGGTGGTAAACACTTCTTCTACAGAGAGGTGTTGGAGCTCTTATTCTTTCATCCATAGTGTTAAAAGGAACAGGTTGAGTTTAGAACGGGCAAAGAGCTTGGTTTATGTTCATTACAACTTGAGATTGTTGTCCCATTACTGTGAAGATGCAAAGAGTAACAGAGACCTTAAGGTTTGGGACAAGTATCCAAAGGAGACCAATTTGGAGGATGGAGTGTTGAGACCAATTTGGAAGATGGAGTGTTGCGATTAGAGCAATTAGAGGATGCTCTTACCCATGATGATGATGATCGACTTGACATGCCACCCCCCACTGGTCCCATGCTTCCTAAGTTCCATGGTTCAACACCAACAGCAGGGGCTTCGTCTTCATCAGTTACAGTGCCATTGCCACAGCTTCCACAGCCACCATCTTCTTCATTTCCACCACGTGGAGGCGCACCGTCACATACTCTTCGTGGTGCAAGGAGGAGAGATGAGTAGATATTTTTAGTGTTCACACTTTACTACTTTTGTCATAGATTATCATTAGACTTGTAGGCTTCTTGTGAATTTGAACATTTTTGTCTTGGTGGTGGCCAAGTGGCCTATTTTGTAAACATTATTATTTGAATTTTGGACATGACTAATGTTGAGTCTTAGACTCTTGACAGTTGCTCACTTATAATATGCTTTATGTTTTATAATATGGTTAAATGTTTTATGTTTATCATTTATATTTTATAGTATGCTTAATTTTTAAATGTTTTATGTTTTAAAATTTATAGTATGCTTAAATGTTTTATGTTTATCATTTATGTTTTATAGTATGCTTAAATCTTTTATGTTTATCATTTATGTTTTATAGTATGCTTAAATATTTTATCATGCTTAATTATTTGATGTATGTTTGTAATTGCTAGGATCTAGAATCTAGATTCTTGACGCTCGAATAATTAATTATTGATGTACAATGGAATCATGGATGTCATATCTATCTTGATTTATGTAAAAATATGCATGTTTGCATGTCTTCTACAACTAATATGGTATTTAGGATTGTTATTTTGAATATAAAAAAAATATATATATATATCAAAAAAAAAAAATATATATATATATATATATACACTAGACACTTCCGAAACGCTTCGCTTCTTAAATTTTTGGAAAATGACGCTTCCGCGTCCCCGCTTCGTCTCCACTTCATGCAACGTTGGGTCCAACCTTATCGAACTTCATATAAAGAAAGTAGAACTTCATATCCCACTTAAAATTTAGCAGACTTGACAAGATTGATAGGATTGCAACATTTTCATCGAATTTTATCAAATATGAGGCTATGGGATTGGCATTTAATCAAGAGCACCAACCATTTATGTACCTTGATGTTGGTGGTATTAATTTTTGAATTGCTCTATAACGACCCTAACAAAAATGCACCCTTCACTCAAACCAAAATCACTGGTTAGGCATGTTAAGCTTTTTCTACCATATTATATGGTTGGGGAATTTGAGGACTCTGAAGAGTCTAAACTAGATGATGTTTATGTAGCTCCTACTAATGATCCCATTTCCAGTAGTGGCGATGAGTTTGATAAGTGAACATGTTGATCAATGATTTGTAGTTGGCTAGTGGCCCAATAGCTTGTAGCATGGTTTTCAGACTCTAGAGGCCATTTAGAGCCTCATTGCTTATGCATTTTGTTGTTGATACATATTACACTCGATGCTATTTTGATATATTCACCATTACATGTTGTATAGATGAGAAAACTTTTTTCAATTGGGTTTATCTCAAGTAGTTGGGAGGAATGAGTTATCCTCCCCACCTAGGTTCAACTCACATTGTTGACATGATAAGAAACTTGATGATATGTTGAATCATGAATATTATAAAAATCATTAATGATGATGACAATGTTTATGCTGAATTGATGATGATGATAGATGATAATTGATTATGTATTTTTAGATTTAGAATCTAGATTCTAAAATATGAATGGTAATATGAATAATGAAATTCATATATATATATATATATATATATATATATATATATATATATATATATATATATATATCTGTGTGTGTGTCATTTCCTTACCGTATCGTATCCTCTCCTTTTTTAATTTGTCGTATCCATATCCTTCCTGGATCTGTTTCAGTGCAACTTAGTTCTCATGGCGAAAAAATATATAAATGATCAAACTTTGCATACTTTGTACCTATATCACAAGGTTCGACGAACTTCAACCTTGAGGGTAAAATTTTGGCGAACCTTAAAAAAATTTTGAGGTTCGGCGAACCTCATCGAACCTCATAGCCATTGACCAAGTGCATAGATCAAAACTCATAACCTCATGTCACAACTCAAGCTTGTAATGTATGCTTGCAATTTCCATGATCGTGATAGCATTTTTTATGTTTATTGATGTTGATATCTTACTATTTTATCATATTTTTCATTTTAAACTTAGTATATGTATATATATAGAAAATGTATATAGACAAACCTAATGGCGAATCTCATCAAAAAATTCGAACACGAACCGAACCTAATCATTGTCGAACCCGAACCATTTGACATAGCTTTGTACTATGTAGTGTGCATTATTAATTTTGGTGATGATGTTGTAACTTGTCATGTTGATGATTGAATTTTGAAATTTGAAATAGAAACTTGATGATATGTTGAATCATGAATATTATAATAATCATTAATGATGATGACAATGTTTATGCTGAATTGATGATGATGATAGATGATAATTGATTATGTATTTTTAGATATAGAATCTAGATTCTAAAAGATGAATGGTAATATGAATAATGAAATTCTTATATATATATATCTGTGTATGCGTGTGTCATTTCCTTACCGTATCGTGTCCAGTTTTTTTGAAATTTATCGTATCCGTATCTGTTCCTGGATCTGTTTCAGTGCAACTTAGTTCTCATGGAGAAAAAAATATATAAATGATCAAACTTTGCATACTTTCTCTCTAATGGTTTGGGATCTTTAAAATAATTTTTCCATTAAAAATTAATTATTCTATGTATTTTTTAAAAATACATTCATTGATTCCGAGTCTATCTAAGTCTCAGCCAAAACCCAGTTCGATAGGTGCAAAGTCAAAAACCGGTTCTGAGTTTTAAAATTATGTTTATAATCACCATTCCTTCAACATTTGTGCACAAATATAAACTTAGAACTGTTCTGTTCGAAAACATAGAAGGAAGAAATGGTCATTAATGTAGCGACACTTTACAAGTGTGCCCATAGCTCTCTACAGCAAATTATCATGATATTCGTAAGCTAAAATCTGGGTAAAAGCTACCCATAAAACAATTTTGAATAATTATGCCTGTATATTTGAATGATGTCCCAGGTGCCCATTTTCTTGAATCACACAATATTACAGAAAACAACATTTATCCACTTTTCATTTACACATCTAGTGGTTTTGAAAGAAGATTACAGCCAATTTGTATAATCAATATTTTACTCTTTTCCATTATACAAATCTTAAATGAAAATGACACCAAACAAATTGAAGCAAGAATTCTTTAAAACCACCGACTTTAACAAATACATACACAGAGATTTACTTAGAAACCACAGTGAGAAAATATCAGTCATCGAAGAAACTGACCTGTAAATTCTTATCCTTTATGTACCCCCATATTCGCTTCACCACTTCTGCTCGGGACAACTGACTTTCACCAGTACCAAGAAATGTGACAAGAGCATCAGAGAGGGGAAGAGGAGAACAAAATCCTGAATTTTTTCCACTACCACCTTCTTTTTTCTCTTGCTTCCGCCGTTTTGACTTTGATTCTGAATCTTCCGAACCTATTAATATCAGTAAAAAGAATGGAGAGATTCAGCAACACAATATGTAACATTGAAGTATAAAGGCTATTAATATTGTTTCTGACCCACTTTCACATACAACTAAATACAACTCATTGATGAAACAACTCAAACACACGCAAGAAATGCAATCAACTATTGAGAAACCTATACCATAAAACGGGAAAACTACCACCTTTTTTCTCTTGTTTCGGTCGTTTTGCCTTAGGTTCTGAGTCCTCTGAAACCACTGATATCAAGCAAAAAAGAGAGAGATTTCAATAATGGAATATACATTATGCAAGTATAAACACTATTAATAATTACTATAACTCATTTTCACATACAATTCAATACAACTGATCCATGAAACAACACAATCATGCCCAATAAATGCAATCAACTAATGAGAAACCTAGACCATAACAAATGGAAAAACTGCCATGTTGTTTTGCCATCAGTTCGAAGTCCTCTGAAACTATGCCTATCAGTAAAAAAGAGAAGAAACTCCATAATAGAATATATGTAATTGATATCCAATCAAAAACACTACCAATATTTATTATAAGCCATTATGTAGAATTCATTACAACCAATCCATGAAGCAATTTAAGCATGCCCTATAAATGCAACCGATAATCGCAAAACTTATTCCATGACACACAACATGGAAAATCCATTCAAGCATAAACACTACTACTATCTAACGTCAACAATAACTGAGATCCATAGAGGATCCAGTCCAACTGATCAGGCATAACTTGAACATACCTACTAACTACAAACAATCTTCAGCAGCTTGACGAACAAACTAGTTTTCTTTGCAACTAAGAAAAGCCACACAAGCGATGGGAACTTCCATTTAATCTTCAAGTCGGTTACAACAATGTAAACCACAGAAAAGAAAATTAAATGTAAAAATAAAGGCAAAATGTTTAGCATTTCCTCATAAAAATAAAAAATATTACTAAAAATATATATAGAAAAAAAAGTATATTCTTTATAATGAAAAGCAAACATGCCACCTAAAACATTCTGACATATAATTAGAAGAAAGCAAAACAGCAGCATCTAAGGGACATCAATGATGAAACAGGCAAACTAGCAGAAAAGCCTCCGAAAACAGCATAGACCTCGCCAAAACACACAACAATCATCCTACAGCATTCAAAACTAGAGATTGCAGTGTTTGAAATATGATAATGTAGAATGACCAATGCTCCCTCATAATAATTCTCATAACTACGTCCTATAGCTCAAAACAGACATGAAAAGCATTAGGACTAGTTTGCATCTTTCTCTAAATTTTTATTAGCATACAATTTTACTTGTAAGTACTGACTAGCTACTGCACAAGAACCATAATTATCAATATTGCAAACATCAGCAAGGGTCCAGAAAACCAAAAAATCATAAAAATCAGGAAAATATCAGTAAAAATTGGCATACATCAGAAAAATTAAAAATACAAAAATTAAAATAAAAAAATTCAATTAAATCATGATTTTTTTCCATTAAACAGAGATTTTTTTGTACAGTTTATGATAAATAGCACGGGCATACAGAACCACTTGGAGAAATAGCACAGGACATACACCATATAAGCTGGTATATGGCAAACAGGTTCTATTACCAATTGAATTCCAGATCAAAACTTTCAGAACTGTAGTTCAGTTAGGACTAGATCTCTCTGAGGCACAACAACAGCGTCTTCTCCAATTAAATGAGTTAGATGAATTTCGTGGAGATGCGATTCAGCAGAACATCCTAATTCAGCAACAACGAAAAAGGTGGCATGACAAGACTATTCAGAAAAAACAGTTCCAACGAGGTGATTGGGTACTCCTTTATGATTCTAGATTTAAAATTTTTAAAGGGAAGTTCCATACATGTTGGATGGGACCTTATGAAGTGATCCGAGTATTCGAGAATGGAGCAGTAGAAGTTAAAACTATTGATGGACAAAATTCAGTATTCTTGGTAAATGGACACAGATTAAAAATGTATTTTCAGCCACTTGCCAGGAAAGATTTTACACAGCAAGTCCAACAGCGATTCGGGACGGTAGTGTATGAAGTGATCCGAGTATTCGAGAATGGAGCAGTAGAAGTTAAAACTATTGATGGACAAAATTCAGTATTCTTGGTAAATGGACACAGATTAAAAATGTATTTTCAGCCACTTGCCAGGAAAGATTTTACACAGCAAGTCCAACAGCGATTCGGGACGGTAGTGGTGAATGGTAATACCAACCTTTTGAAAACATGAATTCTTCTTCTTCTTTAAATAATAAACCAAAAAAAAAAAAATTAAATTAAATTAAATTTTAAAATAAAAAGTAAAGAAAAAATATTTTCCTGTAATTATGAAAATCAGTTTGCTGAAATGATTGCAGAAGGATCAACCTGAAAACCAGCTTGCTGGCAAGAAGATCAAAAATTTGTAATAAAAAGAGAATGTTGCTTGATCTTTAAATATGTAGCGACCACCAAGTAAAAGCAAGTTCAGCAGAACCAACCTTTATACAATTGGGATAATTAGCATGGATATTTTTATTCAGGTAACGCTTAATTCTCGCCGTAGTTATTTTTCTTGCACCAGTGCAAGTAGACCTTCCAGAAAATTTTCTGCCTTTCTTCATATTCCACTTTCGTAATATTCCCTCAGTTTCCTTCTTCAATCCCAGAATGATTAACCTTCCCATATTCTTCTGAATTTACCCTATCCGTTTCGTAAAAAACCCCACTTTACCCTTGAATTTTTTCCCTATCCCACTTATGTTTATCCCCTCTTGTGGTACTATTCCTAGAATCCCTGTAACAAAATTCCTTCCCATTCTGAAATTTCTCTTTTCCCACTTCTTTGTTCCCTCATGAATTCATTGCAAGATCTCGCGCACAAAGAGCAAAAGGGTATGCTCTGAAGCATCAAGAAAGGGCGAAGCAAATTTCCAGTATAAGTTGAGGACGTCATGTTGGAAGTCCAACCTATATTTTACTTAAATTCCCTGTTCTTTTTTCAGAAATTATGCTTGCACTAGTGCAAGCATGTCGTCCTATATAATAAGTGCAAGCAAAATGGTACCAGCAGAATAACATAGTTTGAGCGGTGCAAGCATGCACCCTGTCAGAAACATAGTACAATTTGTTCTTTTCATAACATACGTCATAGGAAAGTGGTCATCATGAAAGTTTATAAGAAGTCCTTTCACTTAGTCGATGAGTACTTGTGCTATCATATTAACTAGGAGAAAATTATTTACAGTACAAGGTGTTTTTAAGTTAAGAATCATGATCATTTTTTAATGAATGCTAAAGTTCTTATTTTGAATTATGAAGGAGTGCAGAAGTGTTTAACCATTGCTTGGATATAATTGCCCCTTTCCGCCATAATCCTAGATGTCCTTCACTCGTAATGATTACCCCACCTAGCTGTTAAAACGCCGCCGCAAGCACCAGTCTGGCACGATCTCAAAGATGCCACGCATCTACAGCTATTTCAGTGGAATGAATGGGTGATAAGATGGAAGGGATGGTGGACAGTTGGATCCTTATCTATAAGAACCAATTTTCCTGGTGTTGCATGTAAATTCTTGACTATTCATAACCGTTAAGCAGCGATGCCACCTGTTCGAAGCGAACCTTCGTCTCTCAGTAAGGTAGAACAAACTACTGAGTATCGCAATAGTCTTGCACTATTGCGAGACTCAGGCTTTCTTCAATTCTTGCAAAAGTTTGACGAGCACAATAGAGAAGTGGCCCTAAAGTTTGCCAAAAGTATAAAAACTGTCGAGTAAAAATTGGGCCTCTAAAATTTGAGGTTACGGAAGAGTTTATAGCAGCAGCGACAAGCTTGGAAAATACTGGTGAGCAGTGGTTTAAAAATCAAAAACTAGAAAGGAATCGATGGCAGCGTTTCATCGTCGACAAGAATATGAAGGTAGATTGGAAGAAAGGAATTATGCGCAGTGCCCTGCTGGGACAGTGGCGGGACCTCCTTTTCATCCTACAGAAATTCGTAACCTGTGAGGGAAGGTACTCCCTCACTTTTGTGTACCATTTTAGGATGTTGCAGCATTTCGAAGGCAGCCAGTACATCTGGTGGAGGATTGATTTCCCCTATTTTTTGCTTAAGAGCTTGGAAAAAATGGCCAACGGTGTGCAAGACGCGCGGGCAGACCAGGCCGGCAAGAAGTTATATCACCACGACCTGATAAAGATTTTGGTCCAGAAAAGTTAAAGGCATGACCTGGGAGGTGTTGTTAAAACAGCGACATAAAAAGACAGCTGCTGAAAAAGAGACAGAGGACCCCGCCAGCACAAGCAAGGGTCCGAGTTAGAATGTAAAGGGGAGTCCTTCTTGCACCAATGCAAAAAGGAAACGACCTAAAAAATCAACAAATGAAAGGGCCCCATCTCCAAATAAGAAGACAGCTAGTGCACCTGTTGAAGAGACTCCTTCTACGCCACCAGTACAGGCACAAACCCCCGAAGAAGACAACCTGTCAGTCCTTGTGGACACAGCAAAATCCGTAGAGGTCGAAGATGACACTCTGTTGGTCGATTTCATTAAAAGGGCCAGGAAAAAGAATGAAGAATCTGGTGCAGGCAAAGAACCACAGTCCCCACAAGATGTTGAATCCCCTTCTGCACCAGTGCAAGAAGAAGAACCAGAAGAAGAAGAAGAAACAGAAGAAGAAGAAGAAGAAGAGGAAGAAGTGTTTGATGAAACCATGAGGGATACTAAGGTCCGTGAGGAAGACATAGCCCCTGTCGATACAGAAAAAAAAAAAAAAAAAAAAAAGATTTGGTAACTCCTGCTGCTCGGATAGTTGAACTAGAGCTTCAAGTGCAGAACTTAGAACAGCTCATAGCTAAAGCGCAAGAGGATAAAGAACAGAGTAAAGAAGAATTAACTGCAGAGCTCCAGAAAAAGAAAGGAGAAGTTAGAGTTTGGAAGTACCGAGCTGCGCAATGTTTCAAGCGACCTAAAAAGGTGACAAAGAAACTAAAGAACATCAGAAAGAAGAGGTCTGAAACATTGCAGGCTGATGTCAGTATGTCAGAGCAGGATTGAGCTGGAATGCTCAAGGTTTTGAAGGTTTTTTATAAAGGTAAAGAGTTGTGTGAGGACACACAACAGCTTAGGGATGGCAGGATGTTAGCCCCCTAATTTGCTCTCTTTTTGCCATTTTCCCCTTCCTAAATCATAACCATTTACCTCTGTTTTACCTCTTTTATGCACCCTCATCTTGCACTAGTCCAAGCACGGTGACATATTTCGTATAAACTTTATTTTTCATACTTTTAATTCAACTTAGCATTAATTGATCATTTATTACATGATTTATTACTTTTAATCACTCTTTGTGACTTATCGATATCTCCAATGTTTATTTGGTAGTTAGAGTACTTACCGTGACCGCTGATCCTGGTGCAGAATCGGATCTTGCACTGTTGCCAGCACAGCAAATCCTTGCAATAGATCCGAACCTCCTTGATCACCGCCTCGTTTTGAGCACCTTCAGCCACGACAGCAAGATCGACCCAAAGGCAGTCGAGACCGAATCTGCTAAGGACGAACGCTGGAGATTGGCTACGACCAGTTTTGCTAACTGTTTAATTTTGAAGGCCGAAAAGCTAAATTCTGCGTTTGGTTATGAATTGGTTGAATGATCTATTTTGGCCTTTGGCCAAAGATCTATATAATGTAGAATGTAAATAGGACTAAAAAGAAAAAGTTGGGATAGCAGAAGAGAACAGAAACACAGCCAGAGAGGCAGTAACAGGTTGTTGTACTTTGTTATCGCCCGAATCTGGGCTAGACGATGTATTAATGTATGTACTTGCCTCAGTGAATTAATAAAAGGGAGCTTCGCCTCATGTTTCACAAATTGCATTTCTGTATTTGAACTGATGAATTGATTAAGGTACTGAGCAGCGTTTTACTGGTTGGCTAGGGCCCAACCAACCCAGCACGTTTACCCCATTTCCTGTTTTCCTGTAATTTGTGTTTATATTGTCAAGTGTGATTTAATTTTAAGCACATGCATTCCTATCTAAGTGAAAGCGGATCCGTTGTGTGAAGTAGATAAATTTCCTTTTGCTACAATTTCCTTTCCTGTACTTGATTTCAGAGTGGTTTTCCTCCGCCTGGTCCAAGCAGGAGAAATAACCCTGCACCAATGCACGTTGGTGTGATATCTCTTTTTCTGCAATTCTGTTTGACTGGTTTTCCCCACCTGGTCCAAGCAGGAGAAATGAACCTGCACCAGTGCATGTTGGTGTGATGCAGCAAGCCTTCTTAGTCTACTTCACGCAATCTTCTTTCTTTCATTAAATGCTTATGACAGGATAAATGTATATTGATTGTTTCCTTATTCCTACACTCTGTTAAGATCAGAAACATTCACTTTTTATGTGTGCAATTTGATTTAACAGTATAATAGCACTTGCAATAATTAAGCACTCATTTTAAGAATTAAATGCTAAGTGCACGACGCTCTAATCCGGTGCAAGAACTAGTTTCTTGCCACGGGATCTGAGTGCTTTGAACCTAGAAAAGTTCAAGCCCTTGCATGAAGTAAAAAGCCTTTAGTAAAGACACCATTTATACCTTCTGCATAAATCTTTGTTCCTGCACTAATGCAAGCAGACTGCGATAGTGTAGGACAGATTAGCGTAAGAAGGAAATCTCTAAAGGATCAGGTTTAAGGGCCCATCTAATGAGACTCCCAAGTGTCTCTGCTAAAGGAAAACACACACTCAGTAGTTAAACAATAATTAGCCTAGAGTGATTGCCTTTTATCTTTAATTCCCTCTTGCAAATGCATTCTTTCTTGTTCCAGTCCTAGATTATTTTGATGGTTCAAGTTGTCTTTTTTCTCTTTTTAATTTGATTCTACAATCTTTCCTTTAAAGAAAGTAGGGATTTATATTAGGAAGATTCATACCATCTCTGGCATTGCCTGTGCTTCGTCTCTAAGTTTACGGATCCCCCAGGTTGACAATTAAGTGTTGAGGAGTTTGCTTAAGTGTAATTCCTGCACCCAACACCTACCAGTCCTTGGCGCATGTCATTTTGGGTTGAGTGCATATGTTTCCATGTGCAAAGGTATATTCATTCAATCCCATCTACGTTGAATAATGGGTCGAATCTAGGTCATACAAAACTCCAAGGAAGGGTCTTTCTCATGAATGGCCACCCTTACTTGATCCAACATACTGTCAAAAGTCTCATAGATTTCTTGAAGAGTAGGAGAATTTGTGTCAGTGTAGCGAATGACCTCAACTACAGGACATAAGAGTGACACCAAATAACCACAATTTGTCCACCAATCATTATCCAATATCTGAATCATGATTTTCTTCCCTTCCTGTCTTGGATTCTGCCCATCTGTTCCAATCTGGAGTCACAACCATGGCCTGCAATGTTGACTGCACCTCAACATCCTCTCTAATAAAAGAAAATAACTAGCATATCTTGTATCAATAGGCTTGAGGAATTCCTACCTCGCATGAGACCTGTACATGGCTAAAGAGGTGTGGTGATTGCAAATAAACATTTGCACATTTCTTGTAGTTGTCACCAAGTTAGATACCCACTCAATTTTGCCAATGTCTTTCAATGCATTATTGACGCATGCACATAAGGGGTCCAGAAAATATGCCTGTATTTACTTTGAATCATTAATCCTGCTAATCTACACACTGCTATTGCATCTGTCACAACCTGTACAACATTTGTAGAGCTAGCCTCCTTTATAGCATCACGAAAAAGCTTAAATTGGAATGTTGCATCTTTGCGCTTTCCAGAACAATCAATAGCTCTAAGAAAGAAATTCCCTGCTCGGCAAGTAACTATGATGTTGATAAGAGGACGTTTGGCAATGTCTGTCCACCCATCCATAACAATAGAACAACCTTCCCCCACCCATGTTTGCCTCAGTTTTTCCTTTTGCACATTAACATTGCCCACTTGCCTTTATAATATCACTATCCTCAACTTATGTTCACCTGGGGACACATATGAGGGTCTTGCTGCTGCAATTTCTTTCACCATCTCCTTGTAGTAAGGAGAATGACTAACATGGAAAGGAATGCCATTGGCAAAAAGAAATTTTCCAATGGCATCATCTGTATCATCACGGTTCAACTTACCATACATCCCTGCAAGAGTTGGTCCCACTGCACAAGAACGAGAACCCATAGTCCCAACAGGAGATGGTGGAGGCATATTTTTCCTATCTTTTAAATTTCTTTTGGAGCTTGTGGCTTCATCAATATTTTGATGAGCTTCAGCCATGAATTTTATACTTGCTAAGGTGCCCTTTGCATCCTCAAGGGCTCTGATTTTTGCAATATGGTTAATTTTGTACATATATTAACCCCTTTGCCACCTACACCCAAAAGATGCATCTTGATCTGACTATAACTCCCAACCCAAGAATGACCACAAACATTGCATTTCCAACTGTGTGTCCCACCTCTCTGTTTCCTTGGTTTTGGTTGGGTTGAAGAGTCGGCCATTTTTCTAACATATAACAAAAGAGGTTTGCTTGTATTAAATGTCCCATTTTCATATTCTGCGAATGACCTTGATGGGGTTGCATGCGCATTGGGTGAAACACAAGCTGCACTACCACCATGGGTTTCATTCATTGTTGATGGGATTGCAGATCCAAATGGACTTTTTGTTTGAGGATTATATTCATTATCACTGTCAGGGTCACTATGGTTGCTCATGCTCTCGTGACGAGTCATTTTACAGTTGTTGCTCGCTGTGTTGTAATTTATTTTGCAATTTTTTTAATTTTTCTGCCTGCATGAAAGGTTTTATTAAAAAAAATTTTAAAAAATAAATAAATAAATTTAATGCCAAATGGTTCTAAATCCAATAATATGAAGACTGAATTTGGCAATTTGCAATGGAAAATATAGATTCTGATTTTAAAATTTAAATGTTGAAACTTGAAATCTTAAACTACTAATAAATGATAAATCGATTAAAAATTTAAAAGTGAGTGCCACATTAAAAATTACAACATGAAAAAAATTAAATATTAAAATGCAGTACGCAGCAACTTTCCAGAGCGACTGTGGAAGGCTGGAAGCTCAAGATTGCAAGCTCTGTCTCGGCATAAAATTAGCTTACAAATGGTTGTTATAATCTCTGAAACAGTGAAATATCTCACTCAATACCACCATACAAGACTAAGGAAAGTCGACCCACCAAAACAGTGAACACAGGCGACTATAATGGTTTCAAACAATTTAAAAAGAGGTGGTTATATAATATATATGATTATATCATATATGGCGTGGGCGTAGGGCCGTAGGCAGCTCGATGGCGGGCAACTCGAGTAGCTCGACGGTGGACGACGAACAGCAACTCGACGATGGACGGCAGCTCTACGGCGGACGGCGTAGGCAGCTCGACGTTGTCTCTGCGGGCGTAGGCAGCACGATAGTGGACGACGCACGCACGACGGCGAGCAGCTTTGACCGTGGATGGCAGCTGGACAATGTCTTTGCAGCAAGAAGGAGAAGTTGTCGTCATAGGCAGATAGTGGGCGTAGGCAGCAAGAAGAAGTTGTCAGCACTTCAGCGGACGCTGGAGGTCATTCAATAGTAGTTCGAACTTGGAAGCAGTTCACAGTTCAACAGGGAGCTCGATGTAAATGGGAAATGAAATGGTAAGTTTTAACTATTTAGGTTTTACTTATGTTTTTTTTTTTTTTTTTTTTTTTTTTAATACACAAAATTTCCATTTTTTTAATACTAAGGGTTATTAGACAAATTCGGGGGTCCACGACTCCCCTCAAAAGGGGACACCTAGAAGCACCAATTTTTAGGGGGGACGCACAAGAGCACTTTTTGTGGAGAGTCGCGACTCCCACATTAGGGAAACGCACCACCTTGCGTCTCCCCGAGACTCCCCAAAAAGGGTGTGTGGGGAAACGCACCCCCAAGAGACTCCTTGTCCCGGGTGCGAGGTGTGGGTGCACCCGACCCTGGGGGACGCGTCCCCGTGGAACAATGGTTATTATTGTAACTATTTTGTCCAAATGGCCACTATCAATTCAAACATTCATAAGTTAAATTGTATCTCATCCAAACTCAAAATGTTCATTTGTATATCAGCCCACCTGGAAATGCTTCTTTCTCAAAGCATGGAAATGGTGATATCCCAAGTACAGGCAATGTGAGGATATTGACATGAGAGCCTAACTTGCAAACATCGTGGCATCTTCTTTTCTTATCTGATTCTTGGTATTTGCAAGAACATGTTGAATTTATTTTGCTCAAGGTGAATACCAGGTTCATGAATTTATCCTCTCCTTATGAATACCTTTGCCTTTTAAACCAGTGGTCCAAATAATATCCCAAAAAGAACGAGGCATAGATTTACATAGTTGAATACTCACACTAATAAATGAAGAAAAAAATATCTAACAATATTACAAATAATGCATCAACCACTGTATCAATAGTCTTCCACTTTAAACTTAAAGTTGACATTTGTAAACATTATTATGTTCCTTCTTATAAAACCTGATTGTCGATTTGGATTTTGGCCCCTTTTTGCCCATAAACAAAATTCAATAACCATATATTGAACTCTGATTCAATTTTAACTTCATCTTGTTGAAACTTTATGGAAATTTTTGTAAGACCCTAATGTTGTTCTTTTGTTGGTGACAACAAATATTTCATCTAATTCCAAGGGATCTTTGCCAATAATGAAAGAACCTAGTTTCTATGGGCCTCTAATGTATCTATTTCATTAGGATCGTAATTTTCTACCAACTTATCACCATGAACCAGTATTCTTTCAATTTCCTTAAGTTGTTTCTTTCCCTTATTCATATACCTTAAATTCATACTTGGCCACTCATGCAGTTTTCAAATGGCTCTGTGAGAGCTAATCAAAGCATTTTTATTGCCAACTACTCGGCCTACAGTATATCATGTTATCTAAATAAGACTAATTACTATAACCAAGTGAATGACTTCAAACATGCATCTTAGATTCCTCCTCATATTTTTGAATAACACTAGAAAAGACAAAAACAGTCTATGGAAATAATATCACTAACAAGGACAAAAACAGTCTATGGAAAATGAACATAAAAACTAAATCAAGTTTCTAGAAGAATTCGAATAAAAACATGTAAATAAACAGTATTCCTAACATAGAATTTTCAAAACAACAAAGGCGGATTTTAGCCTAATTTAGCTTCGGAGTAATGTTATTAGCTCTTTCATAAACATTTTCACTCATCCTCCACAGTCCCAAAGACATTATTCTTATGTCATATTTTTCAATATAGCTTCAATGCAAAATATATGAATTTCATTTTCTCCTTTCAAGTTCCTATCACATTATATCAAAGTTGATTAATGAGAAGTGTAAATTCTTAATCCTTGCACATACGAAATCCTTAAGGTTGTTTTCTTCAAAGAATTTCAACTTAATGCAAAAAAAAAAAAAAAGGTGGATTTAGTCCCTCCAAAGTCCCAAAGAAATTTTCATTGTTCTTATGTCACATTTTTCCATATAGCTTCAATGCACAAGATATGAAATTCATTTTTTCCCTTCATGTTCCTGTCACATAGTATCAAAGTTGATGCACAGAAGTGTAAATTCTTATTCCTTGCACATATGAAATCCTTAGGCTATTTTCCTCATTGAATTTAAACGCAATGCATGATCTTTAAATTATAACAGCCTTCAGGAATTATACATATCAACATATCCACGCACTTTTATCCAAAAAGAATATCATAGATATTTTACTTAGTACCACAAAAAAGGGCTCAAATTTTAGGTAAATTAAACTCGAGTGTAAGTGGAAGATCACATTGGTTCCATAACTCAAGCTTAATAGAAGAGATGGTAAAACAAATGTTTACTATTAAGGTTTGGGGATTTAACAAAATTAAGATTAACATCAGGGGTTTAATAATACAAATTCTTGAATTAAAGACAATAAATGATTTCAAAACGTTGGACACCTAATCCGCAAAGAGTTATGGTGCGGAAGGTGAACCATCACAAGGAATCCAAGATACCTTGGAAGATGAATCCAAGGGTCACACAATGTATGTATATGTAACATCTTTGTAAATAATAAAGCAATTCACGCTTATCCTTCATATATGGTTTCTCATTCCAACAGTGGTATCAGAGCAGGTCTTGCTCATAAACCCATCAGATCTGCCTCTTTAAGTTTGTCAGATCTGTGATTCTAAGCAATCCTGAAATACTTGGTAGTTTCTTTCTGTACATTCGCTCTGCCATTGTTCATGGTACGCACTAGTCCTGGTTGAACAGCACTAACTTGAGCACTTGTCTGGTAAACCAATTTTTTATCTGCGTGCCATTCTACGGATAATGTTTCTCTGCCTGTGCAACATCTTCAGTGCCTCTACCGCCTAGTCAGACTTGCCATCTCTGCCCATTGTTTACCTTGTCAAAACCGTTTTCTCTGCTCACCAAACCTGCATACAGAAATTGACTCTGGCCATCCTGTCATGTCAGTACTCTGCTTGTTCAACACTTGAGTGTTTTCACAGGACTCGTTCATATTCTGCATGAGCTTCCATTCCTCCTTCGTTTCATATTTGAATCTCAAGAAGTAGGTGGAACCACACCAGATGGTGCTATAGGCCCAAAGAGACCAAGGCAGTGAGGCAGCCTTTCCACAACATGAATGAGTTGCTTGTTTCAGATAGGGAAACGGTGGAGGAGAAGGACTAAGGTGTAAATGACAGGACCAAAGATTCGAGCTTGTTTAGGTGTATTGGTGAGGATTGGTGAGGATTGCTTTCTTGTTACAATGTGGAATTGCATTCGTATTTTAAAGAGGAGAAGGTAACACCCACTGTCGAGAATCTATGGAGGTTGAATGAACAGTAGAAGCTGAGTGAAAAGATTAAATGCAAGAACAAATTATTGAATACTGGAAGGGAAATCTCACGACTGAGAAGAAGGCATGCAGGGAGGTTGCAAATTCAACGTGCAGAATCTGATGGTGGGCATCCTTGAAAATTCATATTATTTAAGTCGAAGAAGCCCTACACTTAAAACTGTGTACGTAGCTAGAGGGAGATCACGATTGTGGTGCATATGTAAAATAAATCACAAAATTTGGCCTTCCATTTGGCGGTGGACAATTTGAGCTAAGAGCATGGGCATTTTGCAAGGATTACACAGAAATTTTCTTCACCACATGTTGAAGTGTCTGGAGGAGCTTAACCCAGTAGGCAAGATTGAATTTTGCATTAATGCTATTGATTAGCAGGGTTTGTTGGTTTTCAGAATGGAAGCAGTGAAATCCATTTCCATCACTGATATGCCTAATGTGCATACTTTCTTTCCTCTCACCTTTGACAGACCCATATAGTGTTGCACGGGTTGGTTTTAGGTGGAAACATCTGACATCTGACCCTCGAATGTGGTTGCATGTGGAAAAAATGTGCAATGCTTTATCCAAGTTGTGTAGTATTCAACAATGGAAGATGCAGTCATTCTTGCAAGACCAAGAGATACCATATTCATTGCTACAGTAATTCACATTGCCTGAGATATTCAAATAGTCAAGCCCATTTGTCTGGTTGGTGGAGGTTCATTGCTAGATGAAACTGTGCTTGTTAGTGCCCTAGAGTTTCTATCCACTGGAAAATTTGCCAATCTTACCCTAAAACAGAGCTTCGAAGTTGCTTGCTACATAGAAATGGACATCATACAATGGAAAGATGTGTACTATAGTGTGGAGAACATCCTTTGGAGCACTTATGTTTTCCAATTAACCAGGCCGTTATTGGCAATAAGACAAAACAACAAAATGATGGTAACTTGCAAATGGTGTTTTTTTTTTTTAAGTTTACTAGTTAAATTGCATTGTAAAAGGGTGCATTTTCAGTAGAAACCAACACCCTTCTTGAGTTTCGTGCATGGATGATCATGGTTTTTCTTCATCCATGTGAAAACTTTAGAGACATATTCATCCTCTCATTTTGTATGGGATAAGAGGGCATTGACAAAAAGGCTTCTAGTTTTGAAGCCCTATTAATCAAGCATGTACAGGCAGCCTGAGTAACAATGATATCATCTTCTCACCTTGTATCTGATAGGGGGAATTGATGATCAACTACCCATTTCAAAGAGCCTAAGCCACGGCCTGAGCAACAATGAAAACCAAAGCCTCAAGCCTGAACCAAAATCAAAGTTGTAGTCAAAGTCAAAGTTCTGAGCGTGATTCAATTTATGGTCATCTTCAAACTGGTATTGGGAGCACTTTCTCTAGCGGAAGTGCTTCAGCTTCTAGATAGATTTGAAACTGTTCCAGGAACTGCATTAAGTGTTTCAGAGTTCGTGGCCAACCTTAAACCACCACCGCTTGAGACCTCAATGGTCTCTCTTTTCACAAAATTAGGGAGCACATCCTCTAGCAGATGACTTCAGCTTCTAGCCAAATTTGGAATTGTTTTAGGAACTGCATCAAGCATTTCAGGTTGAGACACCTCAATGGTCTCCCTTTTCACAACATTAGGGAGCACTTCCTCTAGCAGTATACTCCAGCTTCTAGTTGTTGGAGAAGCAAGGGCAAAGTAGATTAAGACTTGATTCCTCTTCTTATTAATTACTTGTGAATGTTAGTTGTCGATTTATTACATATTATGTCTTCTTCATCAAGCAATTGTACAAATGTACAAAACATAAAGATCGCAATGAGAAGAGAGACACCAAAATTAGGCAACTATCCAGGGCAAAACCCACAATGGGAAAACCCAACAATCCTTATCTTATAGAATCAGATCAAAATGAGATATCCAAGATAAAGACCAAGACCAAGACCAAGTCTGCCACAAAGATTCCAAGTCAAACCCTTGTCCACGTCCCCTTCAATAGTCAAAAATCAACGTTGGTCAACCTTCTCAAAATCTAGCCAAAAAGACAGATTTCCGGCCATGCAATAGAGGCTGAATTTTGGCCCTGTAATCACCTCAAAAAGTCATCCCTTTTCACAAAAGTCTATCACACGTGCGAGTTGTAGTAGGGTAGAAACTTCTCTCTCTCTCTCTCTCTCCTTTGACTTTTGCCTTTCTTCTTCTTGTTTAGGTGCAGCAATAGACAGATGATGAGATGATGAATGATGTCTCCAAGTGGTCGAACTTGTCTCTTATATATAGTTGTCCAGGAGGGTCAAATAAGTGCCACTAAAATTCTTGTGGGCTTATGACTTGCAAATAAAATTCTTTTTCTTTTTCTTACAAATGTCCAAATGGGACATGACATGTACAAATGTCCAAATTTTCTTTTGACTCAAAATAATATCCTTTTGACTCTTTCGACTCTCAGCATGAAGAACATGCTTTGAGAAATATAATAAATACATTAATGACAAATTTCCATTATGAAGACTGAAACTAGTTACATTCTCGAACACTAAATATATTTAAAACTGTTCCAAAATTGCACTAAGCATTCCAAAGTTGGTGGTCATCCTTAAACCACCACCGTTTGATACCTCGAGTTCTCCCACCTTTTGGGTTTGTGGAGATTCCTTAAAATCACCATTTCAGAGAGCACATTCAGCCAATTTTTGTTATGCAATTTTTTACATTTTTGTATTACAGCTCTCTTCTTGGACTCATATACAGCCCTTCAGATTAAGGGCGGGAATGTTGGACACATAATATGCTGAGGGTTATCTTTCATATACGGTTGCTCATTCCAACACAAAAGTGAAGTCACCTAACACTAGGACATGTCAACACAAGGATAACGTTGTGTGACATGGACCACAGAGAACCCTTAAAACAAGACATACATTGGGCCACACATGTCTGTGTATGTATCTGTAATTTCAAAATATAACACCAAGGATAAGCTAGATTGGTGGATACTTTTGCACTAAATCCATACAGGTCTTGAGAAGAGAACAAATCTCATTGGACTTTTTGTCATTCCATTTAGCAGTTTTCTGAAAATCTTGTACAACCTGCTATGGTCGACACACACAACATAGAGCCCTGTCCTCACCTCGGCCTAAGTCCCCACTCTTTAAGCCCAACTCCTACCAAAAGGGTCATGGGAGGCTTCCCGTGAGCTAACTCCCACCAAATTTTTCCATAACCAGTGCCTAGTAATGGAGTCCAATGGTTGAAGGGAGGAGTTCTTCTTGCTGGTATGTTGCCTTAATGAAAAGCTACAAATAAAAGTGAACTAAACTAGCACACAAATATTCTAAACATTGGCAAGATATAACATGTGAATAGTCTAATTTAATGTACACAAAGTATACTAACAAGAAATACAATTATATGTATGATTTATCACCTGTTTAGAAGAGTTATTGTACAAATTTGTTTGTTGCCCTATTTGACAAATCTGCAAATATAATACTAACAGCAATCCAAGGCACTCGAAATTCATTAAATACAGCATGCAAATAGTTAATTTTGGTGTACAAAAAAAAAAAATCCTAACCAAATACTTTTAACGGAATTGCTTTGAAAAACTCTTTGCTGCCCTATTTTTAACACGTCTGTAATTTCTGTAGAAAATGCAGAAATCAGCAAGCAGCCCTTTGAGAGTTCACCCAAAAGTGTCCAAATACTTGTAGATATTGGATCCAAGGGTGGGGATGTTAAAGGATTAAAGGTTGGTCAATTTTAGACCACCTTTAAGCCTTGGACCTGTAACAAATTTAAATTTCCGGCAAGCTGGAAATTTACTTCTGGAGGTCTAGGGAAACCCCTTGGGTATACAACCCAGAAAATTATTCCAGCTAGTAAAAAGACTTTATAGGGGCTGAAATAAGTTATTCTAAGCTACATATGTAACATAGAAGCTATTAAATTAAACCCAAGCTGGAAATTTACTTCTGGAGTTCATGGGGAAACCCCTTGGGTATACAGCCCAGAAAATCATTTCAGCTAGTAAAAAGTCTTTATAGGGGCTGAAATAAGTTATTCTAAGCTACATATGTAACATAGAAGCTATTAAATTAAACCTGAGCTAAAACAAGACAAAAATAATATACATACTTGAGAAAACAGGCCTTGTTGAATGTTTGTTGGCTGAAATCGGTTACAGTAATGCTTTCCTGCAAATATTGGCCTTTTCTTGCCACTTTGTCAAATTGCGATCACAACCCTCTCTTTGTCATCTTTCCCTTGCGGACTAGGAGTGAATGAAGAATTGGGGGAGATAACCCACTCAAACTAGTCTAGAATAACCTGCAATAAATCGTATCTCACCAAGAGGATCTACTCATTCGAGATGCTCCAACTACCATAGCAACAGTGCTACCTATATCCCACAAATCTAGTTGAAGATTCCCCCGAGAGGGCTTGTCCAACATCTATATTGTGTCTTCTTGATGGTAGCTAATGGTGAGGTGAAAATCCCCCCTTCCACATGACAACATATCGCTTAATGGATCACTATAGCAGCTTTGTGATAACCAAACTATACCTGCAAGTTATACTATAAAGCATAAATTATAAGCTAAAGCTAGGAAAAGAATGAATAGAAGAATCAATCAAATGCACAAGTATTTTGCAAAATGGTTTCTTATCGAATGGCATAAAATGATCTCACAGTCAACAACAATTATTAGAGGAGAGGCTATCCTTTTATAAAACCTTTCCTAATAACTAGCTAACGGCTAGTTGGAATCTTACTTTAGAAAGTTATTATTTCCTTTTACTAGTCATTCACATGTGGGAGACTTGGTAACTTTAATTAAAATATTATATTACAATTCATGAATTTTCCCACTAAAGGGTAGAACTGACTCATTGATTCCTTTGTAGGTCCAATGTTGCCTTTGCTTATGGCCTGAAAGTTGAAGAATGATCCAATATGCTCCAACGTTTTACTTGAATTTCCAAAGTGAAGAGTTGAAGGCTCCAACAGCTAGTTGACTTGACTTATAAGTTATAACAGCTAGTAAATTTGACCTTGTCACATTTTTGCTTGATCTCCAATGCCTTGATGAATTTTCCAAATCTGCCAACTGGGTTTGTTGAAACTTGGCCCAATCTCATCTAGGTCTTGCTTTGTTTGACTGAATTATACCTTGCATTGCCACATCATCATGCCCTGTGTTGGATCTCTAACAGCCTTGGCTTTTGATGTATTGCAAATCAAATTCTATCAATATTTGCTCCTGTTATGCCACTCTGGAAACCTGTTTTTCCACACATCATCATGCCCAAGAGGATGATCTCTAACACACTTGAAGATTTGGAAAATCTGAAAAATGATTTCATTCCTCTCATTGAGTAAATCACTATTGATGTAATGCATGTGAAAATATGCCCAACACTCCCCTGCCCCTGCAAAACCTGTAACACCTATTAACCAGCTTTGACCAGCCATAACTTGAGCATGACTTCTCTGATTGAAGAAAATCCATGTGGCATGTCATCATCTCACTAAACCAAACAATTGGAGACCATGTTGACTTTTTGACTTCCGAGACCATTTTGCATTGGGAAACATGAACTACCTCAAGAAGAATGTTGCTAATTGTGAGACTACTATATATGAGAAAAATCTAAGACATGCTACACCAAAGCAAAGGCCACCTATAGACACGATAGACTCATAACCATGTGCCAAGGCATAGGTGAACCTTGACGAATGCTATACTGGCCCATACGCTAGTGATCACCCTACAAAAGCAAGCTCAAACAAAAACATGAGTCCTCAAGTAATCCCATCCAGGGTCCTCCAATCAATGTTGCAGCAAACGTCCCCCCCCCCCCCGGCTCCAAGCCCCGAAACGCGTCCCGTACGGGATCTGCACCCCGAACCGTGGATCCGAATTTCGGAAACGCGGTTCGCAAAAAAAATTGCGATTCCTGGAAAATTCGGATCCGTACATCCGGATCCGCGTTCCCGTACAGCGGATCTGCGAATCGTATGGCAGATCGCTGTACGGAAGTGCCACGATTCCTGTACGGATCGCCAGCGGTTCCGTACAGTGCCGCACGGATCCGACTAATGTAGGTCAGAAAAATGATTTTTTTTTTAATTTTTTTCTTTGGTTGGGTTAGTAGGTGAGTTAGTGCTGAGTTAGGGATAGGAGGAAAAAAATATAAGCTCTCTTTTACCTCCTTAGATGTTTCTTAGATGCTCTCTCATGGTAATGTTAAATTCTTAAAGTAAAAGTGACATTCTCATTTATTTTTCATTTTCATCATTTTACTTAAATTTTTAACATTACCATGAAATCACTCAGGATGTTTGAGAGTGGTTCCAGCCTGATCGGACTTCATATGGAGAAAATAGAATTTCATATCCTCTTCAAAATTCAGCAGACTTAACAGTTTTCAGGAATTCAGGATCAATGGTATGGTGGCATGTCATTAGATTATATCATGTATGAGGGTATGTGATTAGCATTTAATCAAGAGCACCAAGCCCTATATGTACCCTAGTGTTGGTGGTGTTAATTATTGAACTCCTTTGTCATGTCGTTAGCAAAAAATTACATTTCAATCAAGTCAAAATAATCGATCAAGCATGTTAAGTTCTTTCTACCATATTTTAAGGCTTGCATTAGGGTTTGATCAAAATTGGGCAATTTTGACTAATGTCCCTAGATAATCGAGGTAGAGGCAAAGGCTAGACAAGAGGAGAAGAATCTAGATTATAGATGGTCGATGCATCTAAATGGTTGATGCTCAAATAATTAATCATTAATGTACAATGGATGTCATATCTATCTTGATTTATGTACAAATATGCATGCTTCCATATCTTCTACAATTAATTTGGTATTTTGGATATTTTTTTAATATAAATGCAAAAAAATAAATATATAGTAGACGCTTCCGAGACGCTTCGCTTCCTAGATTTTTTGGAAATGACGCTTCCACGTCCCCGCTTCCAAAAAACGTCCCCGCTTCGTCCCCGCTTCGTCCCCGCTTCGTGCAACGTTGCCTCCAATCCTATGCAAGATGAAAGGAACCAGAGATGAACTCAAGTCTCAAAGGGATAAGACATGGTCCGACCAGATATAACACGACACAAGGTCCAAGCTACCTCATACAAGGCCTCATATGGTTGTTATATGGCTTTTGACTTGTGAACTTGGGCTTATAATGGTGTGAAAAAATGTTTCAATAGATATATAACTACCCCTACTAAAAGAGGGGTACAGGTCCTTTTAGGTTACCATCGGGCTATAAAACTAGTAATCACTCCGCGATCCATTGAGAAATTATAGGGCAGAAGTGTGATGGTGAGGTGAGATAATTTCTTTGGAAATTAAAATATAATTAGAAAGTGTAAACTAAAATTTATAAAATAAAATATAGATTTAAAGATGTAAATTTTTTGAACATTTAGAAAACAATAAGTACATCAAACATTTAAAACACATTTATTGACACTGCACTAACTACCTATTATTTTTGAAGTTTTTTAAACATTTTTGGTGTCCCAAGTGTTCAATATGTTGGACGCATGACATGCAAGGGGAAGGAGAGTATCCAATATCCTAGATTTGCAATGGAATTTATTATGAATTCTTGAAGTTCCAACCTTTAGAAATGCTTTAATATATGCTCTCTCTTCAATGATTCTTCCAGATAATCATGCAATGTTTAGAATGTGGATCTACTTTACTAGAATCATCCCCCAAGGGCAACAATGGGCCCTAAAAGTGTGCTCCCTTAGAGATCATTGTTTCAGTGGCCCATGTTACCCACCAAAAGTGGGTAACCCCATAGGAGAAAAAATTTCTCCTATCTTGGACAGCCATCCAACCACCAACCCTATACATTACATAGTTATGATGATATGTCACATTCCTCTGCCATTTGCACAGATCATGCACCTCTCACCATCCCACATTCCTCTTGAAGGAAGGTGGGCCACAACTTGGCAGGTACTTTAGCCATTTTGCAATCAAGTGCTTTTACTTAATGTTTTGGGCATTCTCACAAGGATAAAGGGGTGATCTGGATGACTGACAAATATTGATTGTAAATTTGTTCTCTTACCTTACCAAGGGGGTAGTCTTTAGCCCTAGTCCAGTGAGACCTCTTTTAGGCCATCAGGTTATAGGAAGGGCACTATCTTGGGAAACTTGGATTGAAGTAGGGTCAAGTGCTTTTACTTAATGTTTTGGGCATTCTCACAAGGATAAAGGGGTGATCTGGATGACTGACAAATATTGATTGTAAATTTGTTCTCTTGCCTTACCAAGGGGGTAGTCTTTAGCCCTAGTCCAGTGAGACCTCTTTTAAACCGTCAGGTTATAGGAAGGGCACTATCTTGGGAAACTTGGATTGAAGTAGGGTGTTCATAACCATTCCATATCACTCTTCACCATTCCCTTAATCTCACATCCATCATTCGGGTTTGTTGTCATTGGTTCATTAGGATTTGGCTCCTTCATATCCACATCCTTGAGTCAAGGCCGGAAATTTTTTCCCTGGAGGTTGATGTTGCTCCAAGAAAGATAAAAGCAAAGATGGGCACAACAAAAGAAAAAGAAAAGTTAATGCAAAAGATGGCCATGGCATAATTAGTGTATGGGAAAATGTAGAAATTTTGATCCAACCCCGGTTATCAATTTCTCCTTATTACACCCATGTAGTTAAATGCCCATTCCCATAAAAATACATTCAACAAGTTGGAAATAATAAATCTTTCTGAAAACACAAATTTTGGAAATTTCAAAGTGCTAGAAAATGCAGAAATAAAACTCAGAAATAATTTCAGCCACACACAGAGAAAATGACACGCTGATTTTTTGTCAACATGACCTTGGAAAAACCCCCTACAACTCTTGGGGAAAACCAGTTTGAAAGCTCTTCTTTATTTCTGGAAAATGCTTTTACAGCGAAGTGAAATATACAGAAAAATTCCAGTCACTTTTCACTTTCTAATTTCACATTGACTTTATTAAAGTCACTTTAAAATTAAACTTAGTAACTTTATCACTTATAAAGTCACTTTTAAATTTAGATTTGACTTTACCACTTATAAAGTCACTTTAGGAGAAAAAGTTAAATACATTTGGACACTTTTCCCTAAGGCAAAGATCAAAGCCTTGGGGAACCACTTGTCCTCTAGTATCAAAATTTCAACACTCCCTCTTATTGAGGAAAGTGTTCCTCACCACACCCATCTTGTCTCTAAAGAAGACATGCTTGGCCCGTGGTAAGGCTTTGGTGAATATATGTGCTACCTGCTCATCTGTGGGAATATACTCAAGCTTCACAATACCCTTCTAAACATAGTCTCTGATGAAATGATATCCGATCCCAATATGCTTTGACCTGTCATGAAATACTGGATTCTCCATGAGTTTAATGCAACTCTAATTATCACAGTAAATCACTGAAGGTCTGAACGGTTAACTAAATAAGCCAAACAACATCTTGCGAATCCATATGGCCTCACAACTAGCTAGATTGGCTGCCATGTACTCTGCTTCTACTGAACTCAATGCTACTGACTGTTGCGTTCGGCTAAACCACGACACAACTGCCGAATCCAACCCAAAATAACACCCTGAAGTGCTCTTCCTATCAGAAGCACAACCTGCCCAATCAAAATCACTGTACCCTGCCAATCTCACTCCATCTCCCTATTTATAATCCAAACCATAATCCACTGTCCCCTACAAGTACCGCAAAATGTGTTTTGCAGCAACCCAATGCACTCTCCTGGGCTCACACATGAACTGGCTCATCGTGTTGACTGCAAAACATATATCTGGTCTAGTGTGGACCAAATACATCAAGGAACCAATCAGCTGTCTATATAATGTGGGATCCACCAACTTGAAATGTGAAGCGTGAAGCTTCTTCCAGTTTGAGATCATAGGTGTCAACATGGGTTTATAATCCTCCATGTGAAATCTGCTAAGGATGTCCATAATATACTTCCCTTGTCCCAGGAAGAAATGCCCCTCCTCCTGCCACACCTCCAAACCCAAAGTAATGCATCAAGCCAATGTCCTTCATGTCAAACTCCTAAGCAAGATCTCTCTTGTAGCCCTCCATGAGTCTCTCTGCACCCGTAATGACCAAGTCATCCACATACATCACCAAAATGAAAGGCTCCTCACCTATCACAATAAAGTATAGGTTCGGATCTGCATCACTCTTTGTGAAACCCATCTCCTACAAGTACGTATCAATCCTGGAGTACCAAGCTCTAGGAGCTTGCTTCAGGCCATAAAGTGTCTTCTTCAGCCTGCATACATGGGACTCCTTCCCATGCACGTCAAAGCCCTGCGGCTGCTCAATGTACACCTCCTCCTGTATGAAGCCATTGAGAAATGCAGTCTCCACATCCATCTGGTGGATCTTCCAACCCATCTCCGTGGTTATCGATATAATGGAGCGAATGGAAGTATATCGAGCCATGGGAGCTAAGGTCTCCTCATAATCAACTCCCTCTACCTGGGAGAACCCTCTAGCCACAAACCTTGCCTTGAACTTCTCGATGTTGCCATCTGCAGCGTGCTTTACCTTGTAAAGCCATCTGGAAGTAACCACGGATTTGCCCTCAAGCCTCAGCACCACCTCCCAAACACCATTCTTCATGATAGAAGAATACTTCTCCCGCATGGCCTCTCTCTAGACCTATTGGCTAGCTACCTCCTCATAGCTAGAAGGCTCAAAGTCAACGATGTTGGCAACCATTGCCATATAGCTACAGAACTGCTCAGGTGGTCTGCTCTCTCTAACCTGTCTCTTCGGCCCAGCAACAGATGTGGCCTCTCTCAAGGTATCCTGAAGCCACTTGGGCTTCCTCTTCCCTGAGCACACTTCTCCCACCAGAGAGTGAAACTTCTCATCCTCATCAGAAGCCTGAACTCCTGTTCTGCAAGTACACAGCAGTGTTGCAGGACTCTGCCCACAAAAACAACAGTAACCCCTGATCATGTAGCATGGCTTTGGCAACCCCAACAATGGATCTATTCTTCCTCTCAGCAACCCCGTTCTACTGGGGGTTGTAAGGAACTATGAACTCCCTCCTGATGCCTGCCTCCGCACAATAATCAACAAACTCACCAAGGGTGTACTCCCCTCCATTGTCCGACCTGAGGGACTTGATCTTTCGACCTGTCTGAGTATCCACAAGAGCTCTGAACTCCTAAAACCGCTTGAAGACCTCACTCTTGGTCTTCAAGAAATAAATCCAGGTCTTCCACTAAATAAAACATAGTACTCATATCCACTCAAGGAAACATGAGACATCCGACTGCTCACATCGGTATAGATCAAATCAAGAATCTCAGTCGATCTGCTGTCGCTGCTGGGAAAAGGGGATTTGGCAAATTTCCCCATAGCACATCCTCTGCATGTATCAATGTGATCAGAACTAAAATCTGGCACACCTGTGGTGATCTCCCGCAATGTCCTCAAGGCCCCATGATACATGTGCCCCATACTGCGGTGCCAAATCTTGAACAGCTCTGAACTGCTAGCTCTACTGTCGGTACTACTACTCAATGCCAAAAGGGGCTGAAACGCAAACTTGTACACCTTAGCATGGCGTACACCAATCAATCTAGTTAAATAAGCTAGAGCGCTCTTGGGATATATAAGCATTTATCCTCTCTTGAACAATACCTCATACCCTCTGTCCACCAATGCTGAGACGGATATAAGGTTCTTCCTCATCCCTGGCACATATAGAACATCCTACACTTTCAAGGGAGGATTGGGTTCCCTATCAAATGTCAATGTCCCCACATCATAGTTATTAAAACCGGAACCGGTGACCGGACCGGTGGACCTAATGAACCGGGTTTCGAACCGAAACCGGTCTAACCGGTAGCAGTCAGATCTCAATGAATCGGTTTTAAAAAAAAATACATTAAATAATAATTTTTTAATAAAAAAAACTATTTTTAAGATTTGCAACCATGATTCCAAGCCAATCGAGACAAAATATGCAAAGTTTCCTCATTTATATACCATGCAAAGGTGAATATATCAAAATGTAGTTGTCATGCTATTACAGCCCAGTATCAAGCATAAGAAGAGAGAAATAATAGATGCATCGGAATCCAATTTGGTGTTTAAATTAAATAGGGTCTAACTATGAGAGAAAAGCCACATCAGTGTAAGGAGGAAGCTTCTCAAGTGGAAAGCGATCCACTTGGGTATGACTCATGAGTTGCAGGCCCTGCAAAGGAAAAAGCACACCACATTAACAAAAATTACCCAAATCAAGGCACATGCAACTTGGGTAAGATACCACCCCTGGGAGTACCTTAAATTTTCCAACTAATGACTGAGTTTTAATGAAGTCTTCAGTGAGAGTTTCTGGCATACAGTTTGTTAGCACACTGCTGTAGGTGTAATTTTCTTCTAATTGTTTCGAATATACACATACAAAGGCAGGAATATGTAAGCAAACTTCAATCCAACAACTCTTATACAGTATTTACTCAAAAATTAGCATAAACCATGAATATACATTGCATTAACAACATGCTGGAAAATACAATCATATTATCATTTAATGGCATAGGCTAAAGCTCTGAGAAAATAGGGGAACCTTTGCCTCAGCCAGTTAGGTGGCCGGTTTATGTCCGGTTAGGTTCGATTAACCACCCGAAATTGGTGAAGCCCTCCTCTAAACCCGGTTGCATGGCCGGTTCTGACCGGAGGAGGAGCTGACCGGCCGGTTTGACCAGTTACTGGTTCAAACCGACCGGTTTTGATAACTATGCCCCACATCGACTGCTCTAACAATGTTGTTGTCTTCGAGTACTACCTCTATATCAGTGCCACTCTCTGAAAGCTCTGAGAAGTACTCACGAACACCTGTCATATGATGTGAAGCCCCACTGTCAACATACCAAATACCTGAAGATGCTCCGCTAGTGGAGGGAAATGCACACTCCCTCTTAACCTCCGTGGTAGGTGATCCTCCACTAGTGGACTCACAAGCAATGAACCCAAACTCCCAGTCAAAGCTCTCTGAAAAATCCTCTATCTCTGTTGATGCTGCCATGGTCCTATCCTTTCCCTTCTTCTTCTTCTCCGGACACAAAACTGCATAGTGTCCCAACTTCTGATAATTCCAACGCTTCACCTTGGAATAGTCCTTCTCCTTGTTCACCTGGTGCTTACCTTTACCTTTGCCTTTGCCCCCACCACCACTTGTGGAAGCTTGCTTCTTTACCTTGCCCTTCTTGCCCGTTGCTAACAATGCTACATCCTCATCCTCCTCAACTGATTTGGCTGCCGCAAGCTGGTTCTTTCTGATTTCATTCTGAATGCAATCATCCCACAACCTCTCCCACGTGGGAAGGGTCTCCCGTGCAACAATCCCATTTGCAAAATTCAGCCATGTACTAGGAAGACCATTCACTGTAATCTGCACCAACTCAGTGGGTGGAATGGCTTCTCCAACAGCTGCCAACTCATCTCTCACATTAATGATCTTTGTGAAGTATGCAGTAACACTATCAGTCTTTGCCATCTTAATGGCCTTCAGCTTCTCCCTTAGGACCATTTTTCTGTTTTCATTGGTACTCTGGTAGAGATTGGTCAAGGTTGTCCACATCTAATGTGCAAGTCTCTTTCCTCTCACATGAGGAATGACATGGTCTTTAATACCATCCAAAATCAGTTTCTTTCCCTTGGCATTCTTCTTATTAAATTCAGCCAACTAAACAGCGTCAGTAGGCACTGCTACTGCGTGTTGTTGGGTATGTACCATTATGCCTCAAACTTCTGCCTCCTCAAAGATGCTCTAGATTCTCTCTTTCCATGAACTGTAGTTGATGTGCCCATCCAACCTATCCTCCACCCTCAAGCCCAAAGACATGCTTGTTGTCCTAACAAACTAAAAATTTCAATGTTGTGGTAAAGGTTCAGTTTTCTGTGTGAAATATAAGCTTGCTGTAATTTTTCACTTGTTGTCTCAAACTGCACTTTTCAGCCACCCAAGCTCTGATACCATGTAGAAATTTTGACCCAACCCCGGTTATCAGTTTCTCCTTATTACTCCCATGTAGTTAAATGTCCATTCCCATAAACATACATTCAACAAGCTAGAAATAATAAATATTTCTGAAAACACAAATTCTGGAAATTTTAAAGTGTTGGAAAACGCAGAAATAATTTCAGCCACACACACAGAAAATGACACGCTGATTTTTTGTCAACATGACCCTGGAAAACCCCCTACAACTCTTAGGGAAAACCAGTTCTAAAGCTCTTCTTTATTTATGGAAAATGCTTTTATAGAGAAGTGAAATATACAAAAAAATTCCAGCAAACACAATACAGACTTATCTCATTTTCTGTGCTTGTCTCCACCTCGGAAAATGTGCCAAATTAGCAAAACAGTCGAAACAGAAATTTATTACAGCAAAAGATAACAGCAATTAATGATGTACGTCACCCTCGAAATCCATGCCAGAAATTCCGTAATGTTGTATAGACTGTACGAAAATTACAGCAGGCTCTATCAGCCTCGAAAATTGTGCCCACTCAACCTCAGAATGTGTGCTGCCCACTACTATTTCTCCTCCTCGAAATATGTGTTGTGCGGACCTCGAAAACTGTGCCTACTGCTATTGTACGGAAATCTACCTCGAAAATTGTGCTAATTAATGTTGTACGGATTGTTGCCTCGAAATGTGTGCAACCTCTAGCTGTTGTACAGATTGTTGCCTCGAAATGTGTGCAGCCTCTAGCTGTTGTACAAATTTGTACAACATCCCTCCCCGAAATTTGTGCCTCCCTTTCTTGGAAACAATGCCTCTCTCCTATATGGATTTGTGCCTTGGGATTTGTGCCAATAAGGTGTTGACGGATTTGCTGAAGTCTCCTTGCTGCTGCCCTCTTTCTTCTCACTGCTCAGAAATATCTCCTTGCTTTCTTCTCCTCCTCTCTCAATCTACTCATGAAAGAATGAATGACCTTTTTCCTTCTTTTCCTCCTTTAACCTAACCCTAAGTGACTTTTGGGGAATCCCTAAATCCAATGGCTGAGATAACTTTAGATCTACGGCAGAGATTAAATGTGCATTTAAATCTCACTTTCTATTTTTTAATTCATCCCACTTTAATAAAGACCCTCTTAGTCTTTTATTTCCAGATTAAATGTGCATTTAAATCTCACTTTTTATTTTTTAATTCACCCCATTTTAATAAAGACCCTCTTAGTCTTTTATTTCCAAAGTCACTTTTCACTTTTTAATTTCACATTGACTTTATTAAAGTCACTTTAAAATTAGAGTTAGTAGCTTTATCACTTATAAAGTCACTTTTAAATTAGATTTGACTTTACCACTTATAAAGTCACTTTCGGAGAAAAAGTTAAATACATTTGGACACTTTTCCCTAGGCCAAAGATTAAAGCCTTAGGGAACCACTTATCTTCTGGTATCCAAATTTCAACAAAAAATCCATGCATGACCTCTACCCCCCTCATTAGCCATCGCTCGGGTCTTGAGCACTACATGTTCCATCACATCATAAGGAACCTTTGCATGTCCCAACCATCATGAGCGAGAAACCGACTCATCTTAAAGGAGTAAATAAATGTTATAAAATGAAAAGCAAGCTTGGACACCTGAGCTACACTCTACATCAAAGCCTTATGAAAGAGAAGTAAAAGGTGCACTAGAGGGGTGAAAACAGCAAGCCGAGGAAAGGGGCAACTCATGCCTCCACAATTTCTCCCTCCATACATCTATACACTCAAGATGTGGACCTCCACCAGTAGGTCCCATGGACATGGCACTTAGCCATGAAGTTTTCCATTTGTTACCATTATAGTCACTAACACCTATGAATTGAAGGGTTGAACTTGGAAATGTCACCACCCCTTATGGTTTAGAAGCACCTAATAGAGTTGACTACCTAGCCACCTCTAACAAGGTAGGGAACACTTTTAAGGGACTTCATATTGTTATATATTTGAAGGTGATCCTAGTTTGAAGTTTTACTATGCCATTAACAATTAAGTATGATCCATTATGATGCATACATGGTCATTGTCTCTAATGAGTGGTTGATTTCACTTGAGTTTGAGATGGTTTTTCCATGTGGTTCTTCACAGAGTAGTAGAGGCCTTAAGGGCACACTCATTCCTTGCCTACTCCACATGATGCTTAGGTCGTACTACACTTTTGAAGAGCAGTAATGGCCTTACAGATGCATAATTTCCCTTCCACAGCAGAGCATTGGGCACTTTGATGATACTGACAGTGGTTTGACACCTCTAAGCATCCCCAGATGGTGAAACACTGAGCTCACTTTCTTTAGTGTTGGAGATTCTTCATGATGTACCCAGCAGACCCAGCATGCCCCCAGGTTGGCCTTGACACTATTTGATGGGCATGCCTTAATCCGAAGTCCAAATGATGATGATCATCCCTGAAATGATTGAGGGCTTGTACCACCTCATGGAGCCCCAACACTAGAAAAAGATTGCAATATGTTGTCTTGATGGCACCCATGGAGATGACATAGAGCACCCAAAGTTGGCTTTTGAACACATGGATATGTTTTGAGGCTTTATTTGAGGACTCTTCCTCAATTCATGGTTGATTATGATGGTTGGAGATGCATCTAGCACTCATCTTGCACTCTTGGAGCCTTACTAGCCCTCATCTTGCACTCTTGGAACCTTACTAGCCCTAAAAGGGCATGACGTCATCCATGGAGAGGATTTCCAGTTGACATGCGTGGGCAATTCGTGGCTTATTTTGATGTATTGAGCTATTGGATTGGCTTGTAACCCATTTATTTCATGTTCACTCAAAATTAAACTTGTTATAGGACTTTTAGATGAATTAAAGGATGTGATTGGCCTCATATAAATAGAAGATCACTCCATTCGCATTGTGATCGTCACTTGTGGATTTCGACCTCCTTGAGGGAGCTAGACTTAGCCTAGATGTAACTCATTACTTGTGGAGGTGTCATATTTTTGAAACTATTGCTATTGGAAAATGACTTGTGCCTTGGAGATGTCTTTTTGGGATTGAAAGAAGGTTATTTCTTGGAAAATTTATAAGTGTAATAGCAAATTTTTAATGGCTTTTCATGTGATGAATTATTGCTAGGGTTTTTCTCTTATTCCATGTCTAAATGAAAATATTTTATGGGAAGTCTTGCTTGATAATTGCATGTTAAATTTGTTTTCCTTGAATGCCACAGAGGACCTCCTAGAGAGCTTTCCTCGACTTGATTTCTCCCCTCATAATTAAAAAATTAAATAGGGTTTATCAAGTGAAAACTAAGGTTTTCCTCATTAATCCAAACATAAATTGTATTTCTCTTCAATTTAGCCCTAAATACTCCATCACCTAAGTAAGGAAAGGCACTGAGAATCCTCGTGGTGGTCAAAAATCATAAAAACTTTATACTTTCCTTTCTGTTTATCTTTCTAATCCAGGCACTAAGAATCCTTGTGGTGGTCAAAAATCATAAAAAAATTCATTATTTCCTTCCTCTTTATCTTTCCAAGCTAGGGCTAGGGCATGGGGTCGAGTTCGATTAGGGCACACTTTAGATGGACGTTGAGGCTCTCATAGCTTGAATTCACCTTGAATGATCCTTTGAAGTTTGCACTCAAAATCTACCATTTGTCACAGTTGGATTTGTCCTAATAGGGTTGACATCATCTTCCCTAAGCAACTTTTCCCCAAGAAAAACCCTAATTTTGGCTCAGACTTTAACTTGGGGCTTAAATTGAAGGTTTTCCCTCTCCTTTTTGTTGATTACATCATTTTGTAAACCTTTTTCCTTGTGCTTGCATGCCTAGACACTCATTTATTGATCTACATCTTGAAACCCTAAGTGTCAATTACCTCTCCAAGGCCTTGTATATCGTACATTGTTACTAGAGAATTATGTCCTTGTCCATTGAAGAAGTACCTTAAATAGCCTTTGATTCATATCATCTTAAGCCAATTAACTTAGAATATCCTTTAGATAAAAATTGGAAAGCCTCGCGTATGGCGAAATTCTACTAAAGAGCAGGAGGAGGATTGTGGAGGTGGCAGTGGCAATCCACCTCATTGTTGCATCTAGGTTTGGTCCTTGCTAGATTTTGATATTCCTGGGTATCCCCAAATTCAACTTACATCTCCTCCCTCTTAATGCTTCCTATTCTTAGATAGGGTCATTAGAGAGTCGTTTCAGTGATTAATAGCAACATCACAACAGACAGGGCCGATTTAAGTATGGTTCTTTAAGAACGAACTTCATCCTCTGGTTCCTTACTTAGCTAATCTCTTCAACCATGTGGTCCATAAAAAAATTTCATTGACATGGGCACATCACATCATTCACCCAATACACAAATAAAGTCCTAGCTCTGATCCCAATAACTAGAGTACAATCAAGTTGGGCAACACATTCTCGAAGCTCTATGCTAGACAACATTTTAGAGCTAGATGATAAGTTGGATTTCGATATGAGCACCAAACTATCGATCACATCCTTACACTTAGGGCCATCATTGAGGAAGCACATCATCGCTCTTCGAAAGTTCATTGTTGTTTTGTGGACTTTTGCTTTATTCCAAAGACTCGGGGACATTAACATCTCAGAGACCCAACTGTCAACCATCATGTGTCTATACAAGTCAATCCTTGGTCACATGCATACAGTACACAATTTATCAAATTTCATCTAAAGAACTATTGGGGTTAAACAAGGTTGCCTCCTATCCCCCACATTATTTGGGATTTACACTAATGAGCTAGAGTCCTTGATGGAACACATCCATGGTGGTAATGATTGCATTCTACACCATGTTTTGGTTTATATCTTCATGTTTGTGGATGATGTGGTCCTTCTAGCCTCATCCCCAAACATATTACAGCGAAAGTTAGTTTTGTTAGTGTTTTTTTTGTGATCTTCGACAATTGACAATAAACTTGGGTAAAACCAAGGTCATGATATTCATAGTATAGAAAAAAAACTCTCCGATAACCACTTCTTCTTCAAGGGTGAGAAGATCAAGATCACCAAAACACATACTTATTTGGGAGTATTATTTATAGGTCTTCGCTTCAGTTTGTGACATGCAATTCAACCTCAAATCCATAAGTGTTATGGATCCTTGGCCCTTCTTGACAGCCAATGTTTCCAAAACCATCTTCGGGACATATTTTCCAAGATGTCACTCATTCACAATCTTGTTCGGCCCACCTTTCTATATGGGTTAGAGGTTTGGGTACTTGGCTCGGTAGAGCCCGATTGGTCCTCAATAAAGAGAGTACAAACCAACCTCCTTCGTCACTTCATTAGGTGCAAACAAAAAATTCCTAAACCCATCATCCTCGCAAAGTTTAGGCTTTCCCCTTCCGACTTAAGACAGTGTTTAGTCTCATTTCCCTTCTCCATCATGTTCAAAGCTTTGTTGATATAGCGAAGGGGCATGAGCAGTACCCATAATTGGCCTATCGTTCATTAGATTTTATTGCAGCAGTTATTCCTTCAACTCGACCTCAATGTTGGTACACATGAGTCTCACATATTCTTGCTTAAGTTGGCATTACATTTGACCAACTCCCTCCATCTAATTATTCCTTGTGTGCACCTACCAGCCTCTTACCAACCACATAAAAGATGCATACAACCAATTACAAAGATATCTGCAGGAGATATCTAATAGGCCATTTGGCCTCAAGATTGGTTACATCCGAAGATGACCTTCTATGTTGAGCACTTCAAGATGATGAGGAATGGACTCATCGTTCAACCCCATTACACACTTCGCCACTGGATGCATGTCGTTTGAATCCTTCTTCAGATAGTTTAGATTTGGTTCCCATAGATTGCAGACTGAGATGGACCAATAAATAGAGCATTCAAACAAGATCTACCAGTTATGTCATCTCCGAGAGATCGAGACAAAGGAGCACTTCATCTTCTGTTGTCCCATTTATTATGAGATGCATGGGAGATTTGATGGCTTGTCCAAGTGGATCCAAACCTATCCAGTTTCTTATGGTACTTAGACTAGCGATTCCTTTCCCTTTACATGAAGGAGGCCCTCAAACTTTGTGCTCGTACATTATAGCCTCCTCCAAAACCAAATCCCATCCAATGGATTACCTCCTTTATAGTGCACCCATCAGCTAGGGGCACCAAGAGACTGGCGATTGACAACTTTTCTTCGAACCCCAGATCAATGCTTGACTAGAGGGACCCTTCTCAGTTCTCGTAGACCTCAAAGACATTACTAAACTAGATCCCTTACTAGCAAGTAATTGAAATCACCTGGACATTAGCAACTGTTACATCTTCTAGGTAGCAATGCAATAGAGGGTCTAGATCTTCCCCCAATTCTTACTTGGGGCATCTTTCTATCTTGAGTATTCTTCTTTCGGCCTCGGATGTTAGGAGAGATCGATCTAGTGGACTAGGATGCAATCCGTAGATCCTTTCCCCTTATGCATTGCCTTCCCATTTTGGCTGCCCACATTTGGAATTTTGGAGATGATAGTTTTCCATGATTTAGCATATAGACTTCATGTTTTTATGTCACTTACTGTTCTTAATATAGGAGACATTTTAGTCCTCCTGCTCTGAATTGACATCATTATACTAGGAAATCCCATTGACCTACTTTTTTCAACATTAATAGGAAATCAATATAATTATCTTATCTTATATGAAGAAGACACCGTAAAGTAGTGGGAAAAGTTAGGGAACTTATATCAGTTAAAGTTCTTAGTGAATAAGTTGTTTTTGCGAAAGAATTTATTTCAACTTTGTAAGGAAGATGGCAACTCTATGACGGAGCATCTGAATGCTTTCAATATGCTGGTAAGTCAACTTATTTCCGTTGATATTAAATTGGAGGAAGAAGATAAGTCTATTACCTTATTATGTTATATACAAGATTCTTGGGATAACTTGGTTGTAACAATAAGTAGTACCGATCAATGGTATGGATTAAAGTTTTAGGATGTAGTTACATCCTTGTTATCAAAGGAAATGAAAAGAAAATCTTGGGGGAGCATAGCATTGATGCCATAATGGTAAGGGTTTGCTTAATAATAAAAAGAAATCAGTTTACAGGTGGGAGACCTAAATCTCCAAGTGAACCTTTAAAGAAATTATGTTGGAAAAGTGGTAAAGTAGGGCATTTTAAGAAAAACTAGAGATCAAAAATTGTTGAGAGAGGTAAAGGGCGAGATGATACTACTACACAAGGGAAGTCCTCTTCAGAAAACAAGGAGGGTATGCGTATTTGGCTTCTACAAGTACACAATCAAAAACTAAAATATGGTTCATAAATTTAGGTGCCTCTTTTCATATGACTCCTTAATAAGAGTAGTTATGCGAGTATAAAAGGTATGATGGTGATTGTGTTGATGTAAGTGGTAGCTTCGGAAGGTCTTCTACATAGGCTTGTTGTCTTAGCATGTGGAAGACATTATTTGTCTTTTCTAGGTGTTTGCTTCATGCAATAAGTGATTTATATCTTCTTTCCTAAGTCTAACTTGGGAAAAGTACAATAATTAAAGTAAATTAATTATTGTGGTCTATTGAGTCATTTTCTAAGGAAAAATAATTTAATTATTTTAGTGACTTAGAAATAATCTCAATCACTGATCTCCAAGATGATTGTGGAAGGGCAATTAGGGTTAGGGATTTCACCTTAATGAAGATTATAGCTGGAGCCTAGCGAGGAGGTGAAGACACAAGTGTGTGACTGAGTCACCATTCAAAGAAAGCGATTTTCTCTAAGTGGGAGTGGCTTTGTGGACTAGGAGTGAAGAGAAGGAGAAGTGCAAGTGGATTGGGGTGAATCCAAGAGGTCGAGTAGGAGGAGATTGTAGGGCAAAATTTTCGAAGGGAGATTGATTTTCTCTGGAGGAGGTCAAGTTGTTTGAGGGCCGATTTTTCCTTAGTGTACATTAGTCGCATGTAAGGAGGGTGTAGGTTGAGTTGCTGGCTAAGTATTTGGGCCAAGTTCTCCAGTTCGATTTCATCCGGAGGCTCAGTTCCTTGGGGCGAATTCATTCTGGAGATCGAGTTATAGGTTTCGGGGTTTTCTGTTTTTCCTTCCATTTTTGTGGGTTGAAAAACCCAGATTTTCCAGATAATTAAATGATGAAGAATTGTTGTGGGTGAATTATTTTGCAATATGTGATAGATCTCTCTAGTTTATTTCGACTGCATATATTTAATTCTATAAGTTAAAAATACCAGTGATGTTATTTTCAATGATTCAATATTTATTTGGGTAAATAAATAAATTTGATAATGGAGATTTCCATATTTATTCATATTGTTTGAATCTTTCGAAGATGAACTGTGTAGGAGTTTTCCTTGTCTGACGTTTCGGGTGGACAATCCACCCATCATCAGGACTAGAAAGCATATAGATAGTTAGAGTGAATGCCAACCAAACATATAAATAATAAGAAGTTGGAGATTAGAATAATGGTCACAAAGATTTAAATATTAGATTAATGCTATTAACGGTCAAAATGGTATGAAATTAATAAGGATGGGAGGTACAAAATATATTAAATGCAAAAATGATTAATAAAACGGTCAAAAAAAGGGTTAAAAAAGAAGATGAGAATTTTATGAATGTCGAAAATTAAGAATAAATCATAATAGAGGAATTATATTTGAAATAAAATATATTTTAAAATGAAAATTATATTAAACTTTAAAATACATATATATATATATATATATATATATATATATATATTAATTAATTATTTGAAGAATTATTAGTTAATGATTTTAAAACTTTTATTAATATAAATTAAATATTGTATTAAATGAGTTTTGTATACATATAAGAAATGGTGTATATATATATATATATATATATATATATAATAAATGAATTAAAAATATATGTATAAGTGGGTAAAGCTATATATATATATATGAATTGCTAACAATATGTTAATGTACACCTAGAAATAAAGTAAGCGATAACTTGATGAAAGGAATATAAAGGAAGAAAGGGGTGGGGAGGAGGGATAAAGTAAAGGAGGAAAAAGAGTTCGAAATAAGGGAAAGGGGCAGGGAGGTTAAGGAGAAACGAGATAGATAATCGGTTTCCAGGAGTGGCTAAGTTTATAGCCATCTTCACGATTGAAATTATTAGGTTTATTTTCAATTCCTAAAGCTTCCTTGGTCGCTATGCAAGAGAGTGCCCTAATAGAAGGGACTCTCCCAGGGATGATGACAACAACAACTCGAGAAGAAATGGCAGGCACATCAGGTTCCAAGAAAAAAGGAAGGCTCCCTCTGATCATAGTGGAAATGGACAATCTTTCAAGAGATCAAGAAATTTCGGGTACGATGAATCTAATGTTGTTTAGTAAGAGAAATGAATTTATTCTTGTATCTGCCCTCTCTACTGCATCTCCACCCGACACCCTAGATGTATGGTTGATTGATAGTGGTGCTTCAAGGCAACTCACTAGTTATAAAGAAGCCCTTTCTGATTTGGTTGAGAAGGATACTAATCTGGAAATTATCCTTGGAGATAATGCCACCTATCCCGTGAAAGGGGACAGGAGCTGTGACCCTCCATCTATCTCAAGGTCAAGTCCTCCGATTACAAGATGTGTTGTATGTACCTGATTTGAAGAAGAACCTTGTGTCCATTTCGGCAATGGAAGACAAAGGGTTCAAGGTGGCATTCGATGATGGAAAGGTACTTATTTGGAAGAAGAACTTCAAGGAAGCTCTTTCTATTGGTTTTAGAGTTGATACACTCTACCAAGTTGGAGGAAGTCCATTGGGGGCTATGACATGTAATACAACTCTTCAAACAAAGTTATGGCAGCGGAGGTTTGCACACCTCCATTACAAAGCCCTTCCCGAAGCAAGGAAGGTGGTGACAAGGATGCCTGAATTTAGAGATGATCATGAAGGCATATGTCAAGGTTGTGCCGAAGGGAAGTATACAAGGGGACAATTCCCCTCAAGTGTCACAAAGACAACTGATATCTTGCAGTTGATACATTCTAACTTATCTGGTATGTTGAATGTGACATCCTTGGGAGGATGTTCCTATTACATGACTTTTTCAGATGACTTCTCCCGCAAGACCTCGATATATTTTTTGAAGAAGGACGAAGCATTCAAATGGTTCTGTACCTTCAAGGCCTTGGTGGAAAATCAAACCGAGAAGAAAATCAAAGTTTTGAGGACCGACAATGAGATCGAGTATGAGTCAAATGAGTTTAATGATTGTTGTAGAGAAGTTGGCATTAAGAGGGAGACCACAACTGCGTACAATCCTGAGCAAAATGGTGTTGCTGAAACAAAGAACAGGACCATTGTGGAAGTTGCCTACGCCATGCTATGTGACCAAGGTCTTCCGAATTTTCTATGGGGAGAAGCTGCGAACATTGTTGTGTATGTTCAAAATAGATGCCCACATTCCGCACTGGATTCAAAAGCTCCCGAAGAAGTCTTTTCTGGTAAGAAACCTGATGTTTCTCATTTTAGAGTTTTTGGTTGTCCTATTTACTTTCATTTGCCGAAAGAAAAGAGAAGCAAGTTGGATGCTTTTGGAAAGAAGGGAATGTTTGAGGGCTACAATGAAACTTTGAAGGCATACAAAATCTATGTGCCTAGTGCTACGATGTCACCTTCGATGAAGATGTTGACCTCAAGAAAGTAAGAAATCTTCCTAGCTCCAAGGAAGACAAAGAAGATGAAGAAGCAGGGAAGCTGAAAGAGCCAAAGGATGACATGATGCCCGATGTTGAAGGACCTATGGATCCCATTGATCCACCTCCTTCAAATGTGTTAATTTTGGACAACTAGGTCCAAACTTCATGTTGTGATGCTCGGATGAAGATACCGATATTTTTATTGGATTCCTCTTTCGGAGAGGTGCAAGATCGATCTAAAGATCATCTTGATTTGATGAGCAAAACATTTATTTTGAATTTAGTCAAAATATGTGCAGGTCGGCCTTAAGGTTTTGTGCCCCAGCAGTTGTGTCACACACCCTCACTGATGGATATATATTGGTCAACGTTGGAAGACATTTTCACTCATCTCATCCTCACACATTTCTCTCTCCTCATCTAATTAGTTCGATGACCTTGGAGGCTCTTCTCTCCATACGTGGGAAAATTCCAGCAGTAGAACATTTCTGATTTCGGTCTAGGGTTTTTGCAACAAACTTTGGCCAACGTTGACTTTGGTCAACGCAAGGTCAACAAGTCCTGAAACTCTCCCAAAAGTTTGATTTTCCAAATCCGCATTTACTGGCACTATTCCTGAGGCAAGCCATTGACTTTGACTTTTCTGCATTAACCTAGCTGCTGCTGTTGTTTGCGTTGACCGTTGACTCGCAGCGTTGACTTTTGAGTCGACCGTTTGGTTTTCCTGGAGGGTTGTTTGACATTGCAGCTTGGTTGACCATATTGAGACTTTGCTGGTTGAAGCATCCTGTTGACCATCGTATCACACCAACACACTTATATATTTCTAGCTTGTCTTCTGTCGATTAACTGGTATGTTCTATCAGGATTTTACTTTATTGTTTATGTGATTGTTGTCTGATATTGGGAGAAAAAGTAAAGTTGCATCAAGCATAGAACATCTACATAAATTTACATGGTATCAGAGCTGAGGTGAAGACAAAGCCCTAATTTGTAGCAATCACCGAAGAAGAGGATGGGTTCCTCAAACTACAATGGCTTTAAGGCTGATGACAAATTGACTGGGAAGGATGACTTCCATGCTTGGAGGATAACATTGGATCTTAACTTGGAAGACCAAGATGTCATGGACTCTGTGCAGGGTAAAATCCAAGAACCTCCGTCCACTACAACTGTTGCTGCCAAAACAAAGTATAAGAAGGGGGAGATCAAAGAAAAGTTGATGATCAGGGACTCAATTCACAAGGGTCTGGTTGGCTATATCTTTGAGTTGGGCACATCTAAGGAGATGTATGATAAGTTGGTCCACATGTTCAAGGCCAACAATGCAAATCAAGTCCTATTCTTCAATAATCAATTGAAGAATCTGTAGAAAGGCAGGGATGATTCTGTTCAATCATACTTTCTGAAGTTGACCGAGATCAAGAACAATCTGCTAGCTATTGGAGAGACAATAGATGATCGAAAGATGGTACTCACCGCACTTGGAGGGCTCCCATATGAATGGCATGTTTTCAACACTATCATTCTCAATAACAATGCGATAAGTGACTTTGACAAAGTACTATCGAGATGCGTACAAGAAGAGACAAGGATGAAGGAGTATGAAAATGAAGGAAATGCGGACTACGTTGTTCATTCTAGAAAGAAGAACTTTGGTGGTCCAAGGAACAAAGGAAGAGCAGGGGCCCAAGGAAAGAAGGGCAAGTGTCACACTTTTCATAGGCCAGGTCACTATGCTAGAGAATGCCCTTTCAAGAAGGATTCTCTCGATGATGATGACAACAACAACAACCAGAGGAATGGTAATCAAAGGAACAACAAGTTCAAGGGGAAGAGGAAGGCTCCCCTCTGCCGGAAATGGTCAACCTTTCAAAAGGTCGAGAAAATCCAAGTATGAGGAATCAAATGTTGTTGATAAAAGAAATGAATTCATTCTTGTATCTGCCCTCTCTGCTGCATCTCCACCCAACAATAGGGGTGTCTAGTTGATAGATAGTGGTGCCTCAAGGCAAATCACAGGGTTCAAGGAAGCACTTTCTGATATGGTTGAGAAGGATACTAATATGGAAATTATCCTTGGAGACAATGCCACATATCCCATCAAAAGGGGCAGGGACTATGACCCTCCACTTGTCTCAAGGTCATGTTCTCCGCTTGCAGGATGTACTCTATGTACCTAATTAGAAGACAAACCTTGTGTCTATATCGGCCATAGCAGACAAAGGTTTCAATGTGGCATTCATTGATGGGAATGTGGCATTCATTGATGGGAAGGTGTGCATCTGGAAGAAGAGCTTCAAGGAAGCTATCACGATTGGGTATAGAGTTGATACACTCTACCAGGTTGGATGAAGTCCACTGGGAGCGATGACGTGTGATACTATTCGACAAACTGAACTATGGCACCGAAGGTTTGGACACCTTCACTACAAGGCCCTTCCCGAAGCAAGGAAGGTAGTGATGGGGATGCCCGAGTTTTCAAATAATCATGAATGTGTATGTCAGGGTTGTGCCGAAGGAAAGCATACAAGGGGATCTTTTCCCTCAAGTGTCACAAAGACATCTCATGTCTTGCAATTGATACATTCTGATCTGTCTGGGATGTTGTCTGTGACATCCTTGGGAGGATGTTCTTACTATATGACATTCATAGATGACTTCTCTCGCAAAACCTGGATATACTTCTTGAAGAAGAAGGATGAGGCTTTCATGTGGTTTCATACCTTCAAAGCCTTGTTGGAAAATCTGACAGGGAAGAAGATCAAGATATTGAGGACCAATAATGGCACTGAATATGAGACGAACGAGTTCAAGAACTTTTGCAGAGAAGTTGGCATCAAGAGGTAGACCACAACTGTCTATACTCCTGAGCAGAATGGTGTTGTTGAACGAAAGAACAAGACCATTGTGGAAGTTTCCCATGCCACGCTATGTGACCAGGGTCTACAAAAGTTTTTGTGAGGAGAAGTTGCGAACACTGTTGTGTACATACAAAACCGATGTTTGCATTCTGCTCTCGACTCCAAAACTCCCGAAGAGGTTTTCTTTGGTAAGAAACCTGACGTCTCACATTTTAGAGCTTTTGGATGTCCTGTTTATTTTCATATGCCAAAAGAGAAAAGGAGCAAGTTGGATGCTTCTGGGAAGAAGGGAATGTTTATGGGCTACAGCGAAACTTCGAAGGCCTATAGAGTCTATGTGCCTGGTAAAAGGGAAGTGGAGATATGCCACGATGTTACCTTTGACAAAGATGCTTCCCTGAGGAAAGTAGTCAATCTTCCGACATCTGAGGAAGATCATGAAGCAAGGCCTGGAAATCAAGAAGAACCAAAGGATGAGACGATGCCTAATGTTGAAGGACCGATGGACCCAACTGATCCACCTCCTTCGATAGAGAAGAGACCATCATGGATCAGGGACGCTCTCGAGGATGTCAAGGGACATATGGCCCTAAGGGGGACATTTCGTGAAAGCAAGAAGCCGAATAGATACCAAGGGTATCTAGCAGCCATAAGTACTATTGTACAATCTGAGCTTCAAAGGATGCTATGCATGAAGAGTATGAGTCCATAATGAAGAATGATGTCTGGGATGTGGTTCCATGACCGGAGGACAAAGAAGTTGTCACCTCGAAATGTCTCTACAAGATCAAGCCTGGATCTGATGGAAGTGCTGAGCTCAAGGAAAGATTCGTTGCCCGAGGCTTCTCTCAAAAAGAAGGCATAGACTATGATGATATATTTGCACCTGTGGCCCGATATACCACCATCTGATCTATCATAGCCCTTGCTGCTACGCAAGGATGGAGTCTTCATCAGATGGATGTGAAGACCGCATTTCTGCATGGTGCAATAAAGGAAGAGGTGTATGTGGAGCAACCTCTGGGGTTCGAAGTCCAGAATCGGGACACCCATGTCTGCATGTTGAAGAAAGCCCTCTATGGGTTGAAGCAAGCACCCAGAGCTTGGTACGAGAGGATAGATAGCTACCTAATGAAGCTGGGCTTCACTCGTAGTAATGTTGATCTGAACCTTTACTTCAAGGTTGATAGAGAGAAGCCGACTCGGTGTTGTATGTGGACGACCTTCCGAATAGCACTGGACTTCCATTCATCGGGCTGCAGAGGGAGCTCGTCGCCGAGTTCGAGATGAAGGACCTAGGACCGATGTGCATTACTCCCTACGCGCCCGGAAGTCCGCAGAGACTGCGAGATTTTCCTTTCTCAAGGAAAATACATTGTGAAGCTTCCGGAAAGACGGTGTGACCAAGTCCGTGTCGACACCGATGGAGCTCAACTTCAAGAAGTTGAGTGGCAGCGTTGTTGGGCCCGTGTTAGCAAATCCTACTGAGTATCGTCAACTCGGAGGGGCCCTGATGTTCTTAGTGAACAACCGTCCGGACGTATGTTTTGCAGTGAACACGTTGAGTCAACATATGGTTGAGCCTCATCACACTCACTCGGTTGGTGCCAAGAATCTTCTGAGATATCTTTGGGGCACGATAACCCATGGGCTGAGATACACTATCGTGAGCATGACACTCCATGGATATACTTATGTCGATTGGGCTGGCAGTGTGGTAGATCGTAAGAGCACATCGGGATGCTGCATCACACTTGATTCTGCTTTGATATCATGGATGAGCATGAAGCAGAAGTCGATGGCTTTGAGCACCGCGGAGGCCAAATACATTGCAGCGAGTATGGCCTGTTGTGAAGCAATATGGTTGCGAAAGCTCTTCAGTGAGTTGTTCGGGCATGTGCTAGATACCACCGTGATACTCTGTGATAACCAGAGTGGGGTTCGGTTGTCCGAGAATCTCGTGTTCCACAATCCATCCAAGCATATTGATATCAGGTACCACTTTATTCGGGATATGGTACAGCAAGGCGCCATAAGGCTCGATCATATAGGAACTGATGAGCAAGTCGCGGATATTCTCACAAAACCCCTAGGGAAGGTCATGTTCCTAAACTTCCGTGAGAATCTTGGTATCGTGGAACGACCCTATGCTGAGGGTCCTGTTGGACGATGAGCTCTAGGAGCTTTGGGGGGCTTTGGGGATAGCTTCTCGAAGCTATAAGCAACCACAAGGCTAGGCTTGCCGAACCTCGTTGGTGTGCTTCTGCCCCTCCGTTGTGATGATTGAGTTGGTTCACCTTTCATTATCTGTGCCCCATATGCATCCTACCCATTGAGTTCAGGGCTCATGGGAAGTACCTCTCATTTGGCCAGTGAGGTGGGAAAAGCTAGAGACTAGTAACAAAGACTGATGGACGCATCAGAGATTTCCCTACTCTCTATCTAGGATGGCATGGTCCAACCACTTGATCTGAGATCAAGTATAGTGATGTTTCGGACCTCCAATTGACTTCGTGTCAGGTAAACCAACTTCAGGTTGGTATGAGACTCTTTGTGAGTCCTATAGAAGTTTCACACCTCTGAGTTGAATCTGTCAGCCGAGAATGATGTTCTGAAATAAAGAAGCCAGCAAAGCAAGTTACGGCGGGATGATGCACGATGTTTGGATTGCATAGGTGGATGGAGTGTTAATTTTGGACAACTAGGTCCAAACTCCATGTTGTGATGCTCAGATGAAGATACCAATATTTTTATTGGATTCCTCTTTCGGAGAGGTGCAAGATCAATCTAAAGATCATCTTGATCCCATAAGCATAACATTTATTTTGAATTTATTTAAAATATGTGCAGGTCGGCCTTAAGGTTTTCTGCCCCAGCAGTTGTGTCACACACCCTCACTGATGTATATATATTGGTTAACATTGGAGGACATTTTCACTCATCTCATCCTCACACATTTCTCTCTCCTCATCTGATGGCTCGATGACCTTGAAGGCTCTTCTCTCCACACGTGGGAAAATCCCAGCAGCAGCACATTTCTGATTTCGGTCTAGGGTTTCTACAGCAAACTTTGACCAGCGTTCAACGCAAGGTCAAAAAGACCTAAAACTCTCCCAAAAGTTCGATTTTCCAAATATGCATTTACTAGCACTATTCCCGAGGCAAGACATTGAATTTGACTTTTTGCGTTGACCTAGCTGCTACTGTTGTTTGCGTTGACTGTTGACTGACAACATTGACTTTTGAGTTGACCATTTGGTTCTCTTAGAGGATTGTGTGATATTGCTAGTTGGCTAACCATAATAAGACTTTGTTGGTTGAAGCATCCTGTTGGCCGTCGTAACGCACCAACACATATTTTTGGCTTGTCTTCTGTCGATCCACTGGTATGTTCTATCAGCATTTTACTTTATTGTTTATGTGATTCCTGTCTGATATTGAGAGAAAAAGTAAAGTTGCATCAAGCATAGAACATCTACGTAAATTTACAAAATAAGAGAAGATCCTCATGGCTTAGGTATACTCTCGAAGATGCCGAGAGACATATTGCCCCAAGGGGGGCATTCCATGAGGTATCTAGCAACCATGAGTACGATAGTACAATCTGAGCCTGGAACATTTGAAGAAGTCGTAAAGCATCAAGTTTGGAAGGATGCTATGCACGAGGAGTATTAGTCCATTATGAAAAATGATGTCTGCGACAGGGTTGCGGGGACGCTTCCCCCCCCCCCCCCCCGATCCTACTCCCAAAACGCGCTCTGTTGGAGAGCTTTTTGGGAGCGCTCGGAAGCGCGCTCCCAAAAACGCTTCCTGAGAGGAGTGTTTTCGAGAGCGCACTTCCAAGCTTGAAAAAATGCTTCCTGTCTTTTCGGGAGCATTTCAAGGAGCGCTCGAGAGCGAACGCTCCCCGAGCGCTTCCCCCATTAAAAAAACGCTTCAAGAGCGTTTTTTTAATGCGGGAAGCGGTCGGGGAGTGTTCGCTCCTGAACGCTCCTCGACACAAAAAACGATTCCCGCCGCGTAGAAAAAAAAATTGGTGTCGAATTTTGATTTTTTTTGGGAAATGAGGGAGGGGGGTTGGGTAAATAAAAATCCCACCCCCCTCATTTTATTTTTATCGTTTTAGTTGAGAGAGAGAGAGCAAAGAGGAGCAAGAGGAGAGCGATTTGGAGAGCAAGAGGACCAAGAGGAGCAGAGCGATTTGAAGAGTTGGAGAGCGAAAGTGCCAAGGAGAGAGCAAGGTTGCAAGCAAGAGGAGGATTGCAAGAAAGAGGTAGGTCTTCTAATCTAGTTTTTTATTCTCTAGGAATTGTTTTTAAATTGTTCAAAAATGAAAACTTGATTTTTTTTCTCAATGTTGCATTCTAGTGTGTTGAAAACTGAAAAATTGCATTGTTTTTTTTCCTATGTTGCATTTCCCATTCCCATTTGGCATTCCTTCATTTTTTTTGCAGGCTAGAAACTTGAAACATCATGGCTATATGGCTAGGGATTTTCTTCATGTTGGTTCCTTTCTTTGTAATAATGGTGTTGGAGAGTAGAAGAAAGAGGCCCATTAGAGAAGAGGAGGACAAAGAAGAGGGCTATAGTGGATTTGATGAAAATCCTAAAGAGGAGTATGTTGAGGAGGAAGGGGAGAGTGGAGAACATGAGGCCACAGATACCCCAACTAGACAAGACCAAAGTCAAACACCTTTGTGGAAATATGTTCAGAGGCAGGAAGGAGGGAAAGGAGGTGGAACCACTAAATTTCGTTGCCCCCATTGCAATAAAGAATACACAGGTTCATACACCCGTGCCAGAAGGCACCTTTGTGGGAAAATGCCAGGGGATGGAGACAAAAATCTAGGAATCAAAATTTGTGTCAGTGTGCCAACAACATAGAGAGAGAAATATAGAAAGGAAGAGGAGGTTGCCCTACAGAGATCTAAAATATCTACGGGTTTCATTGATTCTTATACACCATCGGGTCCATCCCATCATGGACAAAGAAGTCCATCAACTTCCACCCATGGCAGTGGATATGGAGGCACACCTGGACCAAACACCTCCTTAAGGCGTAGAACCATATCCGATTTCCTTGATGAAGGGTGTAGGAATGATGTGTATTCAAAAAATGTCCGGTTTCTATATGCATGTGGGGTGCCATTCAATGTTCTTCGCTCACCTTATTGGCATGAAATGGTTTCTTCCATTAATGATGCCCCCAAAGGATACAGGAGCCCTGGGTATGACAAGGCCAAAACCATGGGACTTGATCATGAAAGAGGTAAAATAAACAATTCTTTGGCTAGAATGACGAATTCTTGGAATGAGCATGGGGTGTCCATTGTATCTGATGGATGGACCAATGTAAAAGGAAAGCCATTGATAAGTGTTCCGGCTGTGTCGGTTAGTGGTGCAACATTCCTTTCAGCATATGATTATTCAAACAAATTCAAGACCGGCATTAACATTGCAAAACCATTACTTGAAATAATTGAAAATACTAGGCTATACAATGTCATCCAATTCATCATTGATAATGTTGCTAACTGTAAGGCAGCAGGAGCAATTATTGAGGATAAATACCCCAACATATTTTGGTCTGGGTGTTTGGTTCACACAATGAACCTTTTGATGCATGATATCATTAAAAACAAACAACCTCAATTCAAATGGCTTGGTGATTTGTACAAAAGAGGTAAAAAAATGATAAAATTTATTACAAATCATAGCAATACCCATGGGCTTTTCCGTACTCACTCCAAATTGGAGTTGTTGAAGATAGCAAAGACTAGATTTGCTAGCTATTACCTCACCTTCAAGCACCTTTTGAAGGTAAAAGAGTCATTGGCTGCAATGGTATCAAGCCCAGATTGGCAAGTATTAAAGGACAGGGCAGCGACAATAGTTGACAGGCAAGGTTTTAAACATGTGGAGGAGACTGCCCATGACCCTTTGTTTTGGGCACGTGTGAGGGAAATTTTGAACTTCACCAAGCTCATTTATCACATGATTTGTTTTTCAGATACAGATAAACCAGTGATTGGGGAGGTTTATGAGCAGATGGATAGCATGTTGGGCGCAATAAAAGATGTTGTTAAGGATAATGATCCCAACTTGTATGCAATGATTCACGACTGTCTGTGTGCACGGTGGAATAAACTCAATGTTCCATTACATGCCTTGGCATATATCCTTATGCCAAAATACTACTCTCCATCTTGGTTGGGCCAACCTGCACCTGGAGGTGGGGTTAGGATCAAACCTCACACAGATCCAGAGGTACAACAGGGATACATGAAGGCATTAGACAAGTTGGTCCCCGATAGGGAGGAGTGTGCTGCATTGCGCCTTGAATTACGCAAATACTTCAGTTGCACTGGTAACTTTGGTTCTTTCCATGCAATGGAAGACAGAGACAGATTTGATGCTCTCACATGGTGGGAAGCATATGGCGGCATGGGACTTTTGCCAAAGTTGGCAAAAAAGGTTCTCTCACAAGCTGTGAATACTTCTTCTGCAGAGAGGTGTTGGAGCACCTACAGCTTCATACATAATGTGAGAAGAAACAGGTAGAATGAAAACTGAGCTGAAAGCTTGGTGTATGTTCATTACAACTTGAGGTTGTTGAGTCATTACTATGATCGGGCATATGAGGATCAATCATATAAAGTTTGGGACAACAACCCAGAGGATGATAATTTCGAGGACGGCACTGTACATATGGAAGAATTGGAAGCAGAACTTTTAAGGGATGATGATGAAGCATCAACAGCACCACCACACACAGGGCCAGTCCCACCATCCAGTAGCAGTGCGGGTGCCAGTGCCATTGCTCGATATCCAACTATTGTTCCTTTGCAGATTCAGCCTCCACCTACATCCTCACGTTGCCCTACGCCTTCTAGTCATGGTCGTGGACGTGGTACTCCTGAGTACTAGAAGACCACCACTGCCTCGTGGTTCTCACAAATTAGACATTTCTCATGGGCGTGGCAAGGGGCCAGCCAATAGATAAAATAGATTTGTTGTTTACTAGTCTTTTCTATTTTCTAGTATTTTTTATCTTTTATAACTGTTGAACAGTTGAAAGTTGACTCTTTCATATTTAATGACAATTTAAGTTTGAAGTTTGAATTTGAAAAGTGAAACTTTGAAGTTGGCATTTATAAGTTTATAAGTCATTATGAATTATGAATATGATGCTTCATGAAAGTTATATGGTGATCAATGAATCAATGATGATAAATGTTATATATCAATGATGATAAATGATATATATCAATGATGATAAATGTTATATATTGAAATTTGAAATCAATGAATCAATGATGATAAATGTTATATATTGAATTTTGAAATCAATGAATCAATGATGATAAATAAATTATGATAATATCAATGATGATAGATGTTATATATTGAAATTTGAAATCAATGATGATAAATGTTATTTATTGAATTTTGACAGCTTGAAATCTTCAAATTGATGATTCGTGACTCAAGAGTCAATATGTTGTATGTTTCCAACTTGTGGGCGTGGTTGATGAAGATTATCACTTCTAGATGATTGATGTTATATGATTCAATCTATGTTTTTATGTTTTTTATGTCTAATTCATCATTCTACATGCTTTTGTTGACATATATGCATCAAAATATAAAAAATTAAAAAATTAAAAATTAAAAAATATATATATATATATTTGTCCTCCGGTCTTAGGACCATTTCCCAGACAAAGGTTGCTTGGGAGCGGGGAGCGGGAGAGCCATTTTCAAAAGCTCCTGGTCCGAAGTATATATATATATATATATATATATATATATATATATATATATATATATATATATAAAACGCTCCTCGAAACACTCCGGACCAAGAGCTTTTGAAAATGGCGCTCCCGCTCCCCGCTCCCAAGCAACCTTTGTCTGGGAAATGGTCCTAAGACCGGAGGACAAATTTGTTGCCACCTCAAAATGGCAGGTGCTGACCCTCTCATTCATCAGTGTAAGAGGAAGCTAGCTTTCGAGTTTGAGATGAAAGACCTAGGACTGATGCACTACTTCCTAAGCTTGGAGGTCTGGCAGAGGCCAAGAGAGATTTTCCTTTCTCAAGGAAAATATGTCGTGAAGTTGCTGGAGAGATTTGGTATGGTGGACTGTAAGTCTGTGTCGACACCAATGGAACTCAACTTTAAGAAGTTGAGTGGAAACACTGCCAGGCCTGTGCTAGCAAATCCAACCGAGTATCGACAACTCGTGCGGGCCCTGATGTTCTTAGTGAACTCCTGTCCAGACGTATGTTTTGCAATGAACACTTTGAGTCAACATATGGTTGATCCTCATCACATTCACTGAATTGGTGCCAAGAATCTGTTGAGATATCTTCGGGGCACAATCAACCATGGGCTGAGATACACTGCTAGGAGTTTGAGACTCCATGAATATACTGATGTCGATTGGGCTGGCAGTGTGGTGGATCGCAAGAGCACATCTGGATGTTGCTTCACCTTGGGTTCTGCTTCGATATCTTGGATGAGCAAAAAGCAGAAGTCAATGGCTTTGAGCACCGCTGAGGCCGACTACATTGTAGTGAGTATGGCCTGTTGTGAAGATGTTTGGTTTCGAAAGCTCTTCAGTGAGTTGTTCAGGCATGTGCTAGATACCACCGTTATCCTTTGTGATAACCAGAGTGGGATTCGTCTTTCTAAGAATCCCATGTTCCACGATCGATCCAAGCACATTAATATCAGGTACCACTTTATCCGGGATATGGTATAGCGAGGCACTGTAAGGCTCGATCATATAGGAACTAATGAGCAGGTCGTGGATACTCTCACGAAGCCCCTAGGGAAGGTGAAGTTCCTAACCTTCCGTGAGATGCTTGGAATCGTGGAAAAGCCCTATTATGAGGGTCCTGATTGAGTTGGACTATGAGCTCTGGGAGCTCCAGGGGGCTTGGGGATAGCTTCTTGGAGCTATAAGCACATACAGGGCTAGGTTGGACGAACCTTGTTGCACTTCTGCCCCACTGTTAGGATATTGAGTTGGTTCGCCTCTCTCTGATCTGTGCCCCGCACGCATCCTACCCATGGAGTTTCGGACTCATGGGAAGTACCTCTCATTTGACCAATGGGGTGGGAAAAGTGGATAGAGACCATAGCAAGACCGATAGACGCATCGAAGATTGTCGTACTCTCTATGTATATGATGGCACGTGTCCAACACCTTGATCTAGGATCAAGTATGATGAGGTTTTATCCTCTAAACTGACTTCGGGTCAGTAAACTAACTTCGGGTTAGTATGAGACTCTTTTTGGGTCCAAGAGAGGTTTTTACCTCTAAATTGACTTCGGCTCAACTGAGTGTGATGTCTTTGAGACTCAACTTTTTGTTTTATCTAAAATAAAGAGCCAGCAAAGCAAGTTACAGCGGGATGACGCACGATGTCTAGTTCGGCACACGATAGTACTGATGGATGGCACTTGTGGACAGATGGATAGAGGGAGTGTTAATTTTGGGCAACTAGGTCCAAACTCCATGTTTCATTGCTCATATGACGATGGTCATATTTTTGTTGGATTCCTCTTTCGGAGAGGTGCAAGATTGATCTAAAGATCATCTTGATCAAATGTGCAGAACATTTATTTTGAATTTATTTTCCACGTGTGCAAGGTCAGCCAGATTTGTAATGTAGGCTCACATGCCTAATATATGTGTCACACACCCTCACTGATGGATATAAATTGGAGAGACTTGGATGTCATTTGCTCATCAACTCATCACACATTCTCTCATTGTGATTTGATTGGTTCGATAGCCTTTGGAGGCCTTTTACCTGTGGAGCTGAAGTTTGAAATTTGCGGATATGTTTAGGGAACTTTTGCAGCAGCGTTGACCGTGGTCAACCCTTGGTTGCTTGACCTCAAAACTCTGCAGAAAATCCGATTTTAGGAGGTTATACAACTGGGCACTAAAATCGAGCAATTCCTGGTTGTTTGACCGAAGCCCTAGTTTGTTGCGTTGACTTTTCTTCTGCTGCATGTGTTGACTTTCCTGCATTGTTCTTGGGTTGACTTGTGATGAGCTGTCTTTGAGGGCTGTGGGTATGACACATGAAGGGTTGGCTGACCGAGAAAGACTTTGCTAGTTGAAGCATCCTATTGACCGTCGTAATGCAATAATATCTCATATCTTTGTTGGACAAAAGGAATTGTAAAACTGATCTATATTTGGTTTGTCTTCTATTGATTGTAGGAATTTACAGGGTAAGTTCCGTAGATCAAGAACCAAAGGTCACCGCTCACAAACAGATCACAAATCAGTACACCAGTATAATCACGTGGTTAAAACCCTCAAAGAGGGAAATAGTGCACACCCTGAGACAACGCGGCCACTTCAGGGAATTTATTAATATAAAAGAAAAGTTACATATGTTTCTCTCATAAACGGATACCGGACAAATGACCCTCCATGCTCTTTAAATAGAGATCATGGACCAATCGGGTGCTAAGCCACGGATCAAGTGTCATTAATACCGAGGTGAGAGATAACCGTCGGATCACTACAAATCGTGACCGTCGGATTATAAGTTACAAATGTACATGGTAAAGAAACACACTTTACCTAACTCTACACTAGACTAAGTTATTCTTAACTATTTCCTGTGTGTGGGAATATCCTAACATCCCCCCTTAAGAACAACTTGGGATAGGATTGAAGGATTTACAAAGATGACACAAAAGGAGCCTATTTCTTATGTGTCGAAATATCCTAACATCCCTCCTTAAGAACAAATTGTGATAGGATTGAAAATTTACAAAAGTGACACAATAGGAGAAGGAAGGAGGCATTAGAGCCTATCCCCCCTTAATGACAACTTTCCTGAACTCCAAGCATGGATCAAAGTTTGGTAAACTTCGCTTCTGTGAGAGCCTTCGTAAAGATATCGGCTACTTGATCATTGGTCGGACAATACTGCACTTCAAGAACACGATCATGAATGAGCTTTCTGATGAAGTGTATGTGGAGTTCAATGTGTTTCATACGCTGATGTTGAACTGGATCTTTACATAGTTGAATGGCACTCTAATTATCACACCAAAGTGTAGTTGGATGCTGCTGATGAATACCAAATTCAGACAGGAGCTGATGAAGCCACATGGCTTCCTTGCTGGCTTCAACTGCACCACGATACTTTGCTTCTGCTGAAGAAAGGGAGATGGCACTTTGTTTCTTACAAGACCAAGTAATAGGTCCTGAACCAATAGTGAATACATATCCTGCAGTGGACTTCTGATCATCAAGGTCACCAGCCCAATCAGAATCAGTGAAACCAATCAACAAGGGAGATGCTCCTGCACTGTAATGAATCTCGAACTGAAATGTACCTCGAATATATCAAAGTATTCTTTTAGCTACATTTCAGTGACTTTCATGAGGTTGGTACATAAACCGAGTGACAAGACCAACGGCAAAGGAAAGTTCAGGACAGGTATGGGTTAGATACAAAAGTTTACCAATAAGTTGACGGTATAAGGTAGCATCAACTTCAGGGGTAGTAAATTTGACTGAAAGCTTGACTCCAGATTGAAAGGGAGAAGGGGAAGGCTTACAGTCTTCCATGTGAAAGTGGTGTAGAAGATCACAGGCATACTTGGACTGAGAGAGGATAATGCCTTCCTTGGATTGCAAGACTTGAAGACCAAGGAAATAATGCAAGTGTCCTAAGTCTGTCATTTCAAACTTCTTTTTGAGGCTAGACTTCACATGGTTTATATGGTTTGGATCACTACCAGTAAGGATAAGATCATTAACATAAAGAACAAGGATGGTGAAGGAATTACCCACCTTCTTGGTGTAGACAGTGTTGTCAGAATGACACTTAGAAAAGCCATTATCTAAGAGAAATCTATCCATTTTGGCATACCAAGCCCGAGGATCTTGTTTGAGACCATAGAGAGACTTCCTAAGGTGACAAACAAGGATGGAGTCTTTTTGGATAAAGCTAGGGGGTTGTTCCATGTAGATTTCTTCATGCAGATCTCCATGTAAGAAGGTGGATTTAACATTCATCTGATGGACTTCCCATTTAAAGGAGGCAACAAGGGAAAGAACAAGGCAGATAGAATTCATTTTGGCAACAGGGGGGAAGGTTTCAGTATAGTCAATTCCTTCAACTTGTGAAAAACCTTTAGCGACAAGGCGAGCTTTATGTCTATCCACTTTTCCATCTAGTCCAAACTTTGTTTTGTAAACCCATCTGCATCTGACAAGTTTTCTTCCTTTTGGGAGAGGAACAAGATCGCAAGTATTGTTTGTCAATAAGGAATGATACTCTTCATTCATAGCTTCATCCCAATCTGGATGGCCGGAGGCTTATTCAAAGGTTTTTGGATCAAGTTTTTATGGAACTTGAGCCAACAAGGAAGAGGGTCTTTCGAACTGAGAATGTGTACGTCGTCGATCGACAGGGTCACCTGCAAGAGAACCTGCTGCATCCCGAGTAGAGCGGACCCATCTTGGAAGCGGTGGAGTATAAGGAACAATTTCACGAGCTGGAGGAGGATTGTCATCCTCGCTGTCATCATCTGAACTAGAAGGAATGCTATTAAAAATAGAAGAGAGAGAGAGAGAGGTGGCACATATGCCGAATCAGGCTCGCAGGCCAAAGGTGGCACACCCGCCGAACTAGGCTCGCAGACCGATATATTTTCATCAAACTTTACATCTCTTCTAATGATTATATTTTTGGATTTGGGTTGAAGAAGTCTATATCCTTTGACATCTTCAAAATATCCAACAAAAATACATTTTTCACTCTTAGGTTCTAAGGCTTTATGTTTCGCATCTGGAATATGGGCCCAAGCATCACTTCCAAAAACACGAAAGTGACTTAAATCTGGTTTGATTGAGCTCCAAGCTTCTTCTGGAGTTATATTCTTTAAAACCTTAGTAGGAGTGTGATTTACTATGTAATTTGCACAGTTAATGGCTTCTGCCCAAAAATTGAGACCAAGTCCTTTAGATTGAAGCATACAATTAGCCATTTCTTCTAAGGTGCGATTCTTCCTTTCAGCTACACCATTTTGTTGTGGAGTATATGGAACATTATGTTGCAATTGAATGCCATGCTCAGTGCAGAAGTTGATAAATTTGTTGTTAACATATTCTCCGCCATTGTCTGATCTTAACTTAAGAATTTGATGTCCAGATTGTTTCTCAACAAAGGCCTTAAAGGCCAAGAACATGTTAAAAACTTCACTCTTGAGTTTTAAGAAGTATACCCAAGTGCGTATGGAAAAATCATCAATGAAAGTTAAGAAGTACTTGCAACCAGAGAAAGAAACAACAGGAAGTGGACCACATAAATCACTGTGCACAAGCTGCAAAGGGGTTGAAGCGTGCCAAGAGGCACGTTTGTCAAAACTATCCCGATGATGTTTTCCGAGTACACATCTGGAGCAAACACCATCTCGGCAAGATACCATAGGAAGGCCCGTCACCATATTTTCCTTACATAGAGTTTGAAGAGAGCGATAGTTTAAGTGACCAAATCGCTCATGCCAAAGTTTTCTCACATCATCATTATGAGCAAAAAAAACAGAGGGAAGAGATGATGACCCAAAGTTGTCAAACTTATACAACCTTGTGGAATCATCAGCAATGCCAGTAGCTAAAATATGTTTAGGATCTTTAAGGTCCTTGATTACAACATCATGAGGTGAGAATTCTACTATTGTCCCTTCACCTGAATGAGTTATCTGATAAACAGATAGAAGGTTGCATGACAAGGTACGAACGCATAGTACATCATTAAACTGACCATTATCTAGATGAATGGTTCCAGATCCTACAACACTAAGAGATCTATCATCAACATAAAAATATGTTTGGTGTTACAATCATTTAAAGAAGAAAACATGGATTTATTTTTAGCCATGTGGTAAGAAGCTCCAGAATCAATGAGCCACTCATGAGAAGGAAAAGAAGAAGATACATTTAATGCATAATCAAATCTTGATGCTTAACAACCACAAGAAGAAAGTGCCATGGCTGAAGATGAAGGTGAAGAGTGCTCCAAATTGATGTTGCGCTTCTTCATTGTTGCTTCTAAGGCTTCCATCTTCTTAAAACATTTGAACTCTATATGGCCATCCCAGTTGCAAAAGTTGCAACGTCTCTCTGTTTTCTTCCCTTTGTTTTGATTTGCCTTATTATTTTGGTGATTTGATTTTTCAGTTGGCGGCTGAAATTGCTTAGGGCCCTTGTTTGGTTTAGGACCATATTTTTTAGTATACTGCTTCTTGGAATTCTTTTGTTGTGGTTGTTGTTGGGCTGCTAAGGCTTTCTTAGAAGTGTTTCCAGCAGTGATAATACCAAGGTGTAAAAGTTTTTCTTGTTCTCTTATCAAAGAATCATAAAAGGCATCAAAAGAGGGATTCTTGTAGGTGGTTCCTGAAGAAATGATGGCTTCTCTGGTGGAATGGAAGGCGGAAACAAATACAGAGTATGCAGGACCAAGATCAGCAGCAATATATGAGGCTACCATCGTCCTTTTTGATCTTACAATCTTCTAAAAGAATTCGAAGGGTCTTAAATTTGGACAAAAAATCTTCAATGGAGGAGAAATTATTGGGGTCCAAAGTAAGCAACTCATTTTCAAGCTGGTGGGCCCGAATTTGATTTTGAACGCCAAAAACAGTTTTTAGCTTTTACAGGGCCTCATTAGGGGTGTCAATGTCAAGGATATGAAATCGAAGATCTTTTGCAATGGACATTCCTATCAACCCTCGTGCTTGATCTTGTTTATTTTCCCATTTAGCAGCTTTATCATCATCGGAAGGTTTAGTTTCTTGTCCTGTGGCTATTCTATAAAGCCCTTTACTTCTGAGTATATCTACCATGTGAGGTAGCCATTGGAAATAATTGGCGCTGTTAAGAATAACCGGACATGCACTTTCCATTTTTTTTTTTTTAACTGAAGTTGAGAAATGATGAAACTAACTGCTCCAATGGAAAGATCTCGAAAAATTAGGTCATTTCAAAAAAACGACTTCCGGATGAAGTTATGCCTTTTGAATAAACCTATGTCACACGGCTCGGGTTCGAATTCGAGTTCAGCGACGATTAAGTTCGATTCGGGTTCGAATATTCTGATGAGGTTCGACATTAGGTTCGACTATATAAATTTTTCAATAAATATATATATGACATAAAAAAACTCAAAATCAATTAATAAATTATAAAACTATGAGTAGGAATTTTGATTAGTAAAACACATGAATAACTTAATCATAATAGGATCTAATTATATTAATGACATTACTTAAATGTAAACATACATGGTACACAGTACACCATATTAGTTTGCAAATACAAATTTTGGAAGTTCTAGCAAAAATTTCGGAATCTATCCATAAGCAATTAATCAAAACAAATTTAAAATGTTACAGTCAACATAAATGACGTTTTCAGTTATTATGTGATCTGATATGAAGTGCAAAGAAAGCAAGGTTTCACAACTGTAATGCTGGAAACACCTAAATTGCCCATGCCCCAGTCGGGAACTTGTGGAAAATTGAAATGCAGAATGTGGCGGCGGCAACACTCAGCAAACTCAGCGGCGGCAACACAGCAAACTCTTTCACTTGTAACAATTAATCATAGCACCCATTCTTAAATAATGGAAACTGGGAAAATAATTGGCAGGAATAGCCCATTGTTTACAAAAACCGCTCAAGCAAAAAAAAAAACATAAAATTTATTAAATTCGAACTTTATGGGAAAAATCATAAAATTCGCCTTCAGGTTCGATCAGGTTCGGCATAATGTTCGTCTTCAGGTTCGGCTTAAGGTTCGGCTTCAGGTTCGGCTTAAGGTTCGGCTTCAGGTTCGGCATTAGGTTCACCGAACCTGATCGAATTCGAATTTTTTTATCAGGTTCGCCGAATTTCAAATTTCAAGCTTCAGGTTCGGCGAACCCTTTGACATTGGAAAAAATTGAGTTGTAGATGCCGAATAGTTATGGGAACGGGATGAAGTGCGGCTTTTTAAAAAAAAAAATTCTGCCCCTTTGAACAAAGACTTTTTACAAAAGAAGCTTGAGAAAGAGACTTGAACCCAAGACCTCCATTATCATAAACTAACCCCTCACCAAGTGAGATAGTAAAAGGATCAAGTTATTTTAGAAAGGAAGAAGGGGGGATTATTATTATTATTCGGTGTGCGTGCCTTTTCCTGCACAAAAAACACAAAAAACGAGCAAAAAAAAAAACGAAATGCAAAGCCTTACGGCAGAATGATAAATTCTCGGTTAGCCTTACCGGCAACTATCACTTTTTTCACTATTTCTGATTTCCTGAGATCGCACAAAGACGCGGGGAAAGAGCATACGTAGCAAAAAAAATCCCTTTTTCCTGTTTTTGATTTGCCGAGATAGCACAGAGCGCACAGCAAAGAGCATACACAGAGAAGAGGGTATAGATCCAGAAAATAAATAAAACCTTAATACAGAGAACAAGAAAAAAAAAAAAAAAAACCCGAAATAAGCAGAACTATTAACAAACATAACTGCAAAATAGATGCTTTATACCTCCAAATCTAAACTGACATAACTTGGACAAAAACCCGAAATAAGCAGAACTATTAACAAACATAATTGCAAAATAGATGCTTTATACCTCCAAATCTAAACTGACATAACTTGGACAGCCGGAAACCTTTTCGCATGAAACGAAAGACGTTCCTCACTGTAACAGACGCTCCGGACACAACCGAGCAGTTCTCCAAGCCCAAAAATGTTCAGAAATAGTAGATCTACAAAACAGCATTTGCATGCAGTCAAACTGGCTTCGGATTTTGATCAACAACGGACGCGGCCCTCAAAATAGCTCTGATACCATGTAGGAATTTACAGGGTAAGTTCCGTAGAGCAAGAACCAAAGGTCACCGCTCACAAACAGATCACAAATCAGTACACCAATATAATCATGTGGTTAAAACCCTCAAAGAGGGAAACAGTCCACGCCCTAAGCCAACGCGGCCACATCAAGGAATTTATTAATATAAAATAAAAGTTACATATGTTTCTCTCATAAACGGTTACCGGACAAATGACCCTCCATGCTCTTTAAATAGAGATCATCGACCAATCGAGTGTTAAGCCACGGATCAAGTGTCGTTAATACTGAGGTGAGAGATAACCGTCGGATCACTACAAATCATGACCGTCAGATTATGAGTTACAAATGTACATGGTAAAGAAACACACTTTACCTAACTCTACACTACACTAAGTTATTCTTAACTATTTCCTATGTGTCGGAATATCCTAACATTGATCTATTATTGTGTTCTATCAGCATTTTACTTTCATGTTTATATGATTGTTATTTTGTATCGGGCCTAAGAAAGATTGAAGTAAAAGTGCATCAAGCATAGAACACCATGGTTATCTAAATTTAACACAAGGACGTGAAGAAAGGGGAGGGATTTATTGGATTCAATTTCCATCGTGAATTGGATGTGGGGCGTAATGCTATTGAGGTGGGCAAGAAAGGCATGGAGAGCCTAAAGGCCATGTTTCCAGATATGAAAAGTGTCATCCACAAATCTAAACCAATATTTAGGCTTGTGATGCCACGAGTTTAGGGCTTTGGCTTCAAAACATTCCATAAAGATATTATGGTACGACCAGAGAGAGGGAAGAACCCATAGTTATCCCCTCGGTTTTCTCATAGATGATGCCCTTGTAAGAAATGAAAGTGGATGAAAGGCAAATATTGATAAGGTTGATAGTTTCATGTCTGCTAGTTTAGAGATTATGTTTAAAGCTTCAGGATCAGGAATTTATGTGCACAAAGAGACCACAACAAAACTGACTAACATATCATTTTCATCAAGGTGCATGTCTTTGGTTTTACGAATGAAATCAGCAGAATCTTTTAATATTCTGCTTTAGGAATAAGAATGTACGGCTATCATTCAGGTGCTTGAGGGCAAGGGAGGCACAAGTTGTGCTTCTTTCCTCTTGTTGACCTTCTTCAGTTATTAATCTCTCCTCTCTAGAATTGATTCATCAACTCTCAACCTGATAGAAAAAGGTTTTAATTTTGCTCTCATTCTGCTCCAGGAATAAAGATTAACCAAAAGAAGAAAAACACCAAAAATGGAGTTTGAACTAAAGAATGGAGGATCTATATCATTTAAGGAGGTAGAGTCATCTAAATCAAATGATGAGGTAAAACCACAAACTCTAGTTGAGAAGGTATGTTCACACAAGGAGACTTATTGTAAGGTATAGTCCACCTGATATCCAATTTTCTTTTTTTTATCATGTAATAATGATGAACCTAGATTTGTTACAAAAGTAATAAATTCTGAAGAGAGTAAAATTTGGAAGAAGGCCATGGTAGAAGAAATGGAGGCCATGAAGAAAAATGTGGCAAGGAATTTAGACGGATTGCCTAATGGAAGGAAACTTGTTGGTAGCAAAGGGGTGTTCAAAAAGAAACTAAATGCAACGAGAAAGATCAAGAAGAATAATGCTTGCTTGGTAGCAAAAGGTTATTCTCAAGTAGAGGGGATTGACCTTGGTGATATTATTTTCTCGTGTTGCAAAATTGATTTACATTAGATTTCTACTCTCTTGTTGCAGCATTTGATCTTGAGGTAGAGCAAATGGATCCAAAAACAGTGTTCCTACATGGGAACTTGGAAGAAGAAATCTACATGAAGCAACCTAAAGGATTTACAAGAAAGGGTAAGGAACTACTCTATAAGATAAAGGAGTCCCTTTATGGTCTAAAGCAATCTCCTAGGATGTGACACCAAAGTATCTGAAGCGAACAAAGTTCCTTCTCAAGTTAAATATTCCAAAAGACTTGAAATATCAGAATATCCATCAGGATACAAATATTATATTAGAAAGTATGATAAATGAGATTATTTGAATGTTACAAATGAGGCCTGCTTATATACCTAGGCAGGTGCCTCTTCACGAAAGGTCATGTCATCAGACATGCCCTTTCAACCTAATTACTAATTAACTAATTAATCATTATTTATATTATTTTATTCATTACATTGCCTTCCTCCTCAAAAAGCTTTGTCCTCAAAGCTTGTTGATGAAAAGGCTTGATCTTTTTTTCTACTACGCATGTCTTCTCATCTTGGGGCAGTCATCCTTGTCGATACAAGTTGATATGATCCTCTAAGTGACAAACAAAACTATCGCACTGAGAATAGATCAGACCATCCTAGATCAATCTTCTGTGGAATCTGACGGCGAGTTGAAACTTGTGATAAATTATCACTTGAGCGAATTGCACTGACATGAGTATTCTTCAAAACATCAGCTTGTTTATGTTCTGAATACATAGCTTGGTCGAGTTGTCTGCTCCCGTGATTTGGATGTCGATAGGGAACTTTTGTGGTTTGACTTTCCCTTCTTGGGTGTGTGGTAATTTTTTTTATTTTCTTCTACTTCTTAATTTGCGTTAGTAATTTTTCATTGTAGTCCTTGAGGCAGGCAACTTCTTCATTCTTGTTAGTGGTGATTTTGTCAATTTCCTTTCGCATATTTTGGATCACCTTTTTACTTTCTTGAAGAATTACTTTTGAAATTTCTTGCATGTCTTCAGGTGTCACTGAATTTGGCTTCAAGTTAATGTTGTGTAGCGTTATTTTCTTCCTTTTGTAGGAGAATGTCAAGAACTTCTTTTTTGTATTTAGGATAAATGAACCTAGTGTTTCCATCCATGGTGAACCCAACACAATGTCACTATCATTAAAAAATAAGGATTTCCCGATAAATTGCGAGATAAAACTATAAAACCCAATACTTAGTTGTAGATTATTTATGTCATATTGTTTGTTGCTTGTGTCACAAAAGTTTGTTTCAATTATATTCGATTCAGGAATCACTAATTGGTTAGCACATTTAGGACTAACATAATTACTCCCTTCAGTAGGACTAATAGAAATTATAATATCTTTTCCTGCAAGTGATCCTTTAATTTTAAATATTGTATCAACACATTTACTAAAGGTTTTAGGAAACCTTTCATTACTGGTCTCCATTTTTTCTTCCTTCATTATTTTCGAATTCCTCCAAAAATTAACTCTCTGTGTTCTTCAATGCATTTTGGAACTTTTTAATTTTTTTCTTTCCCTCTGTTTTTTTTTTTTATATTTTACAATTTTTTTTCTTTTTTTTTAACCTTGAATATTTTCAAATACTCTATAATAAAGAACCTTCCACTATATAATAATATAATTTTCTTTTCTTACTTTTTTTAGTGGATATGTATGCAAAAGTCTCCTCACAAATTTTGGAAGTAATTTCCCTTAACTTTTTATTGATGTTGCTTCAAATAATTTTCATATAATTCACTTTTTCCCTTTGTGTACGTATATGGGTTTTTCTTTTTATAAACCTTTAATAGCCTTTAATAATTCTTTAATAATTGATAGCCTTCTTTTTATTCAAGTGTGCGACCATTCATATTGGAAAGACACATCAGTTTAATTTTTAATTGGTAGCGGTTGCAATAGTATGAAATTTAATTTTTTACACAACACCAAATCAATTTCCTGTCGAAAAGTAAAATGAATTCGATAGGCTTTATACAACGCTGCAGAGTATGACTTAGCGGACCTCAAAATGCAAATTATCATCACCCAACATGTGATTATCACTTGAAATGAGCGATTTCTCACCAGAAACGCGAGTTCTCAAAGGAAATGCAAGCTATTACCACTTCAAATGTGACCAAACACGCGAATTATCACCAGCAAACATTGGATTACCACACGATATGCTCGAGTTAGGGCCGCATAAGCGAGTTCTCAAACGATATGCGAGCTAACACCACTTCAAATGCGATTTTTCATAGAATATGCAGATTATCACAGCAAGATAATCAGGTCGTTACGTTGATATGTGAGGTCTCTACAGTTTATGCAAGCGATATCAAATGGAACGATACTAAATGGGACGATGTCGAGGATGAGGCGTACGGCGGCAGGATGATAGCACGCAGCGGGGTGGAAGGTAACAAAATGTGAGAAGGAAATATGGCAGCAGCATGACGAACAAGCAGGGAGCTCGATGACAGTAGCAGGAAAGGCCACATCGACAGTTGCTGAATGAAATTAAGTAAAGAAAGGTGGTCTAGTTTTGTGCGCAAAACTGGTCGGCGACTACGGCAGCAGACCTGCGGCCCTGTGGTGGAGGTTTTCGGTGGCAGTCTAGCGTCGCAATGTTGTAGCTGCTCTTGTGCTTGTTGTCGGATGACAGCACAACCTTTCTGTTTTTGGTTTTTCGACAGCCTCCGTTTTTTTTTGTTTTATTATAGTTTTTTTGTTTAATATGATTTTATATATATATTTTAATTGTTCTTGACTTTTTCTTTCTTTCTTTTTTTGATTTTATATATATCGCTGATATATAACAACTTTTTTTTTTCTTTTTTCTTTTTCTTTTCTTTTTTTTTAATATATATATATATAAATTCTTCAAATTTTTACTTCAAAATTTTAATTCTAGCCAAAGGCCTCTGACAAAATCAATAAACAAAGAAATTCCAAATGTGTAGTCAAACGCTTCAACGGTAACAATGTTGACGAATTTTTGATGGCCAAGGGCCTGGATCGAAGAGCATGGCGCTGTGCAGCGTGAGTGGCCAGAAGATCGAATTGCTCTGATACCAAATGAAGCGAGCAAAGTTCCTTCTCAAGTTAAATATTCCAGAAGACTTAAAATATCAGAATATCCATGAGGATACAAATATTATATTAGAAAGTATGATGAATGAGATGATTTGAATGTTACAAATGAGGCATGCTTATATACCTAGGCAAGTGCCTCTTCACGAAAGGTCATGTCTCATCAGACATGCCCTTTCAACCTAATTACTAATTAACAAATTAATCATTATTTATATTATTTTATTCATTACAATATCAATGCAAACATACTAGTAGAAGTTGTGAAAAGCAAGGCTGATCACTATTTATATTGCAAATAGGTAGGTGACCATTTTGTGCATATAGTGTTGTATGTAAATGACATGTTGTTGGTTGGAAACAGCATGAGGGTTATCAAGGAGGCAAAATCCCGACTATCCTCCAAGTTCAACATGAAGGATCTCGATGTTGCTAATTTTATCTTGGGGATGGATATTAAGAGAGATCGTATAAGTAGGAAACTCTAGTTAAATGAGAGAAAAAGTGTTGAGACAAATTTGCACAAGTTTAATATGAAGGACTGTAAATCAATAAAGGTCGATCTCTATTCCTATAGGTGCAAAGCAATATGGAAAATTGTTTTTTTTCCCACGATCTTGGTGTCTCGCATAGAATCTTAAATCTTTGATGCTACCAAACCAAGAATCACAACAATACTACTTTGCATAGCAGAATATAAACATCAGTAAATTTACTAGTGCACAAAATATGGACAACTTTTTATAACTTTCAACCCAACTTCGTTATATTAATCAACATATAATACAACAGTCTAGGGCTCTCGTACTAGGGATAATGGCCCTCATACATCCCACTAGTACAAGAATACAAAACTAGAGCTTGGTGCCAGTCCATAGACAACCAATCTACCCTCAATAAGATACTTTGACAACCTAGTTGATGTAGTCGACTCTCTCCACTCCTCTTAGTTGTACCATGTACCTGCCTCGGTCCTTCGGCTCTTGATCTACAGCTCCTACCTCTATCAATGATCCAATTCCATATGGCCACTCAACCTCGACTGTCAATTTGCTCACTGGTTATGCCTTAGTCCATCAAAGCATCAACACAACGAGACTCATGTTAAGTTGTTCACAACTTTGTTTGTGAACATGTTAGGTCCCTATATTACTATAGTGTAGTCCCTTATTGTTGTTAGTGTAGCCCCCTTATTGTTATTGTTGTAACCATGTGAGCCCAATATTGTTAATATTGTACCCTTACATTAATATTATTAGGTCGGCTAGGATTATATTGTGTCTCGATGGACTCCTATATATAGAAGGAGGTTTTGTCATTTGTATCATCCAAGAATTGTTCATTTAAGTAATGTAAAGGAGGTCGCCCCCTCAAAGTGGCTTATTTCTAAGGTGTTCATCTCTCTTTTCTTTTATTTTTGGAGTTGGTTTCATAACATTTGGTATCAGAGCTTTGGATTCTAGGGTTTCGCTGCTCCAAACAGGTCATCGTGGCATTTTCGCTATAACTTTTTTTCTACGAAGGTTCAGACGCTGAAATTTTTACAAAGCGAAGCCGAAATCCGGAGGAACGTCGTGTAAAAATTTCAGATCTTGGTTCACAATATTTTCGGAGATATGATCTGTGGAAGTTAGGGTTTTTTCAGGCTTCTGAATTTCATCGCAAAGAGGTGACCGTGGGAAAATCATCATAACTCTCTCTCTCTGAGCATCGGATTGGAATTCTGTAAAAAGTGGCCGCAAGTACACGGACTGCAATTTCCTATGTATCAATTTAAGAGCCGAAGGAGGAAACAATGACACGTGGCACGCCGTACAAGTTCGCTCTACTGAACCAGTCCATAATTAGGTCATTGTGGGAGATTGGGCATAACTTTGCCTTGAAGAATCCAAATCAGGTCAGACCTGTGGCATTCGAAAGAAGATTTAGAGGGCTACTACAGAACAGAATTTCAGATATTGAAGATCCTATATTACAGAGATAATTCAGTTTCAATATCGAGCTCCTCAAAAACAAGAAAAATGTGTGTATTTTTTTTTTCCAAATTGCATAAGTCTTGTTTGAAGAATCAGTTTTAATTGATTCCAAGGGCATATTGTAGAATAGATATCAGTATTGGGTTCTAAAATGCCTCCTAAAAAGAATTCAACACCCATTAAGCCTTCAGAAGGCTCTACTATGGCTCATGAAGACAAAGAAATGCAACATGACATATCAAAATTACAAGAGCAAGTGCACCAAATTTCGCTCTCGCAAAGAGCAACAAAAAATTAAATGGAAGTTTTGAAGAAAGGCGTGGAAGCTAAGATGGATGGTTTGAAGAATGGCATGGATCGCATGGAAGCTAAGATGGATGACAAGGAAGAAAAAATGGAAAACATGAAGAATTATCTAAAACCAGACATGGAAGGTTTGACAAAGTTGATACACGAAATGTTTCCTGATGGCGAAAAGATAGTAGAGGAAGCACATGATAAAAACAAAATAAATTTTAATCGTGATTTCATAAACTCTAATGTTGGATGAAAGACCCACCATATTCCAAAGATCGATATGAGGAAGTTTGATGGCAAGGATCCCATAACATGGATACTACAGATGGAGCAATATTTTGATCTCAATAATGTGCAAAACACACAAAAGGTATGCATTGCGACTTTATATTGAGAACAAAATACATTTATATGGTACCGATGGCCTTGTTCCCGTAAAAAAATTGTCGCTTGGTCAATTTTTACGGAGGAAATGATAGAACATTATGAGGATACAAAGAGCAACACCTTTTTTAGCCAATTGATAAATCTCAAACAAAAGGGTTCAGTGGTGGAGCACATTGAGGACTTCCAAAAAATTGAATATAAGGGTAACTGGTATTCTAGAAGAACACAGGATTGATGTCTTCATAAGGACTTTAAAGGATAACATCGAACTTGAGGTTCGCATTTGGGAACCTAATTCATTGAAGAAGGCATTCAGGTTGGCAAGAAAAATTTAATGTAAAATTATGGCGACAAGGAAGCCTACCACTCACATCTATAAAGATGGAAGTGTTGCTACTCCTAGACTTCCACAACCTACAAGGTTGACACCACAACAATTGGAAGAAAAAATAGTAAAAGGGCTTTGGTACAGTTGTAAATGTAATCACTAAAGGTCATAAGTGTGCTGAGAAGAAATTATTTTACATAGATTGTGAAGAGGAGGAAGAAAATGAACAAGAAACTTCAAAGAAGAGGATATGCACTAGGAACCAACCCTAGAAGAAGGGGAAATGAGTCTGACCATATCGTGTAATGCACTGGCAGGAATTACCACTCCTCAAACTCTCAAGATAGAAGGACATATCAAGAAGAAAAAGGTAATAGTGTTGATTTATTTGGGTGGTACCCATAATTTTATTCACTGTAAGGTAGCCAAGTAATTGAATTGTTTCCTATACCCAGCACCAGAATGTCAAGTGATGGTTGAAAATGGAGGAACTATAAATTTCTCTAAAAAAATCCATAATATCAAGCTAACCATGGGGGAATATGTATTGAATAGTCCAATGCTTTCCATTCCAATGGGAGGTGTTGATGTTGTACTAGGAGTACAATGGTTACAATCTTTGAAGGTGTTGATGTTGTACTAGGAGTACAATGGTTACAATCTTTGGGGACGGTAGCTTTTACTTTTCAAGAACTTTTCTTGAAATTCTTTTCAGAAGGAAAGGAAGTCGAATTACGGGGTATTGAAGGGAAGCCAGGAAGGATAATAAGCTCTAATGGCATGACAAAGCTTCTAAAGAAAGAACAACGAGGCGTAATTGCACAATTATGCTCACTAGAAGTTCCAACAACAAAATCATCTATTTCTGCAGATCTCCAACAAGTCTTGGACAATCATTCCAAGGTGTTTGAAACTCCCAAAGGACTCCCACCTATTCGTGATCATGGTCATGCTATTCATTTGATTCCAGGAAGTGTTCCTCCAAACATCAGGCCTTATAGATATCCTTACTTCCAAAAGAGCGAAATTGAACGTATGATTGCAGAAATGTTAGAGGCGGGTATATTCAACCTAGTCAAAGTTCTTTCTCTGCTCCTGTAGTATTGGTACACAAGAAGGATGGATCATGGCGAATGTGTCCAGATTATAGGGAGCTCAATAAGCTCACCATTAAAGACAAATTTCCCATTCCTGTGATTGATGAAATATTGGATGAATTACATGGAGCAATTTATTTTACCAAGTTGGATCTTCGTTCAGGATATCATCAAATTAGAATGAAGACTGAAGATATTCCAAAAACAGCATTTCGAACTCATGAGGGTCATTATGAATTTTTTGGTCATGCCTTTTGGCCTTACCAATGCACCTTCTACATTTCAAGGGTTGATGAATTCCATTTTCAAACCCTTCCTTAGAAAATTTGTGCTAGTATTTTTTGATGATATACTAATCTACAGTAGGTCTTGGAAGGATCATGTTCAACATGTTGACGGGGTGCTCAAACTATTGCAGGAGAAACAATTATATGCAAAAACATCCAAATGTTTCTTTGGAGTACAAGAGGTGGAATATCTGGGTCATATTGTATCTCACGAGGGTGTTAAGGTAGACCCTAACAAAATTAAATCCATTAAGGAATGGAAAGTCCCCACAACCATAAAGCAGTTGCGAAGATTTCTCGGGTTAACAGGGTATTATCGCAAGTTTGTTAAGAATTATGGGAGAATAGCAGCACCTCTAACAACATTATTGAAGAAAGATGCATTTTCATGGACTCCTGAAGCAACTAAGGCCTTTGAACATCTTAAAGAGGCAATGTGCCTAGCACCAGTCTTAGCTACGCCAGACTTCACAAAAACCTTTATTGTGGAATCTAATGCCTCGGGAAATGGAATTGGTGTTGTTTTAATGCAAGAAGGAAGACCCATTGCTTTTGAAAGTCGTTCAATCAAAAGAAAGTATTTACAGAAAGCTATTTATGATAAGGAAATGTTAGCAATACTACATACACTAAAGAAATAGCGACCTTACCTAATGGGAAGACACTTCAAGGTAAAAACTGATCATGATAGTCTTAAACACTTTTTGGAACAAAGATTATCTTCAGAAGAGCAGCAAAAATGGGTCACAAAGATGTAGGGTTATGACTTTGAAATCATCTACAAAAAAGGGAAGCTAAATGTTTTTGCAGATGCACTTAAAAAAGAATGAAGAGGTGGAAGCATTGCTTTGTGCCATTTCTATTATCCAACCAGATTGGATAACTAAAGCAAGGGATGAATGGAAGAGGGACGAAGAAGTGTGGACACTCATTCAAAGTTGTAGCAAGATCCTAGTACATCTGATACATTTAGTTGGAAAAATGATTCCTTATGGTACAAAGATCCCTGATGTCTTTGTAATAATTCACAACTAAAACAAAATATTCTTTTGGAATTGCACTCTTCTCCTTTAGGAGGACACTCGGGATTTTTAAAAATTTACCACAGGGTGAAGAAAGAATTTTTTTGGGATGGCCTTAAATCTGATATTCAAAAGTTTGTGGCGGAATGTTTGGTTTGCCAGCAAAATAAAGTTGAAACAATTAAGACCCCGGGTCTTCTACGGCCCTTATCCATTCCAAGTCAACGTTGGGAGGAGATTTCAATGGATTTTATCACAGGTTTACCTAATTCCGAAGGAAAGAGTGTCATCATGGTGATAGTTGATAGACTTACCAAGTATGCACACTTTTGTGCATTATCTCATCCATTTAAAGCAAGTACAGTTGCTACTACATTTATGGAAACAATTCAAAAGCTACATGGATACCCAAAGATTATTGTGAGCGACAAAGACCCATTTCTACTGGAAATTTTTGGACGGAATTATTTTCTTGTTTGGGTACTCAACTAGCTCATAGCTCATCTTATCATCCTCAATCCGATGGTCAAACTGAGATAGTGAATAAATGTTTGGAAGGATATCTTCGTTGTCTGTATCTGATAAACAAACATAATGGCTCAAGTGGTTACCTCTCGTTGAATGGTGGTATAACACTTCCTTCCATACTGCAGCAAAAATGACCCCATTTATGGCACTTTATGAATATCATCCACCGTCCATCACATCATCTTTAAGAGAAAATTCTAAGGTTCAGGCAGTGGAAGATCACATCGAGCATCAACAAGAAGTTCGCCAACTCTTAAAGGATAACCTAAATTTGGCACAAAATCGAATGAAACAACAGGCAAATCAACATCGCAACGAGAGAAGTTTTGATGTAGGAGACTAGGTATTTTTACGGCTACAACCATACAAACAAATGTCCCTCGAGCAAGTTAAGAAGGATAATAAATTATCGCCAAAGTATTATGGTCCTTACAAGGTGTTGCAAAAGATTGGTACTATGGCATACAAATTGGAGGTTCCTGCTTCTTCACGAGTTCATCAAGTTTTCCATGTTTCATGCTTAAAAAAGATTATAGGTGAAAAACTTCCAATTCAAACAATATTGCCAGAACTTGATGAGGAAGGAAAAATCATATTGGAACCTGAAGCAGTGATGGAGACAAGAACTCGACAGCTACGAAATCGATCAATTTCAGAGTATCTCATCCAGTGGAAGAACTTACCCACTGAAGATTCTACATAGGAGGATGAGAATTTTATACAGAAGCACCCAGAGCTACTCGGGGACTTCAGCCCACTATGGTCTTCTTGCGTTGCTCCAATGAACACCAACATAGGGCACGGAGGGTTGTGACCGATCACCGCAAGATGTCCATCTCCCACAATGAACACGGGCTAGAAGGATTGCCCATCATCTATAGTAGAAGTCCTTCTCCACACATAGGTCTAGATTTGCTCAACTGCTCCATTGGTTCGTCAACCCTTGAGCTCAACAACTGCCACTCTACCGACCGTCTAGGTCCATGAAGATGGTGCACATCGGACTCCAACTTGGGCACTATCACAATGTACTCCAACAGACCATAAATGCCCAATCCACGTTCACACTTGGCCCACTCTCACACTGCCCTCCAACAGACCACGAGTGACCAATACTTGTTGTAGTATCTACCTCTAGCTAGGGCATCCTCACACTTAGGAAACCCTCCTCTTGGTTGCCAACGGACTTCACTAACTGTCCTCTCCTAGGACACCCATTACTCAACTGTGAGATCTGCTCCAAGCTGGGGTTTCTTAACACCCAAGACAACCCCAACACATGGCTACCACAGGCTACATATGAATCTGATCCAATCACCAATCTTCACTGTGGAGCTTCCCACTGGTTAGGGCTTTTAACCTCCACGTTAGCCCTCCCTCCTCATACTAGGATCCAACACAAGTCATCAATGGAGAAAGCACATACCTCTTTACTATTGTTCATGAACTGAGTTTTGATCACAGGTTAGGGCTTCCCCTGTAGCCTATAGCAGCCCACTAATCCAACTAAAACTCACCTTATTTGATGCAACTTCCTTCCCTACACAAGGTTGGTAACTCGTTGTGTGAATAGGCTCCTACAGCTCTCTGTTTAGGGCTTGTTTAACCCTCAAGACACCCATTATAGGCATGCGGTCTACTCATCAAAACACTGTTATCATTTCGGCATATTTCAGGGAGGTATTCCCACGCTCAGCTAGCCCATAACAGCCCTCTTGTAATGCGGCCTTCCTTCTATGAGCTCCTCTGCCTCCACGTTGATGATCTGGGCACTTCTTGCCATCAAACAAACCCATGTTGCCCTGCAACAAGGTGTTTAAGGCCTACAACTTAATCACACCTCCTTCATGTGCTCAAAGCTTGCATAAAATAGTGGAACCCATACACAAATGGCACAACAGACCTACACTTTCCTTCCTAAGCCTCAACCCGCCTGCAAGATAAAAGTTGCTCCCAAAAAATCATGAAAGATGCCACCACCGGCCTCTTTCTCCTTCGTTAGTCCTGCTCCTTTTCCCTGTGGCCAAGACAGACTTATTCCTGCTTCTCAACGATCTTCTATCTCACTTCTATGTTTTCCTTGTGTTGCACACTTGGATATGTTGTAAGCCTCCACACATGAGCTCTATTTATACCTTTTTTAAGGGCTTCAATGAACTGCCTGTTATCGCTCAAACTAACAGGGATCCTAAAGGAGATCATTGGAGGGCTACCACTAGGTCAAGCACAACAATGGAACAATAGCCCACTATCACCTCGACTAAGGCTCCATACTCTTTACGAACATTCATCGATGGGAGGAGACTCGTTATAATAAGGATCACAAAATTGAATGGATCAATGATAGGATGAGGGGTGATCCTAAACACCTATTCACAAGACAGGCTCAGATATAAGGCTTGCTTGCTTTGAAAGCAAGATGAAAGTCTCTCTAGCAAGGGCTTAAGGGGGCTCTAGGAGCTAAGGTTTGAGTACATTACTTGTAAAGAGGACTCTTAGCTCCTAAAATTCTTGTAAACTTGGTTTCCAAGTGGTTTTTGTGAAATTGGCTTCAATAAGTTATGGGACCACACGGGACCAAGTGGACCCGAGGTTAGGTCAAAGGGTAGGGTTTAGAAACCAATGATATACTTGACCTAATCAGGGAGGAGAAGGGGATCCAAGAAAGAATTCTCAATGAAAGATATTGCAATGATCCCGGTGAGGTTTCTAGCCTAAGGAAACCAGGGGCAAGAACCGGTCTTCAAGCTAGGGCTTGCGATATCTCAAGATCCCACTGTCGGAATCTCATCGATTTTGGAGGGTTTCTTGAGGACACACAAGCGCAGTTGTGGACCACAAATCGAAGTGTTTGTATGGTTAGATTGTGAGATAATTTATGCCGCCCTAGGTGACCTATGTAGGCTAGGCCTAGAAAACAGGGGAAGGTGAAAGAAATAAGCTTTGAGGTCAAGTAGACTTATGACTATGGACTTTGGATTTTCTATCTCAAGGAGGCCTCAAACACAGATTCGCTGAGCAATAGGGCAATAACAAAAGCAACTTCAAGAGCTTTATACTTCGTCTTGCAAAATAGACAGCCTATCAAGATGAATTTCAATGAAGAAGCATCTCTAAGAACATTCGTTCATAATATATGGCCCATACATGAAGCATCACTATCTAAATAACCGAATTTCCATAACTCCGCATAAATGAATGCAGTAAATTAGCCCTAGTATAGCAAAATCCCAGCAACAATATATGTGACAAATAGAAAGAGAAAATAGCATTAAATTGCACTTACATGTATTTAGAGTATATCTAACCATCAAAACTTTGTCAATCAAGAAACTCCAAGACAAGAAAATAATCCAACCATCAAAATTCATTCCATGCTCCAAAAATTCGTCCTCCTAAAAGGATAGCGAAGTTCTCTAAAGAGATACAAGTCCAATCCAAGTGATGATGCTAAAATGAATTCACATCACTTGTATTTATACACTTCTAATGAGTTTGATTTAGCTAATTACACCTACATTAGCCCCTATAATAAAATAATGTGCAAAATAACTAACTTTTGATGACAAGCCCACCAAAATAGCTCATAAACAAAAGAATAAACCTCTCAAGAGGTCGAATGATCAATAATACAAGTCGTTGGGCCTTTTAAGAAGCTTGATGAAGTCCATAAGTGTCATAATGATGAATAGGACTCCCAAAAGTAGTGGATGTTCTCCAAATAATAAACCTGTAGTGTGTTACCACTCAAACCAGCAGGGGGCCTAAAGGGGTTCCTAATAGGGCAATTGTTGGACCAAGGGCAACAGCGGAGGCTTAGCCCATTGTCACCGTGGCTAATACTCCCTGCTCTTTACGGACTTTCACTGATGGGAGGAGTCTCGATGTTTTGGGAAGCCACTTATAAAGGATATGTCAATGAATGGATATGAAGTGATCCCAGAAACCCTTTCCCAAGAAGGAGGTGAAGAATGGTACTTGCTTGCTTTTTAAGCAAGGGATTTGTCTTCCAAGGGAGAGGGGGTGAGGATAAGAGGGTACTTCCCGATCCCTAAAATCCTATATAAACTTGGTTTCCCAAGTAGCCCTTAATGATTTGTCTTTGATAGGAAACGAGACCACATTGGACCGAGTGGACCCAGCCAAGGTTCAGGGATGGAATGTAGCAACCAATGATGTCCCTACCCTTGACAAGGTGAGGGGAAAGGATCACACAAATAAATTTTGCTTCAAAAGGTTGAATTGAAACTGCTAGGGTCTGGCCTTGGGATGCCTAGGCAAAATTTGGTCCTAGAGCTAGGGGTTGAGATTCCTGAATATTTCACTGTAGGAATTGCCTCAAATTCGAAGGGGAGGGAAGGGACCGATCAGCACAGTAGCCTCCAAGAGATCTAAAATTTTTCTATGGGTAGATTCTCGGGAAATTGATGCCCTAGGTGACCTATCACCGCTAGACCTAGGAAAAAGGGGAAAAGGTGAAAAAGGAAGGGAAAATGACAACCCTTTTGAGGGACCAGTGCCTATTTCCCTTGGGGATATGGAGTCAAGGATAATAATGATTGAGAACTCGGCTTCTTGATCAAGAAGGCTCGGAAAGTCAACTTCGTCCGATGTTAGGGGAAAAAGAAGAAAAGTGACCTTCAAGAATTTATACTTCATGCAAATAGTGCAAGTTTATCGAGATAAAACAATCTATAAGACATTTCATTCATCTAACAATGGCCCATACATTAAACAAGCTAAATACATACTCAATTCCACATTCCAGTGATGCAGCAACTAGCCCTAATTATAGCGAAGTTCAACAGTATGCAACAACAAGAATATATCATTAAAATTCACTTACAGCGTTAGAGAGTATATCCAACTAGCATCACATTTGCAAAAAAACGAAGCTCCAAGATAAAAATGGCCCAAATCCATACATCAAAATTCATCCATTTATCCAAAATGATCCTCCAAGAAGAAATGTGAAATTCTCTAAGAGTAGAGAGATCCTAAGTGATGTGATGATACAAATGAATGTAGCTCACATGAATATATACCCCTCTTAGGAGTTTGAATTAGCCTATGAGCCTAAATTAGCCCCTAATGATAAAATAATGTGCAAATAAAACCCCTCTTGGTGACAAGCCCACCAAACTAGCCCATAAATGGAAAAATAAACCTCACAAGGGTCCAGATAATAATATGTACATGTCGTGAGGCCCTCCAAAGGCCTAATAATATCCTGAAGTGCCATAATGAGGAATAAACTCCTTGAAATATGATGGACAAGTGGGTGGCCCCTTGTTCTCCAAGTACTAGACCTGTGGTGCTCCTAGTGGTTGTGGGGGCACACAAATGACCCCATGGGTCTCCATTTGAATTGAAGATGCATGTAGATAGGGCTCGAGTGATGGAATGAACGCTACCATGACATCGTACAAGTCCTGGTACACCTGCCAAGAGTGTGGCAATCCTGTGGGGCCTGTTGGGCATATTGTACCAAGCACATCATCATCATCCAAAAAGTGGATCGCTAGTAATTTCTGAACATCAATGGGGATCCATGGAGTGTTGTCTGTTGTTGTGGAGGCCTATGGCTCACTCCGCACACCCTATGTGTGCCAATGTAGCCCTCTGGGGCTTACGACCTCGTATAGGGAGACCAAATCCAGTACAACCAGTCATTAAAGTAATCGTGTAAAAGCACTTACAAATATGGATAACAAAGTGGGCACTTCACAATGGCATGCCCTTCCGTAGTGGGCTTTAGCATGTGCTAGTGTCTCCATACTCCAAAGGGGGTTAGCCATGTACCTTATTAAGTGGTTTCAGCCCTTAAAGGGGATAATAGGTCCAAGGGTACATCCTTTGAATGGGGGTCGCAAGTGATAAATAAGTGAAATGGAGTAGGGAATGAGAGGGGCAATCCTAGGCCACATATCAGGGCATAGGGGTAGCCAGATAAGGGGAAGCCCACACCATGGTATATAATGTGTAGCAGGGAGAAATCGCGGTACATGAGGTGTCCCAACCTTGATTTTTCCACCCTTCTTTATATGTCTTTTTCCTTTTATGAATTTTCTTCAATTAATTGCTCGAGGCTCAAGGATAAGAGCATGATGTGTCAAATATAGTAGTGATTACCCCCTTAAGGTCAGGCGATTCAAGGGTTGGGATAATCATGGGTTCCTTAATGACAAAGGAGACTCATCTAATGCCTATGGAACCAGGGTGATGGCCATGGGTATGGGGCAGAGCTCATGTATTGCCTTTTTCCCATGTGCTAATTAGATTTTGTCCCAGTCATCTTTTGCATTTTGTGGTACAATTTCCTGTTAAGTGTGGCCAATTACGCTTCTTCTTTTTATTTTAGCTGCTTCAAGCTTCGGGGCATCATTCCAAGCCTGACCCAAGGTGGGGGCAAGGGGATAGGGGAGCTAACCCTATGTGGACCCATGGAGACTATGTGGACCCAAGTGGGAGAAATGAAAGGAGCAGGACCACGCACCCAAATTCGGGGTTTCCCAAGTAATACCACCCTAGAACCAAATGGTCAATAAAGGAGATCCCACGTACTAAGATGCAAGGGTAACACCCAAAAGAGATCAAAGGGACAAGAGAACAAACCAAGCCCATTATTTCTGCCAAATCCCCCCATCAATCCATGCCCAGAAGTATCCATGATAAGAAAACCCAATACTCAATTACCAAATGACAAGACATACCTTTAGAATTGGGAGGCCCACCTTCAAACATACGATCAATAAAGATGGGTGAGGGACCACATGGTTGTCTCAGGTGGCAGAGAAATGGCACAACAAACTAGAAGAAGGTTGCAAGGGCCTGTTGGTTGCCAGCTAAGGTCCATCATGGAGAAAAAAATCTCCTAGGGATATCACCCACGAAGTGGCAGGTAACATGGTGCTCCCAATGGGCGTGGGGGCACACAAGTGTCCTCATGGGTCTCCAAACAGATCTAAGATGCCTGTAGATCATCTGCAAGGGCTTGGATGATGGTAAAAATGATGCCACATCATCATAGAGGTCCTGGGTCATCTGCCAAGTGTATGGTGTAATTGTGGGGTCGGTTGGGCATGGAGAACCAGGTGCATCTTCCTCGTCCAATAAATGAATCTCAAGCAATCTCTGAATGTCTTTGGGGATCCATAGACTGTTGTCTACGGCTGTGGAGACCCATGGCTCTCTACACACACCCTACATGTGCCAATGTATCCCTCTGGAGAGTTAGGACCCCGTATAGGGAGACCAAACCCAAAATGGAGACCATCTGCAACCCTGCATAAGATCGAATGTGTTCCCTAGCCTTCCGGCACAACAAGTCATTTAAATTAATCGAGTTGAAGAGCTTACAAGCCATGGACAACAGGTGGGTACTTCATAATGGCATGTCCTTCCATAATGGGCGTAGGCATGTGCTAATGTCACCAAGCTCCAAAGGGGGTTAACCAAGTACCGTATTAGGTGGTTTCTACCTTTAGAGGGGATGGTATGTCCAAGGTACATCCCTCAAATGGTGGTGGCATGCGATAAAGAGATGAATGGGAATGAAAGGAGCAATCCTAGGCCACATGTCGAGGAACAAGGGTAGCTAGTAAAAGGGAAGCCCACACTTGGGTATATAATGTATAGGAGGGAGAAATTGTGGTGTTAGAGGTGCCCCGGCCTTGATTTTTCCACCCTTCTTTATATGCCTTTTGCCTTCTATGATTTTTCTTTGGTTAATTACTCGAGGCTCAAAGGATAAGAGCATGATGTGTAAGGTATAGCATTGGATACCCCCTTTAAGGTAGGACGGTTCATTGCCCACCAAGGGTTGGGATAATCATGGGTTCGTGAATGATAAAGGAGACTCATATAGGACCTGTGGAACTAGGGTGATGGCCATGGGTATGTGGTAGAGCTCATGCATTGGCTTTTGCCCACGTGCTAAATACGTTTGTCCCGACCATCTTTTGCATCTTGTGGTACATTTTCCTGTTGAATGTGGCCAATTAGGCTTTTACTTTTTCTTTTCAACTGCATCAACCTCTGGGGCATTGTTCCAAGCCTGACCCAAGGTGTGGGCAAGGGGAAGGGGAACCTAAACCTATGTGGACCCAGAGGAGAAATGTGTACCCAGGTGGGAAAGATGATGGATGGGGTTATAATAAACGGAAGGGGAGTGATATATGTGGATGGGGAAGAGATACCACACAACCAAAATCGAGGTTTCCCATGTAGTACCACCCTAAAACCTGATGGTCGGTAAAAGAGATCCCACGGGACTAAGATCCAAGGGTAACATCCAAAAGAGGTCTAGGGGATAGAATCACAGACCTAGCCCACTCTTTCCGTCGAATCTTCCCATTAATCCATGCCCAGAAGTATCCATGATAAGTAAACTACAATATTCAATTACCAATTGACAAGGCATACCTCTAGGTTCAAGAGACCACCTTCGAACATACGATCATGACAGATCGGTGAGGGACCACATGGTTGACTCAAGTGGTAGAGAAATGGCACAACGAGCTAATTGGTGGCTGCAAGGGATTGTTGGCTCCCAGTTGAGGACCATTTTGGAGAAAATTTTCTCGTAGGGATATCACCCACAAAGCGATGGGTAACATTGTCCTTTGAGGGCTTGATAACCTGTCACAAGGCTTATTAACATCAAGCCAACCTTGACCTTGTGCCACCATGCTCACACAACTTTCAAAAATTCACAACTCCATTTCTACAACTTGGAATTAGATAATTCGATGCTTCGGATTCATCTCGACAAGTACTATCATCCTCATCCATCACATGTCAAAATCTCGTAACGTTTTTGTCCCAAACATCGATTGGTGCAAAACACCAGGCTTGGGTTTCAAGCCCACAACGCTACTTGTAGAGCTCCTTCCTCCAAACCCTCAATCCTCAAGGCTTAGAGTACCTCCCAAGCTACAAAAATCAACAAAAACAATGCCCCAAGACACTAGAAGGGGAAGAAGATGTGTCTCGTGTTCCTTATGCTAGTGTTACAGGAAGCTTAATGTATGTCATGGTATGCACTAGACCATACAATTCCCATGCAATGAGAGTTTTGAGCAAGTTTATGTCAAAACATGGAAAGGAGAATTGGACAACTATAAAAAGGGCTTTCAAGTATTTGTGTGGCACAACAAATTATGCAAACTACGATCAATGAAGACCTGGACGAGACAAAGTGTTAGATGTACATGGCATTGTATGTTGACTAGGCTAAAGATCTGGATCACAAAAGACTTACAAGTGGTTATTTGTTTACACTGTTTGGATGATCTATCAGTGGGATGAGTAAGAAACAGACTATAGTGGCACTATCAACTACATAACCTAAATACATGGCAATCACTCATGCAAGTAAAAGAGGTCATATGGTTGTTGAGATTGTGTTCAAAGATTGGGTTTGAAGTTTGAACAGCAAGCTCTGAGGCTAGATTGTGACAATCAAAGTGCAATCTTCCTAGCAAAGAACCTTGCTTATCACTCCAAAACATAGCATATTGATGTGCAGTGCCACTTTGTGAGAGACATGGTTGAAAGCAAAAAGTTATTACTATAGAACATTGACACCTTGCAAATATTGCAGATTCATTGACAAAGTCCATGAGCACTAAAAAATTTTCTTGGTGTACAGAGGCAATGGTCATTCGTGCCCTAAAATTTTTCTTGGTGTAGAGAGGCAATGGTCATTTGTGCCCTAGATTGTTGACTGATAAATAATGTGCCGCCATATATACAAAGAAAAAAACAAGTAGGAGAATGCTGGATGTGTTATATTCTTTATAGTATCGAGGAGGCTTTTGGATCAATCTTTTTGGCCCATATTTTTTCAGCCAATGGTTTTTTGGTTGATGGTTTTTGGAATGGTTTTTTGGTAGATGGTTTTATGGCTAATGGTTTTTATTGGAAAAAGGGTTTGTCCATTGTAATCTAATTTTGTTCAAGGAATTGGGGTATCAGAGGTAGGAGAAAATCAATATATATTGTTTTGTACATGGTCGAAAATGTAGAGAGAAAAAAGGGGCAGAGAAGCTCTGAGAAAATTGGTTTTCCCACTTGGGTTTCCAGGGTAAAAATATATTTGTATATTGTGTATAAATGCCATCATTTACTTTCTGTTTTTAGTTTAGAATCTACATGCATTGTTTACTTAACAGGGCTTAAAACTAACAATTGGAATGCATGGTGTGGTTCCCTTATCTCTATTTTGTGTTGTGTGCTAGATGTCTAACAATGATTTTGTTTTCCTAATGTATGTGAGGGTTCGTGGGAACCTATTTTGGCTGGGTGTATATTCATTGTGGCAGCATGTCTAATAGTTCATCTTATGTATGTTTTTCGAAGCAATAGCTTGAAACCCAAGACTTCTAGACCTTGTGTTGTTCCCTTCCTTTCTCTGTAAAGGGATCGTTCTTGGAATAGACTTGTCCAAACAATTTCAGTGGGGTCGGATCTATTGTTAGGCCTTCTTGTTACCATGAGATGAGGTTTCATCGATGACACAGATATCTCCAATTTCTCCTGATATTTCCGAATTATATCAAAATTTTCAGGTTGTTGATTTGTCTGATGTTTTCAAAATTCAAGTCTAAGTTTATTATTGCCGATATTTATTGATAATTTCAAATTACTCTATTTCTGCACCCTTCACAATATACTCCTTGAAACAATATTTGCAACAATGGGTCATGGTAGCCCGATCTATAGCATCAATTGGCTTGTGTTTTCCCTCTCACCCTGCTCCTAGATTTCTTGCATGGTATGGCAGTTAGGATTTTCAATATTTCAAGTTTTTGAGTTTCTTTTTGGATTAATGTAACCCTTGGAGCATATCCTACCCATACACCTGTCGATTGTCAAGAAGAGATAGAATGGGTTCTCTACTTCAGCTTGAACGTGTAGATGTCAACACATTCGACATGTCTTTTTTGGTTTAAAGCTCTATACTTTATGCCTATTAATAAAGTCCAAAGGAAGCTATTATCCCAAAAAAGAAATTCATGTCTCCCAACTTCCTGCTTAAGCCTGACATAATTTTACAAATATGGAATTACTTCTTAGTTATTCTCCTACAGTTAAGGAAGGCAATTTGGTAACCTAGAGAAAATGCTAACATGATTAAGATAAATGAAATTGAAGCAAACTCATTAATCATAGCTCTCAACTTTTTAACTTTAGAAAAGCTTCATACAAATGCATTGAGAGAGAGGGAGAGAGAGAGAGGAGTTGTCATCTAGAACTTAAAACTTCGATTCACATTATAATAAGGTTGATGCAGTGGAGACTAACAATGACTAGGTGCAAACAAGAATTAGTTTATAAATAACCAAACTTTTCTAAAAATAGTCAAAACTAAATAAAGAATATTCAAATAACTTGATGCCTCCTAGCTCATTCTACATAATCCAGACATAAATTACAGATATAAACTTATTATAGTGCACCTAAGGAAGGTTTTAGCTTTATCTATTACTCCAAGGTATTCTCATGTAGCAGCATATTCAGCTGCAGCATCTTCAGTGTGGCACCCTTCAGCAGATCCATACAGCATTGATGATAGTGTGGCTGAGGGCTTGGCAGCATTGAAGTTAAATACATACAGCATCCCTATTATTCCTTCCCTCGGTTCCTGTGCGCAGAGGAGAGAGCCTATTGGACAGGTGCAGCAAATATATATACAGAGGTAGAGGGCTTATGCATGTTCCAGCCTTAGAGAACACTAGATTTAGCTTTTCTTTCATTAGAAATTGCCTTCAAGAATTATTTTGCTTTTCCAGAACTAAAGAGTGCAGTTTATCTCAGTTTAGATTCAGTCCCAGTTTAGAAAGGGTTTTCCTTCATTATATTTAGAAAGTGTTTTCCAAATGTCAGAACAGGTTCTAATTTTCGACAACAGCACAGGAGCTAGAGATGTCCCAGTTTTAGTTAGACAGTGAGTTCTAACAAGCCTTCTTATTATTTACCTGGGCACGCTATTCTAGGCAGCAAGATTGGTTAGGTTGTCTTCCTAGCCTAGGCACACCTCAGGGTTGGCACTCATTCAATTTTTGTATACTCTAGCCATTCTTAGTCTGTAAAAAATGCCAAGATGAGTGCGCAGGACATCCAGTTTTGAGTACAAGTCAGAGTTAGACGATATAGTTTTGAACTTATGGTATTGTGAATTCTGTTTTACCAAGTTAATAGAAAGATAAGTGATTGAAATTTCAGGTTCGAAATTGCTGTTTGTATTTTCAGTATCATGTGTTTGTAGAATTTAGCATTCACATTTCAAAGTTTTAGATTTAAGTCTGCTAGTTTTAGAGTTTGAATTTCAGGGTGCAGAATTTGCTTCCATTCTGAAATTTTAACAGGACAATTTTGTACCCCAGGGAGAGAGTGTTAACATAATTAATGTAAATGAAATAAAACAACCTTATTAATCATATCTCTCGAGTCCTGAACTTCAGAAAAATGGCATGCATGTGTTTCAGAGAGAGAGACACAGGATCTACCATAAAACAACCTTATTAATCATGGCTCTTGAATTTGGAACTTGAGAAAAATCCCATGCATGTGTTTTAGAGAGAGAGAGAGAGATAGTAGCATGACATAAGATTATTAGAAAGAAATTACAATGACTGGAAGTAATCTACAAATAGATTTAAAGCATTTGCCTATGCAAATTGTGCTTCGAGAAAGGCAATTTGAATTTCAAAAGAGCTCTGTGTGTGCATACAAGAAAGTGAGAGGGGAAGACAGATCACAAACACAATACAAGAGAAGATGATTAATCTGATTAGGTATGGAGAAAATTAACAAAATGCAGTTATGAAATATAAAAAAGATTTATGTTTGTCTTCTGCATAAATGCATCATTATCCTACATTTGTGTCTGTGAAATAAAGAGATAACACAAGTATGTAACAACATTATCTGAACTGCATATCAAAGAGTCATATAATCATGAACCGCAACTTCAACGAAGGAGATTCATACCATTTCCATTATCTAGTCGCAAAATATGATTTGAAAGTACTTTATTCATCTCAAACATATCAACTGAATCTTTTCTGAACACCAAGCGTAATTTGTCATCACACAGGATTTTTCGCCTGTTTTGTGGATCTTGCAAATCATTTTCCCTAATGTAAACCCAAAGTTGCTTCACAACCTAGCCACGTGATTCATCCAAACCAAAACAACAGAAGTCAACAAATACAATCAAGCATACTTTGAAAAAATGATACTTTTACGTGGAAAGTAAGCAATAGTAAAGTTGGCACAAGCACTACTAACCTGGGTTCTGGATAACTCAGATACCCCAAGGACTGACTGTAGCTCTGGAGAAAGACCACATAACTTGGTGAAGCCACCACCTGTTCCTTTTTTGGTCTTTTCCTTATTTGAACTGTACCAAGATTAGAAAGCTAAAGTTATACACCACAACATTTAATAGAATGGCAATCACTATAAAAAATCATCATCTACAGATGACCCTTCCAATCTGATATTTGCACATGTATTAGTCCATACAAGCCCAAGGGGTCAGCTGAACCTGCTGTTGTGAATGTTGCTGGGAATTTGGCTAGTTACAAGCCAGCAGGTGCCTGGTTCAAATCCCCTATGGTTAGAAGCACTAGTGTACACTGATGGGTTACCAGGAATGCCATCCAAATGTGGAGAACCATTAGGATTAAGGTTTTCCTTGATTTTTAAAGAAAGCCCAATCACTCTTGAAATATTTACCATTTATAGAGGATGAACCAAGGAAATATAGAATCTTCGACATTCAAGGAAAAATGAGTATTTACTGTAGACGAAGTATATGAAGATACAGGGACAATACTAAAACAACAGAGCCAAGATCTTTAAGGAATTAAGGCAAGAACAGTTTTATTAGCTTCATGTGCTACTTACTGACTGGTCAATAAGTCATGAGAGGATGATTATATTCCTTCATCACAAGCATTGGAGGGGGAATAAGTATTAATCTTGAATGAAATTCCATATAGGGATATGCACAATGACAAAAGAATTAAAAGATACTGAGGATGTTCCAAGAACTCAACAGTATCAAATATTTATCACTGTACAAATAAATTCGATAGACAGCAGAAAGGATCCAAGCCCAACCAAAACCTTTATTAAAAAGAAGAAACATCGTGCTCATTACAGTACAGCCCTGTGGGGTGTCCTTCACAAGGCAAATAAATTTATCAAACTCTTTACTTAAAACCATGCTATAATTGAAATTGTTTTTGAACTTAAGGACCAAAAATAAATAAGTGAAAAGCACCTAGATTAGGGGTTCTGCATGGCTTTTAGAAACAAAATTTCCTCAGTTCAAATTGCCCTTACTCCAAATACTTATGCACCTTGCACTAAGTTATCTGCAACAGCACAGGTTGAAATATGTACAAAATCCTGAGTCTTGGAGACAAAATAATATGGGAAGTTGGTTTATATTACATCCATTTACAAGAAAAAGAATAACATCCAAAACATGGCATGAGTTCTGCAGTCCTTTCTGACACAGTACTTAAATGCGCCTCACCACATTACTTCCAAATAATGTAAACAGAGGCCTTAATCAATAGTCTTTTGAAACGAAAAATTCCTTACCCAAGGAAATAGGAGAGCAACTGAAACCAGCCAGGGAATTTTTTAGCAACAAAAGCAAAAGTGAACATTTAAATTTTAATAACTAAAAACGCCCAGAGCAAAGATGAGAATATGCTGTAAAGTAGGAATAGGGATGAGTTTTGGCTTCAAAGAAATTAGCTCCTAGATATTAATACCCTTGTAATTTTCCAATCCTGCGTGCTTTCAAGTTCTAATTAAAACAAATGGACGACAGAATACAGTATGTCATGCCCCCATAATAGATGGGACACATCTAGATCAAATAGACTTTACTTAGAGATATACTACCATGACCATAACTTGTATGCATCATATACACTTCAATTGATTGGCCATCTCTCCATAAAAAATAAATAAATATGATATTAGCATCATGGCTTTGACTGCAGACATAACAAAAATTGAGCAGAGAACTTTTATCTTGACTATCTTCAGACTTCATTATAGTTGTTGTATTTCGATCAATACGGTGTTGTTGCTATATTGACCCACACAGCCTGTTCCCCCTTTTTACTCAGTAGAAGGCTACAAGCCGCTATGATCTACACAAAAAGACGAGCAGATAACCCAACCCAGCAAAAATGTAACAATTTGGGAGAGAGTGATACAATAGATGTTTTACAAGTGTCATTAACAAATTCTTCTGCTGTAGGGGCTGAAAGAGAGACCCTTTGTGCCAATAGAGGCTTAAAAACAGTTTTAAAACAGAAGAGCTTGGTACTTCTAGAAGAAGATTAATTTTCTTCATTTCATCCACTTTGTTCCTGCCTGTTTCTAAAAACATGAAGTTCCATTCCATGAGATCATCAGTTTGTAATAGACATACAAGGCATATTATAATTTGGCTTTTCCAAGTTGCATACAAAGACCATTATAATTGGCATGAAAGCTGCCTATTTTTTCAGAGTCTCTAACTGTTCAGGGTTTAAGAAGATTCCAGCATTATCCTAGGCACGTGGCAGTAGGAGGGAGAAGGGCTTGCCTTTTCTGCTCATCTTTTGCAACATATATTTATCCCAGTATTATGCATGAATTGTACAGAAAGCCCTCAAAATCCAACACTCTAAAACATGTATGGCAGTTTTGGTGTCCTGCCTTGTGGGCTGTCACTCGCTTAAAGCGGTTATCTCTGTCATGGTTTGGATTTCATTCCACGTTAATACTCATCTGTTCCTCTTTGATCTCCCAATTATTAAGCTGATGGACTAAGTTACCAGGATTCAGATCCTGATACGGATTATGATACAGATCTGTCAGTTTTTTGAAAAGCCAGGATTTGAATACGGTAGGGAAACAGCAGGTACAAACAATATAAATATAATTTTATAATTTTTAAAAATAAAACTTCATATATATGTGCATGTCTGTGTGTGTGTCAATTGGGGTTATTCCAGATTCCCAGGTGGTTAGGAGCAAAGAAAGGAATCCTCCCCACCCAGTTTCAATTCCCACAAGTGACATGACAGATGTTGACAGTATACATATATTCCTCATATGGCATATACAGCGTTGTACCTAAGAAAAAAAAAATCATTTGGCTGACACTCGCAACAGGGAGATACATGAATGGGGCATCAGAATATGGAAATCAACCATCAACCTTAGTCTAAATGATCAAGAATCAGTGGAGTGGACAAGTTATATCAGCCTCCTTGCTTCGGCCATGATAAAAATATCAGATGAAGATGAAGACAGATCAGTATGGTCTAAAAACTCGTCATTGGGTGATTTCACTTCCAAATTGGGATATCAAACCTAGTTTGAATCCTTATTTAATGGAGAGATAACATGGTGGGTAAAGTTTGTGTGGAAACACAATGAGATATGGAAAATGAAGCTAGCCCTATGGCTGGCCTCATCCAATAAATTGCTTACATGGAACAATGGCCTCAAGCGAGGCTGGATTGACCCAAATTGTTGCTCCCTATTCAGAAGGGAAGAAAAATCGGTGCCCCATATTTTTAAATTATCAATATGCTTGACAGATTTGGTCTATGATTAAGGAAAAATTTGGCCCTGTTTCTTCATTGTGGAGCAAGGATTCTCTTGCGGAATGCGTTAGGGAATGGATCTCAGATAGGTTTGTTTTTTCTTTTCCTATGATGTCTGCTGCTATGATCCACTCCATCTGGTGGGCCAGAAACTTTGCTATTTTTCAAGAGAAAAATCTTCCTGCAGATGTTGTTTTGGCTGTAATTGAAGATACAGTCAAAGCACATAAGGTGGAGGCTAAATGAAAGAAGATCATAATTCTGGTAATGCCCCCACTTAAGGCATGGGCTATTTTGATGGCGCCAGTCAGGGAAATCCTCAGATCTGTGGTTCAGGTGATGTTCTCTATCTAAATAATCATTTGGTAAAGCATATCCATTTCTGTCCTGGAGGTGAAACAAACAATAAGGCAGACTTCTCAGCTTTTTGGGCATTATTATGTGGAAAGTTATTTTGAGGTGAAGGAAGTGCAGATTTTCAATGATTCTCAGATTGTTGGTGACTGGATGTGCAGCAAAATAGACATTGTTGTGCCCCATCTGTACCATATCATCCAAGAAATTAAGGAGGAGGCTCGTAAACTAGATTGGTTGGAGACAAAACACATTTTAAGAGAGCTGAACTTGGTGGCAGATCATCTATCCAAGGAAGCAATACAGGTGAGGCCAGGAGCAGTGGAGATAGTAGAATTTTTGGGCGGTCAAACCTTGGAGGCCGTGGTAATTCAATTCTAGCTCCTATTTTATAGTAGCATTCTGATTATGTATTGACATTGAAAAACAATCATGATGACATGACAGTTGAAAAGGCTAAGATCTGGATAGGAAAGCCTGTTGTTTTGACAGACAGATAGACTGTAGAAAACAATTGTTTTGGATTTTGGGGATCTGAGCCTGGTCAGGGAGGAGTTAGTGGTCAATCCGTTTTCTGGTCTGTTACCTCCCCAGATGTACCTGCAGGGACTTGCAGTGAGCCACCAACGTTGAACAAGACAGTTGTTCAAATTTCATGCTCAGAAGCCTTACAGGACAATTTTGCCCTTTCTTCTAGTTTTCTTCTCTATGCAACTTCTGTACTCCCATGGGGGAATTGTAATAAATAATGTTAGCATGATGAACTTATGTAAAAGACATAGCTCCCTAGGACTTCGTTATTAGGGAAGTTACTATGGAGTGTTTTTTTTACTTGGTTAATTTTTTTTACTTTTTCGCAATTAATAATTTCCTAAGCTTTTTCACTCATACCTCCAAAGCTAGAGTACATCCTAATGGCTAGACCTTTGTGGTGTTGTCCAAGTCTAGTGTCAATGTATATAATATATTACCATGCAACTCATTATCCAAAGTCTTACGGAATTGCATTAGATTTTTCTAGGATTGTTTTATATAATTAAACCCAAAAAAAAAAAAATCTTGTAAAATTTATGTAACAATTAAAAAATTGGTACTAGGAGGTGTCATATGCCTTCAGTATGCTCGTTTTCTAACTCAGAGTACCCACCTTCCCTTCGTACCCCCTTTTTAAATTAACTTTTTATTTAGTTAAAAAATGTTCTCCTTTTTCAGTTAAAAAGTTTCCTCTTTTCTAGTTGAAGAGTTTCCTCTTTTTTAGTTAAAGAGTTTCCTCTTTTTCAACGTTAAAGAGGTTCCTCTTTTTCTAGTTAAAAAAGTTTCATTTTCTTTTTCAAAGTGAAAGAGTTTCCTCTTTTTCTAGTTGAAGAGTTTCTTTGGAAACTCCTTCCTCTTGGTCTATAAAACAAAGAACTCACCTCCATTTCATAAAGAGTTAGTGGTCGATTGGAAGAGAGCCTTGCTTGCATCTGTATTGTACTCATCATTGAAATAAAAAAGGGCTTTGGAGGCAAAAAATGGTGTACAAGCTTTGTGTGGATGCTTGATTTTAATGCATGAGGTAACTTTGCTTTGTTTTAATTTGCTTTCAAGCTTTGTTTACAAGCCTTTGAAGGGGTATTGTTAGAACTTACCCAGTAGGAGTAGATTTCTCAATTTGATTGTGGTAAAATCTGTGTTTTCTTGCATTTAGACATTGAAGATTATATGTACTTCTTGGTGATTGGCATATTTTCCAGGTTCCTTATGTAGGAAGCACCTATATTTAATATAGTTTCTAGGCCAGATTTTTTAAGCTTTACAAGTACCTCGATTTGAAGACGTGGATCACTTTGGCTATATGCTTCACAAACTTCAAACTATAAGAAGCAAAATCCCAGCATGCTCCAACAAATACTTGTAAATTTTTGTATATGTTCTATGCTTGATGCAACTTTACTTTTTATCCCCAATATCAGTTAGCAATCACATAACCAAGAAAGTAAAATGCTGGTAGAACATACCAGTAGATCGACAGAAGACAAGCCAGAATATATAAGTGTGTTGGTGCGTTACGGCAGTCAGCAGGATGCTTCAACCAGCAAAGTCTCAATATGGTCAGCCAACCAGAACTGTCACACAACCCTCACGGACAGCCAGATCAGTCAACCCAAAGTCAACGAAAGTCAACATTGTCCCAGTCAATGGTCAACACAAACAGCAGCAGCAGAAAAGTCAATGCAGCCAAGTCAAAGTCAATATCCAGCCTCGGGATTTGTGCCAAAAAAATGCAGATTGAGGAAATCAAAAGTTTGGGAGAGTTTTGGGTCAATTTGCCCAAGCATTGACCAAAGTCAACGCTGGTCAATTTCTGCGCTGGACACCCTAGACAGTCTGAAACCCTAGCTGCGGTTTTTTCCCCACGTGTGAGTGAAGAAGAGACTCCAAAAGATGCTCGAACCAATGAGATGAGGAGAGAGGATGTGATGTGATGGATGAGTGAAAATGTCCTCCAACGTTGACCAATTTATATCCATCAATGAGGGTGTGAGACACAATTGCCGAGGCTCCAAGCCTACATTTCATTTCAGGCCGACCTGCACATATTTTGAATAAATTCAAAATAAATGTTCTGCTCATCGGATCAAGATGATCTTTAGATCGATCTTGCACCTCTCTGAAAGAGGAGTCCAATAAAAATATTGGCATCTTCATCTAAGCATCACAACATGGAGTTTGGACCTAGTTGTCCAAAATTAACAATACTCCATTGCCCAAGGATTCCATTTACAAGCTCTCTACTTCTCTTGTTTTAAAACGAAAAAATTTTAAAAAAAATATTTCTAGTTAACTTTAATTTAAGCTATCAATTGAAATATTTCATAGATGAGAGTGCCATTTATTTGTTGCACAAGCAACGGATAAAAGACAATCAAAAACCCTCGGATGCGGGTGATTAACAAGATCATATCAGGCTGCCACCTGCTCTCTCAACGCAGGGGCACCTGGCCTCTCCATACAGCCGCACCTGGCTCCCGCGTGTAGGTTTTAAATTCGCAAAGCACTTCGACACTTGAGGCATTTACTCCTCCCCCTTGACCTCTGCTCCTGCAACTTCCATCTTGGCCATTTATGGCTGATGGCTCTTGTTTTCATTCTCATCTGCGTTTCCATTTTTCATTCTCTGTCGATTTCCTCTGTCACGGCTTCGCCCGTTGCTATGCTCCTCGCCTTTCTGCTCCAACCCTGCAGACCCTCCAACCTGTGGATACAATGCCAAGAAGACAATGGATGCGGTGCTGTCAAGGAGGCGGTAGAGGTTCTCCCTCTCGCCCTCCATTTCCTGCAATGTCTACGCGCTCCTTGTCGTTGTGGAAGAACCTGAGGTTCTCAACCCCCAATTGCTCTCTACCCAGCTCTCGATTCACCTCCCAGAGAAGTAGCACCACCTCTCTGGCTCCGGAAACAGAAAACGCCCGCGCAAATCTACATTATCGCGCTCCTCCACTCTGCCACGGAAAATCTGTCAGCCTCCCTGTAAAACACTTGGCAGAAGACTTGGACAGTGGTGGGAGCAACCCAACAAAGGACACCCGGCAAAAAGATGCAGAAGCGGGCAATGCGGCTCGCTCAGCTTTGGCCAAGCAGACCGATATGGTCTCCACTTCGACTTCGGAGAGGGCCCCTCAGCTCAAAAAGAAGGATATCGAGACCATGTCCGACTATGGTTGTTTCATAATTGAGGAGAATCCTCATCAGGAGAACCATGACGCCCAGAACCGGTAGCTGCAGCGCCTTGGAGCTCCTCCTTTTCAATTTATATATGCTCCTTTATAGTTTTTATGTCTATCTTTATCTCTGCCTGCAAACTTTGTCACCCATGTTTATGCTAATCGCTGGTTTCCCCTTTAAGGGCAGCCTATTTTTTGAATCACTGAACTCGTTAAGGGTTGGTTTCCCCCCTGAAGGGCAACCCAATTTTTGACTATTTGTATTGTCTTCATCCAACAGGTGTTGGCTAATCCAGCAACCCCTGTCCTGAAGTTTGACTGTAATTTTTGTACACTATGATAGAAATTAGCATAACTTAGAAGAAGAAAAAAGACAATCAAAAACAGCGAGTTTTAGTTAGCTCTTTCTTGCTTGTTTATACTAGCTTTTCAATAAATTTGCACTTGGATTTTTTTTTTGGATTTTAGACTAACCTTTTGGATGTTCCCAAAGTCATTTGAGGCATCTTTTACCATTAATAGCTTGTTGAAATTGCAGGTTTATTGAACATACAAGGCGAAGTGTCACCCAAATTTTGGTGATTCGGACTATATGGGACCCCAAAAAGCACCCATATTCTTCCCTTTTTGTTGACGAGGGGACGGGGGTACGAGTTTTCGAGACGGCTAGAGCACGGCCCCAAATTTCCAAGGGACAACAGGTTGGGGAAGGCAACTGCGGCAACTAATTTTTATATTTATTAAAAAATAAAAAATAAAAAAATTTAGTAATTCAGCATCAACATGAATGATTAATTAAAATATAAAAATTGGAGCTATTACTAATTTTGGAATTAAAATTACAAAATTAAATACTAAAGTCTAATATTATCTAATCATCATTGTGCATCACAAAAACAAATCTTGTCATCATTGCCCATTGTCAATAACATAAGATGTACTATTAGTCTGCTACAACCTACTATCTACATAATCATTCTCTGATGCATGATGAATCATTTCAAAATTTAAGAATAAAATTAAAATTTAATAAAACTGTAAACATGAACAAGTCATTAAAATTTAATTATAAATCCTAAATTAAGAGTTTAGAAATTAACGTTGTGGTACCTGTCATCAGTGTAATGTATATCATAATCATTTAGAAACACTATTATCTACAGAGCACACAATATTTCCATCCTATCTTTTACCTTATAACATTAAGTGTTAAAGATGAGTTAGCCATTGTAATGTTTATTTCAGGAGTAACAAATGTTATGTACAAAAGTAATAATGTCATAAAGTGAAATAAATTATATATAATAAATGATGTTTATGTTAAAGTATCTAGGGAATTAGTTGATTGGTTCCTAAAATGAATAATGGAACTTGCTATGTATATAGACAACACCACTAGTAATTTAGTAGCACATTGATATATCATCTAGTCTCCCCTGCTTGTCTCTTACATATATTTAACATGGTATTAAATTCATGGTAATTGTGGCATAGGGAAATTTCAAAGATTCTGTTAGGTCCCTATATTACTAGTATAGTCCCTTATTATTGTTAGTGTAACCCCCTTATTGTTATTATTGTACCCTTGTAACCCCCATTTTGTTATTATTGTGCCCTTAAATTATTATTGTTAGGTCGGCTAGGATTACATTATGGCCCCATGGACTCCTATATATAGAAAGGAGGTTTTGTAAATTATATCATCCAAGATTTGTTCATTTATGTAATGTATTGGAGGTTGCCCCCTCGAAGTGGCTTATTTCTAAGGCGTTAATATCTCTTTTCTTCTCTCTTTGGAGCTGGTTACACAACATATTCATGCCAAGAAAAGGTTTGTCACAAACATGGAGAAAGAGACAAGTTCAAATTGAAGGCAAATTAATTCATGGAGTATAGTGACTGTAAAATGTAAACATGAAACATGAATAAGTCATTAAAATTTAATTATAAATCCCAAATTAAGAGTCTCGGACTTCGCCATGTCGCTTAACTCTTACCTCACCTGCAACCTTCATTTGAGTTCTCTCAGCTCTGTTTACCTTTGCCACCATAAATGGAGTTATATGTTCAGTGTTTACCTACGCCCGTTGTCTCAAACTTCACTCGAATCTTACCTGCAACTATCGCAACCTATGTTTACCTGTAACCTTCGCAATCTGTGTTTACCTTCGTTGTCGTGTCTCTATAACAATGTTTACCTTCATCATCGTCGTGCAGTGTAGTGTGTAGTATGTGATAGGTTTAGTTTAGTGTGTATGCAATAGATTTAGTTTAGTCGATAGGTTTAGGTTATGATAGGGTTTAAGTTTCAAAATTCGTTTTTTAATTTTTTGACTTTAAAGTCTAGAACTTAGGTTTAAAAAAAAAAAAGTTTAATGTGAATGATATCAGGGGACGTCCTAAAGTCCACTCGAAAAGTCCCCAATTTTTCAAGGGACGACCTGGAAGTCCCCAAGTCCTCAATGGAGTCCCTAGCCAATTAGGGAAGTTTCCGAAGAGATCCAAAGTACTTGAATCATTAGGATGAAGGAAACTCCATGAATTTTGGCATACAACATAGTTTAATCCATGTTTTTATGTTTTTATCATTAATTCATCATTCTACATGTTTTTGTTGATATATATGCATCAAAATATATATTATATAAAAATCACATCTGACCTGGAATCTTTTGAAAATGTTGCTCCCCACTCCCGCCCCCGCTCCCAAGTAGCCTTGTGCTGGATAGTTGAATTAAGGAAAACCATTCAACTTTTATGTGAGTTTGGAAACACTTGTTGCCTTGTGAAATCAAGGGAATGCCATGAAACCAAGTTTCTTCCCGATGGATCTCCAAGCAACTCATTTGTTTTCATTCAAAGGGTAAAAGCCACAAAGGAAGCAAACCATAGATTAACTTACTTTGCTTGCAATCACATGAGGATCAACATGGATCAACATATCCGCCTTTCTATTTTGCACTCACTTTAATAATTCCAAGTGAACTCAACCGTAGTAAAAAATTCCTAAAGAGCATTTTTCCAAAACATTCGACGGCATACTTCATTGGGCCACGATTACATTTGCCCAGGTTCCTTTTTCAACAACACAAGCATTTACTTTTGCCACTGATCTACCTTGTTACTTAAATTTTTCATTTGATTATCTGCTTGTCAAAGCATATAATTTATATGTTGTTGGTAAATGTGCTTTTGTGTAATCGAATTAAACTCCTAAAACAATTTCTTGTTTTGTTATAGCTTAATCAGCATTAGTTATTTTTTAGGGACTACCCTCCTTGGTTTTGCTAGGAGTTAGCCTAGACGAAGGAATTGAGATAGAGTGACGGTAAACTGAACTCGAGATTTGCCCCCACGGCTACACTCAGTGGACTAACGATTTCTTCCACGTGATCCGACATGTGGATTAGGCGACGATAACATGGTCCAAATTAGACAATATAGCATCATGAGTAGACCCTCTGGGTTGTTTCAATGGATATTCTCAGCATGGAAATATAAGTTTTTTCCCAATATATATATTAAGTTAATAAATTAGGTAAATTATCTTATAATTAATGTACTATTTGTATGTATTTAACATTGATTATATAAATAAAAACTTAATTATTCTACACTTTGAAGTTTGAAGTTAACTCTATTTAACATATAAAAGATAAAGTTAACTAAAGTAATATTTAAAGTTAATAAAGTTCAAAGCATATGCATTAAAATTTATAATAGCCATCAATTGTTGGAAAAATGTTTGTCGATCAAGGAATCCATTTCTTCATCGAGCATAAACACACAAAATGGGAGAGGTAGTGTTTGGACCCACTAAGCAAAGCAAAGGTTGGGGAATGGAACGACCCGGCCAAGCTGAGCACTACGAAGTGAAGGGCATTATAAATATCCATCAGAATCAATTGCATTCCCTTCTCAGGATACCCTCCTTTTCCCAAAGGAACAGAAACTCAATTGTGATCAAGTCTTTGAAGTAATGTACATGAGCATTCAGAATATCATAATTCACCCATCACACGTCTCTCTAATTGACCGCTTGCTATGAGTGCTAGGTGATAATGAAAATGTAAGTGACCATAGGCCGACGCAAGTTTTAAATGGAGTAGGGATCATCATGGATTTAATGCCATGTTACCAACCATGGTGTATTGTTCCTTCCTACCTTAGAGGTGCTCAGCAAAATGGGATCGAACTCATAAGCCGAACAAGGCACCAAGAATCGTAACCCGAGAAAATACAAGTTGATTCAATGTTATAATCATTTATTATCATTGCATTGTCTTTTCTATTCGGCATTGTCATCCATACAAATATCGGCCATATCCCAATGGATCTGAATCCAAATATGTATCTGATTCAGGGATCCGTGGATCTAGCCTTTGGGCCTGACAGATTTGATAACATAGTTAATGGGACAGTCTCACCCACTTCAACAATAGAGCAACTAAAAAATTGCCATTATTATGATGTTCAACTTTTTAGTTAATACTAATTTGCAGATCGAGTTGATGAGTATGTCAATTTACAAAACAAAATTTCCCATCAAAAATTCTTGCAATCTTTTACATTTATATCTCTACTTAAAACCCTTATTTCAAAACTGCGTTTCATTTCTTCAAACATATGACACAGAACAAATGCCTCACTTTCCTAGAAAAAAACTAAGCACGCTCAAAGATTTAACAGCTAGTCTCGAGTTCAAACATGATAGAACAAGCTCTAATTCAAAACTCCCAACAGCGTTGCCACGATTGAGCGACTCAACACTATCGTGGCTTCGAAACCAAGCCAAGGAAAGCATGATTTCAAGGATGTTTCTAGACCAGATGGTAGAAAAGGCTTCCAGTTTAGAGGGAGTAGCCATTGTTAAAGATGTAGTTCTAGGATCGAAGTTAGTTCTAGGCGGCAAAAGTACCTCCCTCAGTAAGAGGTAGTGTTAATGATTGTAGATTGGGCAAGTAATTCGACACAAGTATGAGTGTCTAAGCGTGTAGAAGTTGCCCAAAGTCTCCTTAGAAACTTGCTCTAGTGTGAGAAAATTGTTTTCATAACTCAGTGTAAGCTATAGTTAGGAAAAGCACATAATTATATGTTGGCTTATTGAGCTAAAGTAAATTTAGGAAAAGTAAAGTAAATCACTTTAGTGAATATGTTTTAATCTCAGCCATTGATCTCAAGTAAGGCGAGATCTAATCTCGACCGTCAATCACTTTGCAAATTATGCTTAGGGATTTAGTTCAATGTAAAGTTATAGAAGCAAGGCTAGGTAGAAAGAAAAGACACCATACAGTAGCACAAGATTGAGAGAGGCATCTCAATGAGCAGAGTGTTACTGTAATGTGTTGTGTCCAAAGAAGGGGGTAGCAAGGAGATCCAAATCAGCAAAGGAGGGATTGATCAGCTACATCAAATCCAATGTTGTATGTATTTCCTCAATTGGACCATTTTCCTAGATAGGGATCCCAAGTAAGTTTAGAAATTTAATGAAGAACTGTAATTGGGTAGAATTTAAGTGTCATTTTTCGTGATTGATAATGGTACATTTTGCTTTTCGCTGAATTTATTTTGTTAGTACCTTAGCTATGCTTTTACTAAGTAGATGTAAATATGCTCAGAACTAATTGTTGGATTGCTAGGGTAAAAAAATCAACAAACATCAACCTACAAATTTTAATAGAAAACACTTGGTATCAACAAATTGTAACATATAGCATAAACCATGAAAAAAGATAGGGCATCATGACCAAAAATGTTGCAATGTGCAGTTCGTATTTTAAACTTCATATTTAAACTATCATACAATCTTTACAAAATATGTCATGATAAAGATAAATAGTTTTATGTTTTAGAATCTAGATTTTAAACTTAAAAGAAAAACAAATAATTATACTACCTACCAAGCTTTCCTCTTGCAAAAACAACTTCTAATTTGTTATCCATGATCTAGCAATAGGATTAGGTGGAAGTGGTCATGGAGTACTAGGACGAGCACCACCACGACCTACACAGCCCCCATGCAAAGTTGGAGGTTGTGAAACTAGAATGATGATAATGAAATTGATTGATGATAATAAGTGGAAGTTTGGCATATATTAGAATTGGTTGTCTTTCAGTTTAGAATTTAATTTTAGAATTATTTGTCTTTATTATGACATATTTTGTAAAGATTATATCATAGTTTTAAGCCTAAACCGCTGACTACAATGTTCAAAATTTGGCATCTCAGAGATGAATTTCTAAAAATAAAATTTCTAAAAACAAAAAGTTTAAAATTGAACATTTAAAAATAGAAAGTCTCAAGTATGACTTTCCAAAAATAGTAAATCACCTTGCATCAATTGGTAATCAAGTATTGTTGATAGAAAATCCTTTTTTTATCGTCAACCAATCCTAATAGTTCAATTTTGACTTCATCATCAACATTATCATTACTATTATTATTATTATTCTTATGATACTATTATATTATACTATATATATATGGGCCTCTCATCCTCTCTTCTTATTGCTTTTGCATTGTGAAAGAAGTATTCGAACTTGAGAGTTGAAGAAGATTGTGAGAGAGACACTTGGAGAGTAAGAGAAGAACTTGGTGAACCAAGGTTGATTCAGTGCTTCAATGTTTCAGTGTTGATTCAGGTGAAGGGAAGGTTGATTCAGTGTGTGCATCTGTTGCTGCTACCAGTGATCTTCCTGCTACAACTTGTTAAAATTTGGGTGAGCTTACTCATTCTCTTGATCTCTCATTGTACTCTATATCTCTGCTGAACAATTGATTTCTACTAAAAGAAAAATCTGGTTGGGTTTTCCCCTTGTGGGTTTTTCCCTGGTCATTGGACCTAAATTCTATGGGTCTCATTTTGTTCTTGGTTGTCTTCTATTGTGCACTTGATTTATGTTCTATCTACAATTGTTTATCTAATATTGCAGCATAAACAAGTTTTGTAATAAGCGATTGTTACAGCATAGAACATCAGAATTTCAACATGGTATCAGAGCTTCGGTGAAGACAAGTGTTGTCCGATCTATTGGCAACCCATTTTCTATTGAAATATCACTTGTTCTTCCTTATACTTGCTACTCATTTTCTATTGAATATCTCCTCTTTTACTGCGGAAATTTTACTATTTAAAGTTTACTACTAAAATTGTACTACTTAAATCTTATAGTTGAATTTTACTGTTGAAATTTTACTATTGAATTGTAATGCTGAAATCTTACTACTGAGTTTTAATACTGAAATTTTGTTGCTACTATTCATCCAAGATTTCAAGGAACCTAAGGTACAATAGTAATTTTGCAAATAGTAATTAAGGTGTTGTGTGTGTTTAACAGTTATGGTTTCGGTACTTGTTGATGCATGCAAAAGTAAAGAGTAGTTTTACTTTTGTTTATGCATGCGCAAAAAAGTGTTGTCTTGAAAAAAAGTATAATGCATAGAAGGTTATAAAAGAATAACTGATAGAAATTGAATGTTGAAGATAGAGGATTTTGACTCTCTCACATTATATGAGATAGGTCATAATCTTATGGGTTTTGATAATTTTGATATTAGAGTTTACTAAAAATAGTAGTTGTAGGTAAGAATCACGAACTTTGCAAAAGATGGAATGATAGTTTCTAAACTCACCTGTTTTGCAGCGATCAAAGATAGATTATAACGATAGTATTCAAAATTGGTCGATTCATTAGCCCAAGCCATTGAACCGTTTGAAAAACCTTGTTATCTAAACAGACCCACCGGTTTTTTGGTCTGGCCGGCCATAAATTGGTCAGTTTATTGCCAAGCCAGCCACAAACCCTACAAATTGCAGTTTTGTGAGTTTTGAGGAAAATTTGGTGTTGTTTCCCTCCAAAAACAACCCGTCCAAGAAAACATTGCCTCCCCTATCATTTACCTCGCACATCTCAACCCTAGCAACACTAGCAATCAATGGTAATGTTAATTTCTTAAAGTAAAAGTGGCATTTCTTTTATTTTTCATTTTCATCCCTTTACTTAAATTTTTAATATTACCATGAAATGACTAAGGATGTTTGAGAGTCGTTTTGACCTCATTAAATTTCATATGGAGAAACTAGGATTTTTAGTTTCACTCAAAATTCAACAGACTTAATGCTTTTCAGGATTTCATGTTTTGGGGATTTGCAATGTTTCCATTTGATTCTATCATGTGTGAGGGTATGAGATTGGCATTTGATCAAGAGCATAAAGCACTTTAAGAACATTCATGTTGGTGGCATTGATTGTTGAACTTTGTTGATGTTGGTGATGTTGAACTCCTCTACCATGGTCTTAACAAGAATGTACCCTTCACTCAAAGGAAAATAACTAGTTAGGCATGCTAAGCTTTTTCTACGACATTATAACTTGAGGCGATGAAGCCTTCACTCAAACCAAAATCACTAGATAGGCATATTAAACTTTTTCAATTTCTATCATATTATACGGTTGAGCAATCCAAGTTTGAAGACTTTGAGCTAGGTCATGTTTATGTATCTCTCACTGATGATCCTATTTCTAGTATCGTTGAATCAATGATGAGTTTCATGAGTGATCATGTTGATGAGTGATTTGTAATTTTGATGTCTATTTTTGCTACTACTACTACCACTGCTACTAAAAGGTTGTAGAGGAGTTTTAGGAGTCCTCAAACTGTGAGCCTGATTATTTATGTAGTTCATGTTGATAATCCCTTGTCTAGTAGTGGTGATGTGTTTGATCATGATGAGGAGTGATCATGTTGATCACTGATATGTAGACTTGTTGTAGCTTGGTGGCCCCATAGCTTGTAGCATTGTTTTTACTCAGTGCCAATTTGATATATTCACCTTTACATGGTATATAGATGACAAACTTTGCATATTTTCCCTCTATTGCTTTGGAAACATGGTTTTAAATCTTAAAAATAGATTTTTTCATTAAAAACTAATTATTTCATGTATTTTTTTAAAGATTGGTTCATTGAGATTTGACCAATCCCAGTCTGAACAGTTCTGATTTGAAACCCGATTTGATAGGTGGACCGGTCTGGTCACCGATTCCGGTTTTGAATACTATGATTATATCTAATATCACTGCAGGCAATGAAGTCAATATGTATAATTATTACATGTCTGCACTCTCGGATCAAGATTTGAAGATCTTTATAAAATCAATGGAAGACCTATCCATGCATTGATTTATGATAAGTAATCATCAATATAAACTATGGCACATAAAGTTGACTCATCTTCACTATAAATCATTACCTCATGTGAGAAAGATGGTTTATGAAATGCCTAATATTAGAGTGGATCATGATGGAGTTTGCTAAGTGGTGTTCAAGAAGATGCATTTCTTCTGCCAATGACATATGATTGATGGACAGTGGTAACTTATAGAAGCCGGATCAAGAGAAATCTAACAGCTTCCTTCAACCGCCATAAAAAAATAAGTATTTTCAAGTCTTATGTTGTTTCTTTGTGTCATTGCTCTTGTTTAGATTTATATTTATAGATCATTGGTTATTCTTCCTGCATGAGTATTCGAATGATTCTTTCACTAACTCCTTGATGAGGATGCGATCAAGAAAACCAGATCCTGAAGATCATCAAGGTGTAGAATAGTGCAGGAAGAGTAAACTCCAAGAGGAATTTGGTGCAAGGATAATGAAGGAGCTACTCTCAAAAGAAAGAAGGACCCGCATCATCACCAAGCATACTTTCATTATGCTCTTACTCATGTTTTGGGATCAACAGGTACATTTGATGAATATAAGAACCAAGTCCTTTGTATCGAGATCGAGGAAGATGTTGAGCCATCCCATGACTTTAGTGGACATGAAGTGAACAAGAGCTCAAGACTTCTACAAGACAGTTCAAGAAAGAGACCACGATACCATATAACCCATAACAAAATGGGCACTTAAGGATCTTTGACTACCTTGTTTACTTTCATGTGCCAAAGGAAAAGAGTACCAAGCTGAAAGTTTCAGGTAAGAAAGGTATGATTGTTGGTTATTATGAAAATTCTAAAGCATACAAAATATATGTACATGGTAAAATAACTATAGCGTTTAGCAAAGATGTAGCATTTTATGAAGACGCAGCTCTTTGAATAGCCATCGACACTCCTCCTCCTGCTAATGTTGAAAGACAGGATGATGTGTTGGATGCACAATCAGATCCTGAGCCTGAGCATGAGCTTGAGCCTAATCTTGCTGATGAACCCATGGATCCCATGGACTCCTTGGATCCTTCTCCATGTGCTAGAAAGAGACAATTATGGCTTCGTGACACTTTACAAGATGTTGATAGACATGCTACTCCTCGAGGAACCTTCAGAGAAAGCAAGAAACCATGTTAGTTCCAAGGATATGTTGTAGCCATGAGCAACATTATTCAAGTTAAACCATGCACTTAAGCCCGATCTTGCTGATGAACCCATGGATCCCATGGACTCCTTGGATCCTTCTCCATGTCCTAGAAAGAGACGATTATGGCTTCGTGACACTATACAAGATGTTAATAGACATGCTACTCCTCGAGGAACCTTTAGAGAAAGTTCCAAGGATACGTTTTAGCCATGAGCAACATTATTCAAGTTGAACCATGCACATTTGAAGAAGTTGTGAAGACTCAATTATGGAAAGATGCAATGGCTAAAGAATATGAATACATCATTCATAATGATGTATGGGAAGTGGTTCCAAGACACCAAGGTAAATTTGTTGCATCTTCTAAATGGTTGTATAAAATTAAACATGTTGTTGATGGCAGTATTGAAAAATATTAAGCTACATTTGTGGCCAGAGGGTTCTCTCCAAAAGAGGGAATAGACTATGATGAAATCTTTGCACTCGTTCCCTGTCATATATCCATTTGATCTATTGTGGCTCTAGCTGTTAGCCAAGAATGGTCCCTTCACCAAATGGATGTGAAGACTACTTTTTTGCATGGCTTCCTCAAGGAAGAAGTATTTGTGGAACAACCAGAAGGCTTCGAAGTACATGACCGGAAAACTCATGTGTGTAGACTGAAGAAATCCCTCTATGGTTTGAAGCAAGGTCCAAGAGCTTGGTATGCCCGCATTGATAGCTTCTTGCAGAAGCATGGTTTTACTATAAGTAATGTTGATCCAAATATTTACTACAAAACAGTCCAAGGTATGCCTTTTGATTTTGGTATTATGTGTTGATGATTTATTTATGACCGGTGGTGAACCACTTATCCTCCAGTGTAAGAGGGAGTTAGCTTCTAAATTTGAAATGAAAGATCTTCATTTGATGTGCTACTTTTTGGGTCTTGAAGTATGGCAGAAACCTGGTGAGATTTTCCTTTCTCAAGGAAAATCTGTTGTCCAGCTGCTAAAAAGATTTGGTATGACAGAATGTAGATCAATGGATACTCCAATGGAGATGAATTTCAAAAAGTTGTGTGGAGAAGTTGCAGGTCCCGATTTGGCAAATCCTTCTAAGTATCAACAGTTGATTGGGGCATTGATGTTCTTAGTGAACATTAGACCAGACATGTTTTGCAGTCAATACTCTGAGTCAATATACGATCAAGCCATCTAAGGAAAATTTTTAATATGGAAAATTATTTTGAAGTTTAGAAAATTGGCGAATCTCACTAATCCCTAATGTGAAAAATATAAAATGTTTATTGATGTATTTGTAAAATTATTCAAATTTATAATGTTATTATATATATTGTCTATATAATGTTGGCGATTTTTAAGGTAAAATAATTGTATATTGTAAAATTTGGGTGAATCATTTTTATAAAAAAATGGAAATTGGCGAATCTTTTTTCTGGAAAAACCATGGAAAATTAGCCCACCTATGAATATTAGCCCCTAAATTTTTCCATCACGTGCACACTGGATTGTTGCAAAGCATGTGTTGAAACTTGAGATACTTCCATGGGACCATCAATATTGGATTGAGATATATTGTCTGAGATGTAAGACTACATGGGTATTTTGACATTGAATAGGCTGGTAACTCTACTGACAGAAAAAGCACATATGGATGTTTCTTTAGCGTGGGATCTGCTATGATATCTTGGATGAGCCAAAAACAAAAGTCTATAGCCCTTAGCATAGTTGAAGTCGAGTACATTGCTACTAGCATGGCTAGTTGTGAGGCAGTGTGACCGAGGAAGCTCTTTGGAGAGTTGTTTGAGCATGTGTTAAATGCAACAGTAACATATTGTGACAATAAGAGTGGGATTCAACTTGCAAAAAAATTTGTATTCCATGATAAGTCCAAGCACATTGAAATCAAATATCACTATATCTGAGATATGCTGCAAAGAGGAGTAGTGAGGCTCCATCATATTGTGACTGATGATCAGATAGTTGACATACTTACCAAGCCTTTGTCGAAAGGGATGTTCTTCATATTCAGAGAGCAACTTGGATTAGCAGATGTGACCCTTTCTAGAGAGCGTGGTCATGGATGATGTGACTTGGTTGTGTGAGATCCTTATCATGTGTTGACAAGTGGATCCCCCCAAGCAGAGATGTGACTTGGTTGTGCAAGATCCTTATCATGTGATGACAAGTGGTTCCCCCCAAGTAGAGATGTGACTTGGTTGTGTGAGATCCTTGTCATGTGTTGATAGGTGGATCCCCCCAAGCAGAGATGTGACTTGGTTGTGGACCCCCCCAAAGCAGAGATAAGACTTGGTTGTGCGAGATCCTTATCATGTGTTGACAAGTGGATCCCCCCAAGCAAAGATGAGACCGGGTTGTGTGAAATCCTTGTCAAGTGGATTATTCCCCCAAGCAAAGATGTGACTTGGTTGTGCGAGATCCTTGACAAGTGTGTTATCCCTCCAAAAAGAAATGAGACTTGGTTGTGTGAGATCCTTGTCAAGTGGGTTATCCCCCTAAACAAAGATGAGACTTGGTTGCGTGAGATCCTTGTCATGTGTTGACAAGTGGATCCCCCCAAGCAAAGATGAGACTTAGTTGTGCAAGATCCTTGTCATGTGTTGACAAGTGGACCCCCCCAAGCAAAGATAAGACTTGGTTGTGCGTGACCCTTGTCATGTGTTGACAAGTGGACCCCCCCAAGCAAAGATGAGACTTGGTTGTGTGGGATCCTTGTCAAGTGGATCACCCCCCCCCCAGCAGAGATGTGACTCGATTGTGTAAGATCCTTGACAAGTGGGTTATCCCCCCAAGCAGTGATGAGACTTGGTTGTGCGTGATCCTTGACATATGTTGGCAAGTGGTAATCCCCCCAAGTGAATATAAGGTGGTAGTCGAAGCTCCCCTATGATGATTCTTCTTCATTAAAGTGAGACATCATTGTTCCAGATGATACTGAGCAGAGATGAACATGGATGAGCAGAGAAAGAGATGATCTTTTGTTGCAGAAATAAATTCCTCTCTAGCTGAGAGGTAGTGCTGAAAATTTGGCAGCTCGGGAATGAATTTCTAAAAATTGAAAGTCTAAAAATAGAATTTCTAAAAAATAGTCTAAAATAGAAAATCTTAAGTATGACTTTCCAAAAATAATAAATCGCCTTGCATCAATTGGTAATCAAGTATTGTTGATAGAAAATCCATTCTAATCGTCAATCAATCCTAATAGTTCAATTTCGACTTAATCATCAATATTATCATTAATATTTTAATTATTATTCTTATGATACTATTATATTATTATTAAAAAGAAATTCGAGTCACTCAATCATGGCTCTCAATAATGTTCTCTTACACTCTCATTATTGGCATGGCATATTCCTCTTACACTCTCAGTAATGCTCCTACACTCTCTTACGCTCTCATTAAAGCATGTCATAAAAGACTCCACTTACGCACTCTTTAATGCATATGTTACATTTTCTCCTTTATGGCATAAATTACCAAGGCATGCATTTCTCTCTGTAATGGCATGAGTTACACTCCCTAATTGGCATATGTAACTCTCCCTCAAGGCATGTGAGTTACTCCTTTATGATTCAAACTCCTTGCTTCTCCTATATATCTGGGCCTCTCATCCTCTCTTCTTACTACTTGTGCATTGTGAAAGAAGAATTCAAACTTGAGAAAGAGTTGAAGAAGATTGTGAGAGAGAGACTTGGGGAGTAAGAGCAGAACTAGATGAGCCAAAGTTGATTCAGTATTTTGGTGTTGATTCAGTTGAAGGGAAGGTTGATTCAATGTGTGCATTTGTTGTTGTTACCATTGATCTTCATGCTACAACTTGTTCAGATTTGGGTGAACTTACTCATTCTCTTGATCTCTCATTGTACTTTGTATCTCTACTAAACAATTGATTTCTAATAGAAGAATCTAGTAAGGTTTCCCCCTTGTGGGTTTTGCCCTGATAATTGGACCTAAACTCTTTGTGTCTCATTTTGTTCTTGGTTGTCTTCTATTATGCATTTCATATATGTTCTATCTACAATTGCTTATCTAATATTGCAGTTTGAAGAAGTTTTGTAATAAATGATTGTTATAGCATAGAACATCATAATTTCAACAGCTGCACATTACAATGATTTTGGTCATCATATCCTATTTCTTTACACGATTGACATAATCTATTGATTGATACTGTTTTCTATTGAAATTTGAAGGTTGATCGTTGTTGTTATGGTTGCAACAGGATCATTTTATTAATGATGATAATGAAAGCAACCATTTCGTGCACAAATGACATCAATTATCTAGCAGTTAGAACATTGTCATCGAATGATCATGTTTCAACCATAACAACAACCATCAACCTTCAAATTTCAACAGAAAACACTTGGCATCAACAAACTATAACAGATAGCATCAACCATGAAATGAAATAGGGCATCATGACCAAAAATGTTGTAATGTGCAATCAATAGTTTAAACTTCAAACTTAAACTATTATATAATCTTTATAAAACATGCCATAATAAAGACAAATAATTCAAAGTTCTAGAATCTAGAGTTCAAAGTGAGAAAGACGATTAGTTTGAATAATGATGACAATGAAATCAACCAATTAGTGCACAAATAACATCAACTATCAAGCAATTAGAGCATTGTCATCGAATGATCATGATTCAACCATAAAAATAGCGATCAACCTTCAAATTTCACCATAAAACACTTGGCATCAACAAACTATAATAGATAGCATCAACCATGAAATGAAATTGGGTATCATGGCCAAAAATGTTGTAATCTGCAATCAACAGTTTAAACTTCAAACTTACACCATCATATAATCTTTACAAAACATGCAATAATAAAGACAAATAATTCGAAGTTCTAGAATCTAGAGTCCAAAGTGAGAAAGACAAATAATTCTACTATCTACCAAGCTTTCATCTTGCAACAAGCAACTTCTAATTTGTTTTCATGTGATCTAACAAAGGAATTAGGTAGAAGTGATCATGGAAAACTAGAACGAGCACCACCATGACCTACACAGACCCCATGCAAAGGTGGAGGTTGTTAAGCTAATAATAGTGGATGGGGGTGGCATCTCTACGACATGATCAACGTCATCAGTCCCATCAACAAAAATTTCATCCTCCAAATGTTCTAAGCCTATGGATCCATTCTCCAAATTATCTTCATCTAGATTGATCTCTTCATTATTACATGTCCTATCATTATTTTCCACCTCACAATAATGCCACAACCTTAAGTTGCAGTGCACATTGACCAATCTTTCTACAAAATCTTCATTCACATTGTGAATGAAGTCGTAGGTACTCCAACATCTCTATACAAAAGAAGTGTTCACAAACTGTAAAAGCACCTTCACCATCAATTTATGACGTGTGACATAACTAGCATACATGTTCCACCATTCCATACAAATCATCCTATCTCAATATTTAGTTGCATGTGTATTACCAAAAGACTTATTTTCCACGTATATGCAAGCCCAGTTCATTTTGAAGATTATATTTCATCATACCCAACATTATCATGGACCAACTTGTCTAATGTGATCATATACCCGTTCAGTACCTTTGAACCTATGTCAAGCTTTCTCCTAACCCTACCCCTAGGTGTTGGTTGGGCCAACCACTATGGAGACTGATATTTTCATGTAAGTACATATTCTAAGAATGGAATGGAACAATTACACTATCTCGCCTTTTGACCAAATATTTATGAATATGATCACACACGATTGCATCTTTCAACACAACAATGTCTTTGATTTTGCCTAGCATGATGTCCCTCTAATCATACACCTTGATAATGATCAGTTGTCTAAATCTACAAGGTGAATCATTTTATAAATGGATTGGTGAACAACATAACATACCTTACCTATGCCCAAAGATAACCATCAAGAGCATATCTTTCACCTCCAAAAATTACTTTCTATTAGATTCGAATGCATACCTCAATTTTGAACCCCACCACAAATTGGTCAACATTGTACTAGCCAATGCCTCTCTTACCTTCAAAAGGTGCCAAGAGGTGAGGTAATAGTTAGTAGATCTAGCCTTCACACGCTTAAGTAGCTCCAACTATGTGTGATCGCAGAAAAGGAAGTGGGCACCACTATGATTGGTAATAAAATTTATCATCATCTCCCCTTTCTTGTACAAGACACTAATCCATTTCCATGCTCCTTCAACTTACAAATAACATGAATCAAGAGATTCAATGTGTGCACCAATATGCAAACCAAATTATGCTAGGGTATGTTAATTTCTAACCCCAGCTACTGGTAATTCATTCTTTAGGAAATACCTTGTTGTAAATTAATTTATTGCAGATCTATTGAATATAAGCATTATTGAGATCTTAACAGTTAAATAAAATTTAAACAGTGGAAGCAAAAATCACATCAATCTCATACACATGCACAGAAATAAATTTTGTCCTTCAAATATGTTGCTTTATAAATTAAAATCTTCAGCATACAAGGAATCCCTTTGAGGAAAATAAAAACAACAAAAACCTAGAAATTATCAAGTTGATCAAACCCTCAAAACTTTTCCTTTGATCTTGTTCATTGACCTGGATCCTTCTCACTTGTTGCCCCTTGTTCTCTCTCTCTGACTTTTCACACCTAGATGAATGTCTTTCTCCACCCAATCACTAAGATCTCACTATCTTGTGCTCAATAGATGTGTCTTCACCCTTAGCCCAGCCTTCCTTTAACAAGTTTGTGTTATAGATTGAATCAACAACCATTAATCTCCAAAGTGATTAACGGTTGAGATTAGATCTCAACATCACTTGAGATCAACGGTTGAGATTCATATAATTACTAATGCAAATAACCTTTGCATTTCATTAGATCAACTCGGTTTTTGTTATAAAAAGTGGAGTACTTTAATAATCCTTTAATTAAAGTAATTTATTAATGCTAAGGGTATTGGACGACTTCCACATGTCTAGACACTTGGACCTGTGCAAAAGTACCTGTCTGCTTCTACTATCATCAGCACTCCCTCTTATCTAGGAAGGAATTTTTTGAAGAGCCACCTAGAATTGGATTTTCCTCCACTCCTAGCACAATATCCCATGCATCATCCTTCACGATGGCATTCCTCTGTACCTATTAGTCTTATACCTCTTCAATGATGTTACTCATTAGTGTCATATGGTTCGGAAAATTCTTTGGAGGCTTTCTCTCCCTAGATGTGCTTCTAGGAACCTCAACATGCTCCTAAGCATCTTTCAATGTCTATGTAAGCCACCTAGGTCTCCTAACAAAACTGGAAGAAACTATTAACTTCTCCTCCCAACCTAAAGGTTGACTCCCTGAATTAGAAGTCTATGGATGTTGTTCACCCTTCAAAGCCTCATACTCCTCATCCTCTATCACTTGTAGTGGCTCATGAGACTTTCTAGATGCCAATTTGTCCTTGAACTTCACATCTCTGCTCACAATTGTCTTCCTCTACACTAGATTGAAGACCATGTAATCCTTTGAGGTCTTGTTATATTCCATGAATGTGTCTTCTCTCCTGAAGACTCCAACTTCGTCCTCTTCTCCACAAACATGGATGTACATTGTATATTAGACAACCAAAGATCCACATATGTTCTATCTTTGGCTTCACCCCAATGAAAGCTTCCTCTGGAGTCTTGTCCCAAAATATCCTATGAGGACTCTAGTTCTACATGTATATTGTTGTGTTACATGCCTCTACTCAAAGGAACATAAGCAAATCCCCGTCATGTATCATGGCCTTAGCAGAATTGATGAAGGTTCAGTGCTTTCTCTCTACAACCACATTTCGTTGAAGGTTGTATGAGATTGTCAACTCCCTCTTGATCTTTGCCTCCTTGCAGAAATCCTTTAACTCATTGGACATGTACTCACCCCCATTGTCCGACCTCGATACCTTGACCCTATTCTCTGTCTAGTTCTCCAATTGGGCCTTGAACTCTTGGAACTGACTAAAGACCTCATCATTGGTCTTCATAAACAATATTTAGGTTTTCCTAGAAAAGTCGATGCTACTGGCATTGATCCACACACATCTGAATGAATGGGATCCAAGATCCCCTTAGACCTACTCTCGCTACTTGGAAAAGAAGCCTTGGCATTCCTGCCAAATGCACACCCATTGCACATGCCTTGTTGCTCAAATTCGGAACCTTGGACCAATAATAATCTCCCTTAGAATCAACATTTTATTATATTGCAAATACCTCTTGTGCCACAACTCGAACATGTTGTCATTGTCATGTACCAAAGCTTGAACAATGTTTCCCTTCAACTTATATAAGTTGCCCTCTATAACCCCGATGGCCACTGCTATGTTTGGGCTAGTATCCTATGGACGAATGAGCACTTGCCCATTCTTGAATATGACCTCATATCCTCTATCCTCCATCAATGAGACTGAGAGCAAGTTCTTCTTCAATCCTACTACAAACAACAACATGTCCTTCACTTCTAATGCTCCTCCCAACTCTAGCTAGAACTTAACGGTTTCCTCTCCCTTCACTACATACTTGGCATCATTAACAAGCTCCAAATGAACCCCTAATTCTTTCTTTGTCAACTAAACAACTCTCGTGCTTATATCATATGTCGTGATGCACCATTGTCCAAGTACCAAGCACTCCTAGTGATGGTCCTCGTAGGATAGACAATAGACCAATGAGAAGTCCTTCTCAAACTTCTTTGTCAACTCGTCCACTTCTGTCTCTATTGATGTTGTTTCCTGTTGTGATTTCCCCTTCCCCTTCTTCTTTGAACACTATAATGCATTGTGCACATTCTTGTGGCATATGAAACACTTGATCTTGATCAAGTCTTTCTTCTTCCCTGGCTATGAGTTTGACCTCTCACTGTTATCCTTGGAACTTTCCTTTTCCCTTCTTGGCCTGACTGACCAAGGCTAGGGTCTCATCTCCATCTCCTTGCTTCTTGGGTTTAGACTACTCTCAAGCCTCTTCCTAGATGCAATCATACCAAAGCCTCTCCCAATAAGAAAGATGCACCTGAACACAAATCCCCTTGACAAATGGTTCCCATGGCGTCATGAAACCATTCAATGCTAGATTTAATAGTTTTGCATCATCCACCTTTTCTCCAATTCTTGCAAGCCACTCACGTATCTGTGTGATCTTCATGACATAATTGATAACACTATCAAATCTTGACATTTGCACAAATCTAAGCTTGTTCTTCAAGATAATAATCTTATTCACGTTGTCATTTTGGAACAAATTCACTAAAGCCTTGAATATCTCCCTAGCCAACTGCTTCTTTGCCAAGTGAGGAATCAAATGATCCATTACAGCATTTGTGATCACTATCTGGGCTCTGATGTCCTTCTCAAGAACCACCTTGAGTGTTGCATTTGTCGGTACAGGAACAACCTTTTTTGTAATCTCCCAAAAGTCACCCTCGTAAGGTCATCCTCGCCTTCCAAGATAAGAAGTTCCATCTAACCAGTCTTCAAAGTTAAGAATAATTGTTGCCATACTTATATATGATAAAATTTGCCATGTGCTAAGTCCTTCTAGCACCCACAAGAATAAAAACTACAGTTAGTTTATAGATCAACAAAATATCCTTGCAGATTTGATAGATCTAATGCAAATATTTATGGATCTGTGTTTTGATCCTTTAAAACACCCACAAAAATTTAATGTTATGCCAAACCCTTGACTAGTACAGCCTCCCTCTCTCCCTCTAAAGAATGACCTCCACCAATCTATTGGTTGAACTATAGTCTATGACTTTTCTGGTTATACAAATTATTGCATGGCTTGTTGTCACTATGTACCCTTACAAATCATATGGCCTTACAACAAATTCCTCCTAATGTATGACCCTGCTAACTCATTGTACGATGTTGTTGTTATTGTACCACACATGCCTCCTACGACCATATGTCCAATTGTCGTACATGTTGTCATACTTTGCATGCAATTTTTTTTGGATGGTCATCACATATGCTTTACACATAGGTGATTATAGTGTTCATACGACCATACATGTACGTCTATCTATGCTCGTACCACTTCCTACATGTGTTGTCATACGTTGCATACAACCTCCCTCTCTCCCTCTAAAGAATGACCTCCACCAATCTATTGGTAGAACTATAGTCTATGACTTTTCTAGTTATACAAACTATTGCATGGCTTGTAGTCACTATGTACCCTGTTGTTGTCATAGATCATATGGCCTTACAGCAAATTCCTCCGCTTGTATGACCCTGCTAGCTCATTGTACGATGTTGTTGTTATTGTACCACACATGCCTCCTACGACCATATGGCCAATTGTCGTACCTGTTGTCATACTTTGCATGCAATTTTTCTGGATGGTCATCACATATGCTCTCTACGACCATAGCCGGCCATTGTCGTACCCGTTGTCATACTTTGCATGCAATTTTTCTCGGGAGTACCACACATGCCTCCTACGACCATATGGCCAATTGTCGTACCTGTTGTCATACTTTGCATGCAATTTTTCTGGATGGTCATCACATATGCTTTACACATAGGTGAGTATCATGTTCATATGACCATACATGTATGTCTATCTACGCTCGTACCACTTCCTACATGTGTTGTCATATGTTGTTGTTGTTATTGTACCACACATGCCTCCTACGACCATATGGCCAATTGTCGTACCTGTTGTCATACTTTGCATGCAATTTTTCTGGATGGTCATCACATATGCTTTACACATAGGTGAGTATCATGTTCATATGACCATACATGTATGTCTATCTACGCTCGTACCACTTCCTACATGTGTTGTCATATGTTGCATACAACCTTCCTCTCTCCCTCCCTCTAAAGAATGACCTCCACCAATTTATTGGTTGAACTATAGTCTGGTTATATAAACTATTGTATGGCTTGTTGTCACTACGTACCCTATTGCTATGATAGATCATATGGCCTTACAACAAATTCCTCCTACTGTATGACCTTGCTAGCTCATTGTACGATGTTGTTGTTATTGTCCCACACATGCCTCATGTGAAAATTTTTTAATGTTACAAATGCAGAAATCTACTGTTAGATCTGGTTATACTTCTCCTATGTATTAAGTTATTAATGTTGAAATCTTCAGATTAACATCGAAGTAAACACATAACAGACTTTCATCGATTCAGATCTAAAACAGAAAAAAGTACATGCACACATAAACAAAGTGACACAAGATTTTCTGGACAATAGTCCCCGGAAAAACCCAATGCAGGAAAACCGGTCTTCTAGTTGCTGGAGGGATTGTATTATTAAGAAGTTTTCTGAATACAACAAATCTAGGTACCACACTGGTAAACCCGACAAAGAAAAATAAACATCTGCAGCTAACCTGTTGTTCTGAAGCCAAAACGTGAATTGATCCACACCCTCAAACGAGATTTACAAGACTCAGCCAAATCTTGGCCCTAGAAACCCCAGTGTTGCCCCTGAAGCCCCTATGTCAGCCTCTGCGTGCCTCTGCACTGGCCTGGAGAGGGTTGCATAACCCCAAAATGGGTGACACAGACCCTACGCTGCCCTTGAGGGTCTCTGCGTAACCCAGATGGGTCCATGGCTAACCAACGCTACCCTAGAAGGGATTGCGTAGCTGAAGCTGCCCCTGCGCTGCGCAGCTGCTGCCCTCTCTGTTGTTGTTGCCTCTGCTTCTCTGCGCTGCTCTCTATCTCTTGCTAATTCTAGGCACTGGGATCAGACCATCTCCTTTGCCTAACTACCCCTCTCTACAGTTGAAACACTGCTGGAAATTCTTAGCAAACCATGCCCTAGAATTCCAGTTTAGCTTCAGTGCTCTGCCTCTGTGTGTCTCCTCCAAATGACCCCAAGCCTTTCCTTTATACTTTTCTCGTTGGGAAACCAACAGCCATGATCAGATCTTGAATCAATGGCTAAGATTAAAAGAAAGCTTGATCTATGTGACTTAAGACAACTTCATCACTCACATGTTTTAATTAATTATCTTTAATAATTTAATTTTCCTAAGTTAGACTTAGGGTCCTTAATTAAAATTATTAATTAATTAATTATCTCCCAAACCAGATGAAATTTCCCAAATCCCTTTCTAGGTATTGGAGATCTCATGTACTCTAGTCCCTCCACAAATTTTGGGAGCTAGAGCACATCCGATGCTACCCCGTCACTCAAGAAAAACTCAACACCTCCTACTACATACAACCATATGGCCAATTGTTATACTTGTTGTCATACTTTGCGTGCAATTTTTTTGGATGGTCAGCACATATGCTTTACACATTGATGATTATCGTGTTCATACAACCGTACATGTACGTCTATCTACGCTCATACCACTTCCTACATGTGTTGTCATACGTTGCATACAACCTCCCTCTCTCCCTCTAAAGAATGACCTCCAACAATCTATTGGTTGAACTATAGTCTATGACTTTTCTGGTTATATAAACTATTGTATGGCTTGTTGTCACTACGTACCCTGTTGTTATGAACTTATGATAGATCATATGGCCTTACAACAAATTCCTCCTACTATATGACCTTGCTAGCTCATTGTATGATGTTGTTGTTATTGTCCCACACATGCCTCCTACTACATATGACCATATGGCCAATCGTCGTAACTGTTGTCATACTTTGTGTGCAATTTTTTTTGGATGGTCATCACATATGCTTTACACATAGGTGATTATCGTGTTCATACGACCATTCATGTACACCTATCTATGCTCGTACCACTTCCTACATGTGTTATCATATGTTGCATACAATCCCTGCAACTGACACTCATACAATAACTGCCAATTTTTATATCCCTCGCAAGTGAATGCAATCATAACAACTTCTGCACACAAAGACTCTTCCCTACATACAACATACGGCTCGCCTTTCAACCATGTACTTTGTCCATTACTTCACTTGTTCCTACATACAACGTATGGCGCAACACAGCCATGTTTCACTATATGCTACGTACAACCACATCTGCTTATGGCTAGCCACTGCGTGGCCCAATCTTCAATGCCACTTTTCGTGTAACCACCTACTGTGTACAGTTCCCTCTTGTACATCCTACTCTTGTATTGCATGCTTTGACTCCTACGGCTCATATACAAATTTTTGAACCTATGTAATACTAGAGATTGGCTCGGAGAAGAAGCTCTAATAGCATGTTAATTTCTAACCAAAGTTATTGGCAATTCATTCTCTAGTAAATACCTTGCTATAAATAAATCTACCACATGCCTATTGAATAAAAGCATCGTTGAGATGTCAAGTCACAATAGCACAACCGGTTGAGGATGGGCCTCATCAAAAGGGCAACCCAGGATCAAATCTCACGGAGGTTGTTGGCTTGTGCTAGGGGGAGCAGACAAGTTAAAACCCAGTTAGCTTAGTGTTGGTGTGGCCCAGGCCGAATGCGATCCCCAGGTGATTTTTACGGCTTAGATGCCCCTAGGTCGTGGTATCTCAAGCCTGATGTAATCTCTAGTGAACTCAAACCACTTGACAAACAAAACAAAAAAAGCTCCATTGAGATTTTTAATAGTTAAATAAAAGATAAAGAACGGAAGCAAAAATAACACCAATCTCATACACATGCACACAAATAAATTATGCCCTTCAAATTCAATGTTTCATTAATTAAAATCTTCAACATGCAGAGGCTCCCTCACTAGGAAAATGGCCCTCTAAGGAAAAATACAAACAACAAAAACCTACAAATTATCCAATTGATCAAACCCTCAAAACTTGTCCTTCAATCTTGTTGTTTGATTAGGATCCTTCTCCTTTGTTTCCCCTTGTTCTCTCCCACAAACTCTACACACTTGGATGAATGTCCTTCTCCACTGAATCACTAAGATCTCACTATCTCATTGTCTTTTGCTCACCAAATGTGTCTTCACCCTTAGCCTAGCCTTCCTTTTATAGGTTTGAGTTATTGACCAAATCCACAACCCCAATCTCCAAGGTCATTAACAATTGAGATTAGAGCAACAAACAATGGTAGTTATTCTCGTTTGTGACATTATGATCGCCTGCGGCCCTCCCTACAATTCGGTTGACTCGCTGGTGGTAGTAAGCCTGGCCTGCAAGTTGTGTTGGCAGGCTTCTCATTGCGGCCCTCCCCTCCTATTGCTTTACCTTTCCCATCATTTCTCCCCCTCTTCCATTCTTCCCTTTGCTTGAGCAAGATCTATCTGGGTCTTGAGCAAAATCTGACTGGGTCGAGTGGTCTACAATGACCAATCCGACCTCCCCTCCCAAATCGATCAAGAAATAGAGACTTTCAACTTTGTTGTCTCCAATGCCCCGAAATTTCAGAAAACTTTTGCCTCTCGCTTTGTGAAAAAGCTAGATGAGATGCCAAAGGTGGAGATCTCGGCTCTGTAAGCTAGATCTAGAGCCCTTCAGCTCGTTGATCGAGGCCTTGTAGGCCAATTCATGGGTCTTTGGCCCTCCTCAAAAACAATGCACCAATGGGTCTTGAACAACTAGAAACCCTTGATTGAAGGAAAGAGTGGATCGAGATAAGATTTTTCGAAGCAGACCATACTTTATGGGAGCCCAAGGGCTTTATTTGGATCAATGGAGTCCTAACTTTAATCCAAATAGCGATGTGTCTACCTCAGTTATGGTCTGGGTCAAACTCCCATTTCTCCCTCTACATTGTTGGAATGATGTGACCTTCAGAAAGATCGGGAATGCTTTGTGCAAATGTGTGGATTGTGCTGAACCCCAAGATCGTCTATTTTCTTGTGCGCAAATCTACGTTGAAGTAGATCTGGAGAAGGGTCTGCCAGCTGCGATCAATCTAAGCTTGGATAGTTAGCCTCACATCCAAGAGGTCAATTATGACCAACTCCCATTTAAATGCAAGATCTGCCACGACTATGGATACTTTGCCAAAAATTGTCCAAATAAAACCGAACAGCCAGAAAAGCAAGGAGAAGCAAGTGATCAGTGACAGCAAGCTAAAGGAGAAAGGGCCCTCTGAAGCAGCAGACGCCATTAAAGGACCCAGGGCCATCCTCCCCCGAGCATGGGTCAATTCCTGTTGATGGATCGAATAAGGCTCTCTCTCAAGAGTCCTCTGGCAATAGATATGAAGTGCTAGCTAATGAGCTAGAAGAAAGAGAGATCCCGTAGCCATATCCTCCAATCTTTAATCAGCCATTCTCACATCAAGTAACCAAAGCTCCTCTGCTGACATTTCTGATCCAAAAGTCCCGGAAGAGAAGGTTGCCTCTCAGGTAGATGCATCAGAAGATGAGGAAGAATTTTTATCCCCCAAAGAATGAACAATGGTTGCCCACTTTCCCAGTTCAGCAGACAAGAAATCTCAAGTAGAGAAAGCCAAGGCAAAAGAACGTCGCTCTCGTAGATCTGGACAAAAATCCAATAGATAAATAAGAATTGAAGAAACAGAAAAGGAAAAAGAACCAAGACATCAACCCACCCTAAAGCACATCTCGCTAGGGGAGATCGGAGGAAAAGGAACCAAAAGAAATGCAGGCCCTACCTTGTCTAAGGGGGGGCTCTCCACCAAAAGTAAATGATGATAGTTCTCTCCTAGAATTATAGAGGACTTGGATCAGAAAAAAGAAAAGCAGGAGTCAAATCCCTTGTTAAGAAGGAAAATCTCTCTATTGTCCTTATCCAGGAGACAAAGCTAACAGATCATGAAGCAATAGCATAATCTCCCTTGCTTTGGTATAGCAACGCGATCTTGGAAGTCAGCGTGAGAGGAGCTTCTAGTGGCCTCTGCACCCTATGGAACCCCTCCCAAGTGCGCCCCGTAGACTCCTCTTCTTGTGTCCACTGGCTCGCCACTAAATTCCTTGATCTTTCTTCAAATCGGGTATACTCCATTACCAATGTCTATATGCCTGTCCACTTTAGCAAAAAGAATGAATGTTGGGCTTCTCTCAATTGTTTGGCTAACTCAAAATACGGGAATTCCTGCATTTACAGAGGAGACTTCAATACCATTTTGAACATAGGGGAGAAAAGGGGGGGGGGTGTCTACCTATAAGAGATCCCTTCCAAGACAACATGGAAGACTTTATCACTCAGCCTAAGGTGATAGATGTCAGGTCAACCGGCCTCAAATACATATGGTCCAATAGACGTGTGGGTCCCAATCACATAGATGTCAAACTAAACAGATTCTTGATATATGACACCTTTCTAAGATCCAACCTCTCTATCTCTTCCTCTATTCTTCACTAGAACAAATCAGATCATTGTCCAATCTGCCTTAATCTCTTCCCCCAAATGGATTTATGGCCCATTCCTTTTAGATCCAGTCCCCTTTGGCTCCAACACTCGAACTTCCATGATGTTTTGTCCCAAGCATGGTGTCCATGGATTGATGGCAACCCAATCTCTATTTGGGAGCAGATAATTATGAGATTGAAAGGACGCCTCAAGTTATGGGCCCAGTCCATCAAATCCGATAGACAAGAGGTAATCCAAGACATGGAAAAGACTATCTCCCAACTCCATATCGGCATGGAAAGAGACCAAGTCTCGACCGGAAATGATAGATCAGGACAAGAAGTTGTTTGATAAATATCATGCTTTGTTAAAAGAAGATGAATTCTAGAGGTTAATGTCTCAGAGTGTATGCCTGCAAGGAGGAGACATTAATACTAAATATTTTCATACACAAGCAAAAAATAGGGAAAGGAAAAAAACCATTAAAGATCTTCAAATTAATGGGGTCGAGGTCAGTGATTTTCATCAAATCAAGGAAGAAGTTGTAAATTTCTTCAGCAATCTCTACTCCTAACGTGAACCTCCATCGGAAGAATCTAAAAATTAAATGTTGGAACACATCCCCCACCTCATCTCAGAGGAAATGAATAAACAATTAACTCCCATTCATTCAAAAGACGAGGCCTGGTATATTGTCTTCTCCTTTCAGCATGACAAGGCCCCCGGCCCAAACAAGTTCTCTGCTCATTTCTTTCAACATTTTTGCGATCTCATCAAGAGAGATTTATGCAGGAAGGTAACTTATTCTTTAAAGAACTGCTACATGGGAAGAGGGATAAACTCCTACTTCCTTGCCTTAATTCCAAAAAGAGTCCAATCCCTCCTCATTTCAGTGGTTTCGCCCAATCTCGCTATGTAATGTCTCATACAAAATCATCTCCAAGTTGATCACTGACAGACTGAAAAATCTATTCACAACTATAATCTCATAAAACCAAGGTGGCTTCATTCCTGGGCGTCAAATATTTGTCAACATAATTCTGATTTAGGAAGCGATCTTCTCTAGCAAAGCGCGAGGGGATAAAGGCATGGCAATCAAACTCGACATGGCCAATGCATTTACAGAGTAAGGAACAACTTCCTCTTCAAAGTGCTAAATAAGTTAGGTTTTGACAACACTTTTGTTGACTTCATTTCCAAATGCATCAGCTCCCCTTGGTCACTCCTATGTTTCAATTCTCAGCTCTCTTGGCGCCCAAATACATTTTGCAAGCAGTGGGGAAAATCATACGAAAATTCCTATGGGAAGGCGACAGTAAAACCACCACGAAAAAGTTCCAACTGGTCAATTGGAAGGTAATTCGTGCCCCTCAAGAGTACGGAGGGTTGGGGATTAGAGACCCCTCTAATAAACCAAAAGATGGGGGTGAAGTTAGCTTGGAAAATGAAAACGAATAATGATTACTGGTGGGTGCAAGTCCTAACCAACAAATACATGAGCTTTGGTTCTGAAGGTTGCCATGAGACTTTCCAAAGATCCTTTTATGTGGTGTCTTATTTCATCCTCCATCAATCTAATAAGTAGCCACCTCAATGGGATTCCTGGAAATGGTTCAAAAATAAATATGTGGACAAACTCAATTTTAAATCACCCTCCCCTAATAGCCTACAAGGATCTCATACCTCTAGATCAATGAATAGTGATGGTGTATGGTCCGAATGGAATCAGAACTCTTCCTCATTTCAGCAATTGGAATAGTGATGGTGTATGGTTTGGATGGAAACTTGAAGCAATTCCTCTGTTCCTATCCAATTTAGCAGGTACGCTTAATCTGTCTAATCGGTTGTGCACCCATCAACTATCACTCTACTTATAAGTTGGGCTGAAAGGCCCAAGAGTATATTGTAAATGTTAGATATGAGGAGTTGTTGTTTCACGAACAAATCCCTCCAAAAGCCTCCCTTTGGAAAAAACATTGGCTAAATCAGAACCCTTGATCATTGAATAGTGATGGTGGTCCGGATGGAAACTTGAAGCAATCCCTCTGTTCTTATCCATCCTAACCAACAAATACATGAGCTTTGGTTTTGAAGGTTGCCATGAGACTCCCTAGAGATCCTTTTCTGATGTGTGGTGTCTTATTTCATCCAACATCAATCTAATAAGTAGCCACCTTAGTTGGATTCCTGGAAATGGTTCAAAAATAATATGTGGATGGACTCAATTTTAAATCACCCTCCCCTAATAGCCTGTGAGGATCTTAGACCTCTAGATCTCCATCTCCCTATATAGGGAATCAGAACTCTTGCTCATTTCAGCAATTGGAATAGTGATGGTGTATGGTTTTGATGGAAACTTGAAGCAATCCCTCTGTTCCTATCCAATTTAGCAAGTACGCTTAATCTGTCTATCTGGTTGTGCACCCATCAACTCTCACTCTACTAATAAGTTAGGCTGGAAAGCCCAAGAGTATATTGTCAATGTTGGATATGAGGAGTTGTTGTTTCACGAACAAATCCCTCCAAAAGCCTCCCTTTGGAAAAAACTTTGGTCCAAAAATGTTATTCCCAAGGTAAACTCATTTTGTTGGAATCTTCTCCATAAGAAAATCATAACCTCAGAAAATCTAAAAAGAAAAGGTTTTAGTGGCCCATCTCGATGTCCCCTCTGCTCCTGGGATGAAGAATTGACCCTCCACCTGTTCTTAATCTGCCCCAATACTCTCAATGTCTGGAACCTCATCTTAAGTCCCTTGTCTAATAGATTGATTATGCCTTGTGATGTTTCAATTTTTATAGCAAATTGGAAAAAGCAATATGCAAGATCTTTTGCAAGCAAGCCAGGATTCAAAAGGATGTGAACTACTCTCCCAAAATTTGTCTACTAGTAGATATGGCTCTCCAAAACCAGGACTATCTTCAAAAACATCCTCACCCCTTCACGCATAGTTGTTGTTAAAGCTCTATCTTTATGTGTAGAAGTAAACAAAATGTATCTCAAAGATCGGAAATCCCAACTAGATCAACAAGAAAGGCAATGGATGGATCGATTGGAGACTCCTATGATTGATTTCCCTATAAATCATGTTGCGAACGACAGGTCCCTTGCCCATGGAAACAGAAGCTCTCAGCCAAAGAATTCCAGATTTGGAAGCTTAATCAAGGAAGTTGGTTGTTGTTTCTTTTTCGAGGCCTTCAAAAAGAATTCAGGGGTGGCAAGATGGGGAGGGATTCTCATTAATCTCTAAGGAGAAATAGAATCAAAGTTCGCACGGGGATCGGGCCATCAAACGAATAATTTGGCAGAAATGTATGCTCTTTTCCTTGGTCTTCAATTAGCAAAAGATCATGACATCCCTTCCATTACAATTTTTGGAGACTCCCTCTTCATAATCCAGCTCCTTCATTTTGGCTTAATTCCTAAGAACAACCAACTTGCTCACCTCCTCCGAAGAATCCAAGGTATCCTTGACACATTGCCCCAAAAATCATTCTTGCATATTCTCAGAGGACAGAATAAATAAGTAGACCTCCCGGCCAACATTGCTTGTCAATTAGAAGAAGGATGTTATGAAGTAAATGGATCCACGAACTGGATGGCCATTCCATGATGAGCTTATCCCAGAATTTCAACTACCCTCCTGTAGCACCAAGAATAAAAGAGAATCATAATAGGCAATCTCCAAGCTCTATGTTTCATTCCAAAAGACATGGATTTGAACCATAATTGGCTCTCCAAATCATTTGAACAAGGGATCTTCTCCTCAAAATTATTTCGGATTTCTCCCTCCTCATGCCGCCATCTTTATCAATCTAGAGTATAGGGGTCAATCCCATTTGGTGTACTCCAATCACGTAGCAGGGAGAACGTCGTCAGGCATGAGACGGATTATCTCCAGGCTAGTAATTCATATTTCACCCAGCCCTCTAAATCAATCTCATACATGTTGAGTACCCTCCCAGATGGCTTTCCTCAGGCAAACTTCAATGGACATGACAGTAAAGCCAGCTCTGAAAGTGTGGGAGCGATCTGCACTACCCTCTCCATTCATGAAGGATGGGATCAGACACCATAAGTTGAGATGTTGGCTTCCCTTTTAATTCACCTCCGTGGCAAGACTTATGATGTAGAGCTTTCTTCCAAAGACTTATGATGTAAAGCTTTCTTTGGTGTCGCAAGCCTCCCCTCTGCAACTTGGAAGGCTTAGAAAGCACATCCCAAGTTCTCCAAAGTTGTCGTTCCACGAAAATTAAGCAAAAATCAACTCATCCCACAAATCAGAAAAAGACAATATCTTCTACGGGCACATATTTTGGGGATTTGGAAGGGAGAGGTGGAGGAGTAAATAATGAAAAATGCAAAGAAAGAAAAGTAGGCCCTTTACATTATCGTTATGTTCGCAAGAAAGGTGGAGTTTGGGAGTGTGGTCATATGGGTAATGTACTACAAGACCCCCTTAGCCCCTTGCAAGCTATGTGGGGTATCAAGAATGGGATGGCCTTAATAGTTTTGAATGCACCATGCAATGGGAAATGGGAATGACGATGAGATGGTGATAAAGCACATTGTAAATTTGAGGAGGAAGCTCCTCCATAACATTACATTATTTGCAATTAACTTTCTCTTTAAAATATTAATATATGCATGTGCTTGTAGAGAACAATTTTTTTAAATAAGCAAAACTATCATACTCCTTAATAGGAAAAGGAGAACATTGAAGGGAATTAAGAGGCAAATACATTCCACAAGGATAGAAAGTGTTTGCTTTTTCTATAATTCACTATGACAATTTGATGGCATTAGATAAGGGCGATATTCCTTTAGAAGATTGGCTAATTTTTGCGTTGGATTTGGAGCATGATTAGAGTGTATTATATTAATTTCTATGATATAGAGAAATGGACAAATCTTTCCCATTTTAATTTCCAATTGTATGAAATGTTTAAAGATATTGACATCTGAATGTAACGCGTAACATAATTTTTCATGTGTTTTAGGAGATGAATTTTCCCAAAGTGGTAGACCCATTAGCACTATATAGTATTGATTCGGAGGTCAACTCCATTTAGAATCCTAGAACTTAAAGCAATATAAGACCTAGTATTTGTCCAAGATTATGGCCATGTAAGTCGACATCATTATGAACACTAGGCTCTCTATGGTTGTTGAAGATGTCATCATGGTTGACATCCTCTGTCCTAAGATGCCAAATAGCGATATTGCAATTATCCAAGAAAATCTAAGATCCACACTTAGTGGCATAAGCTTTAAAAATCACCAACTTACCTAGACCTGAAATATTATATCATCTAGTTGAAAGGTGTATTGGACCTATAACAATACTTAAATAGCATGAGAAGATTGTGTTATCATTGATGCCATGTTGTTGATATCCCTTTTGTTATCTATGTTGTGGAATCATGTTTCAAGTTGAAGTTCCACATCAAGCAAGTGGAGCAATGATGAGTGAAAACATTGTCCACAACTACCTTTCATAGCTTCTAACACGAATAAAGGGAATAAGTTATAAATGTGAATGGAACAAGTGGAGAGGGAGGTAGGACTAACATACTAGAGTCAATGGAAAGAACCAAAGAATCATCTTGAAATGAAAATACACTAAACTTGGACTAGCGTTGGCAAGGATTAAAATTTTGATCATCCAAATGAGTGAAAACAATCTACACAAGTTAGAATCACATCAAAAAATTATTGGATCCATCATCGTTGTTAGCTTCAACTGACGCTACAAATATGATCAAGGTCTAGGAAAAAGAAGTGCAGTGGGTTGATAATGGGAAAGTCATTCACAATGTCAAAGACAATGAATCAAGATGCAACACTAACAATGATTAGTTGATGTATTGTGAAGAATTTCCTTGAATAGGATTTCATTTCTGACCTTTCTAAAGTGACTTTCTAAAAATAAAAAGTCAGTTTTACCTTTGCAACCATGACTTTCCAATAGTAAAACACCTTCCATCAATTCGTAATCATATAGACATGATGAAAAATCACTAAACTTGTCCTTAATCAATCTCAATTGTTTAATTTTTAACTTAATCATCAATATTATTATTATTATTGTCCTTTTTATGATAGTATTATCTTATTATTAAAATGAAATTCAAGACTTTCAATCATGAGACTCCATCATGTCATATGTAACTCCCCTCAATTAATGCATATGTTACTCTCTCTCTCTTTAATGTTCTTACGCACCTCTTGCACTCTCTTCCACACTTTAATGACTCGTCATAAAAATATTCCTCTTACACCTCTTTAATGCACAAGTTACACTTCTCTCCTATATGCATAAGTTACACTCCTCTCCTTTATGGTATAAGTTACACTCCTATTTTGGCATATGTAACTCCTCCTCAAGGCATAGGAGTTACTCCCTCATGAATTCGACCTCCTTGCTCTTCCTATATATTTGTGTCTCTCATCCTCACTTGACACACTTGCTTGTGCTTCTGAAAGGATAATTCGAACTTAAGAAAGAGAGATTTGGAGAGTCTAGCAGAAGATTGAGAGAGAGAGAAAGAGAGTCTTGAAGAGCAAGAGCAAATCTTGGAGAGCCAAAGTGATTCAGTGTTTGCATCAGCTACTGCTATCAAAGATCTTCTTCAGATTTGGGTGAACTTCTTCATTCTTTCATTGTACTTTGTATCTTTGTTGAACAATTGATTTCTAATAGAGGAAGAATCTGGTAGGGTTTTTCCCTTGTGGGTTTTGCCCTGGTCATTGACTTAACTTCTTTGTGTCTCATGAGCTCTTGGTTGCCTTTCATTGTGCATATGGTTTATGTTCTATCTACAATTAATTAACTTATTTTGCAACATAAAGAAGTTGTGGATTTAAGTAATTGTAATAGCATAGAACATCAAAATTTCAACATGGTATCAAAGTTTTGGTGAAGACAAGTTCCACTTCCAACTCTCTTTCTACTGGAATATCTTGTTGTCAACTCCATTTCCAACTCTCTTTCTGTTGGAATATCTCTTGTTGTCTGCTCCATTTGCAGCCCTTTTTTCTACTGAAATATAGTTTGTTGTCCGTTCCATTTGCAGCTCTCTTTCTACTAAAATATAGTTTGTTGTCTGCTCCATTTGCAGCCCTTTTTCTACTGAAATATAGTTTGTTGTCCGCTCCATTTGCAGCTCTCTTTCTACTAAAATATAGTTTGTTGTCTGCTCCATTTGCAGCTCTCTTTTTGCGGAAATATAGCTTGTTGTCCGCTCCATTTGCAGCTCTCTTTTTGTTGAAATATAGCTTGTTGTCCGCTCCATTTGTAGCTCTCTTTCAGCTAAAATATAGCTTGTTCTCCGCTACATTTGCAGCTCTCTTTTTGCTGAAATATCTCTTGTTGTTCCTTCTAATTGCTGTTCATTTTCTGCTGAAATTTCTATTCCCTTTTGTTGCTGAAATATCTCATTTTACAGCTAAAATATATCTTGCTACCCCTTTCTATTTGTTGCTGAAATTTTGACCAGATCAAGATGTCTCACTCCTACTTTAAGAATGAAGTGAAGTTGGTTGATGCTTCAAAATTCTTCCCTTGGAAGGCCATTGGATATTACTCTTGAGGAAGATGATGTTCTAGAGTATGTTAAAGGAAAGGTAGAAGAACCAGCTGAAAAATCCTTCCTCCTACTTTAAGAATGAAGAGAAGTTGGTTGATGCTTCAAAATTCTTCCCTTGGAAGGCCATATTGGATACTACTCTTGAGGAACATGATGTTCTAGAGTATGTTGAAGGAAACGTAGAAGAACCAGCTGAAAACTCCAATGTTGCTAGCAAGGCCGGATACAAGAAAGTAGAAGTCAAGGCTAAAAAATTATCCTTGACTCTCTTCGAGACCACCTCATCACCTATGTCTCCAATTTGAAGAAAGCCAAAGAAATGTATGACGAGTTGATTGGAATGTATTAAGTGAACAACTTGAGTCAAATTCTTGCTCTGAAGAATCAACTCAAAGATGTTAAAATGAACAAAGGACAAACCATTCAAGCATACTTCATGAGGATATCAAAAATCAAAGATTAGTTGTCAACTTATGGTGAAGTTGTTTTCGATAAAGAACTAGTATTGATTACGCTTGGAGGTCTTCCTTCTTCTTGAGAAACTTTTATTACTACCATCAGTAATGATGACAACTTTCGTACATTTGATGAGCTCCTGGGAAAGTGTAGTCAACAAGAAGCCATAATGATTTCCAGACGGAGAATTCCCAAACAGGAGGAGGGAAAACCCACTGCCTTTGTTGTACAAGGCAAAAACAAGAAAGGAAGAAGAAGTGAAGCTCCTTCTACTCGCAGAGGAAACTATCGTTCCTCAAGGAACCAAAGGTATGATAATAATGCAGCTGAGACTCAATCAGAGTACTTTCTTGTTTTTGCTCTTTCTAGTTCATCTCCTGCAGATTCTTGTGATAGTTGGTTGTTTGATAGAGGTGTTTTATGTTAGAGAATCAGAAAGGCAAAAAGATTATATTATTCTTGATTATTTACTTGTGAAATTCTTTAGTTCTTATTATGTTCTTCTTATCTTCTTTCTTCTTAGATCATCAAGCAAATATCAAAGCAAATGCACATAGATCAAGGACACCAAATGTAGGCTAGCAGCCAGGGAAAAAACCCACTCTCGAGGAAAACCCAGTCAGTAATTCTTCCTTCAATAGTAATTTTTGAGACTCTAGACCTTGACTTAGACTTCCTCCACAATGAGTCAGCCTTCCTTTTGATCCTTCTTCAATCTGGCAGCAGTAGCAGCACTATGTAGCATGTTCTTCAAGTTGGAACTTCAACCTTACTTCCGGAACTTCGATCTTGAGGGAAAGACTTTGAACTGGCTTCTACGAGTTCGATTTGGACCCTACACAGGTTTTTGAGGCAGCAGCATCCTACGGAATCAACTTCGACCTAACCTTCTCTTGGCAGCAGCAACTGATGCAGCAAATAATGAAGGACTTCGATCTTCCAAAGTATAGCACGTGAGAGAGAGAGAGAGAGTAGAACCAAAATTTCAATTTTCTTCAACTCCTTTAGCTTGCCAAAAACCGTACTCAAATTGACCCATTCCTTCACTTCGCACTTTTCCTTGATGCAGCAAATGATATCGAATTTTTGAGTTTGTGAGAGATGTCTCCAAATGAATTCAACTCCCTGTATTTATAGGCTTCTGATGGGTTCGATTTACTGGACTTGAGGCCGACTTGATGTGGAAGCTCCATAAATCATATTTGACTCAATACTTGACCTATTTGCATGATTCAGAAGCCCAATCTATGTCAATTTAAATCTGCAATAATCCTATAGACTCGAAATAAATCCATTTGCATGATTCAGAAGCCCAATCTGAGTCAATTTAAATCTGCAATAATCCTATAGACTCGAAATAAATCCTAGAAGTCCACAATGGGGACTTTGACCTAAAATAATATGACCCAAGCATGAAACCCATGCTTTAATAAGTCATTTAATAATAATATAAAATTCTTTTCTTTATTCTTTTGACAAGTACAATAAATATTGAATCAAATACAATTTATGAAGTCCGAACCTTATTACAATCTTCAACACTTAGGCACTTTACTGGTTACAAAGAAGTACTCTCTAATCTAGTTTAGAGGGAGACAGATTTGAAGATCATTCTTAGAGATAACTCTACATATCCCATAAAGGGATATGGTTCCATTTCTTTCCATCTGAATCAAGGTAAAACTTTGACTCTTCAAGAAATTTTATATGTACCTGGTTTAAAGAAGAATCATGTGTCCATATCAACTTTAGAAGATAAAGGAATGAAAGTTGTTTTTATAAATGGTAAAGTTCTCACTTGGCCATCGAGATCCAACATAAGAGATGCCCTCACTCTAGGATCTAGATATGAAGGTCTATACAAAATCAATGGAAGACCTATTCATGCACTAAGCCATGACATTAATCATCAAAGTGAACTTTGGCACCGAAGGTTCGCTCACTTGAACTACAAAGCATTACCCCATTTGAAAAACATGGTTTCTAGAATGTTGGAAATCATATCTGATCATGATGATGTTTGCCAAGGATGTGCAAGTGGAAAGCAAGTGAAGAGACTTTTCCCTTCAAGCAAAAGTAGAACTAGTCAGGTATTTCATCTTGTACATTTTGATTTATGTGGACCAATGGTTATAACTTCTCTTGGTGGTTACTTGTATTATAATATCTTTGTGGATGATTTTTCTCACACAACAATGATTTATTTTCTGAAAAATAAAAGTCAACCTTTTAACATGTTCAAAGATTAGAAAGCTCTAGTAGAAAAACAAACTAGAAAGCAGATCAAAATTTTCAGATCTGACAATGGAGGAGAGTTCACTTCCGATGATTTCATTGACTTCTACAAAGAGACCATTGTACCATATAACCCATATCAAAATGGTGTGGTCGAGAGAAAGAATAGAACTATCATGGAAGCGGTCAAAGTTATGTTGCATGGTCAGAAATAGCCAAAGTTTCTATATGGATAAGTTGCAAAGACAACTGTCTATGTTCAAAATGGATATGCTCACCATGCCCTAAACAACAAGACACTTGAAGAAGTTTTCACTGGAGAGAAGCCTGAAGTTGAGCACCGAAGGATCTTTGATTGTCCTGTCTTCTTCCATGTCCCAAAAGAGAAAAGGAACAAGTTGAAAGCTTGATGTAAGAAAGGTACATTTGTTCATTATTGTGAGAAATCTAAAGCTTACAGAATATACATACCTGGTCAAAGAAATATAGAATTTAGCAGGGATGTAACATTTGATGAAGATGCAGCTCCTGGAAAAGCAAGAGACACTCCTCTTCCTCCTGCTAATGTTGATAGTCAAGATGATGTATTTGAAATACAAGAAGATACTGAAGCCAAAATTGATCTTGTTGATGAACCCATGGAGCCTATGGATCCTTTGGATCCTCCTCCATGTGATCCTCCTAAAAGTAGACCTTTATGGCTTCGTGACACTCATCAAGATGTTGATAAACATGTTGCCCCCAGAGGAACTTTCAGGGAAAGAAAGAAACCTTGTCGGCTCCAAGGATATGTTGTATCCATGATCAACATTATTCAAGTTGAACCGTGCACTTTTGAAGAAGTTGTAAAGGCCCAAGTGTGGAATAATGCAATGGCTGAAGAATATGAATCCATCATTCATAATGATGTATGGGAAGTGGTACCAAGACCCCAAGGTGAATATGTTGTATCTCTTCTAAATGGTGAATATGTTGTATCTCTTCTAAATGGTTGCATAAAATTAAACATGGTGTAGATGGCAGTATTGAAAAATATAAAGCTAGATTTGTGGCTAGAGGTTTCTCTCAAAAAGAGTGAATAGACTATGACAAAAATTTTGCACATGTTTGTCGTTACACCACCATCCGATCTATTGTAGCTCTCACTGCTAGCGCAGGATGGTCTCTTCACCAAATGGATGTGAAGATTGTTTTTTTGGATGACTTCCTTAAAGAAGTATTTGTGGAACAATTGCAAGGCTTTGAAGTAAATGATCAAAAAACTCGTGTGTAGGAAGAAAGCCCTCTATGGTTTGAACTTTGAAGCAAGCTCCAAGAGCTTGGTATGGGTTGCATAGATAGATTCTTGATGAAGCTTGGATTTACCAAAAGCAATGCAGACCCAAATATTTACTTTAAGACATTCCAAGGTTGCCTTAGATTTTGGTATTGTATGTTGATGATTTATTTCTGAGTGGTAGTGAACCTTTTATTCTCCAATGTAAGAGGGAGTTGGCTTCTGAATTTGAAATGAAAGATCTTGGTTTGATGCACTACTTTCTGGGTCTGGAGGTATGGCAGTAATCTGCTGAGATTTTCCTTTCTTAAAGAAAATATGTTTTCAAACTACTAGAAAGGTTTGGCATGACTGACTGTAAGTCAATGAATACTCCAATTGAAATGAATTTAAAGAAGCTTTGTGGTAAAGTTGCAGGACCTGATTTGGGTAGTCCTGAGTATCGTCAACTGATTGGGGCACTAATGTTCTTAGTGAACACTAGACCAGATATATGCTTTGCAATCAATACTATGAGTCAATACATGATGAAGCCCACTCATGTACACTGGGTTTCTGCAAAGCATGTGTTGAGGTACCTCCATGGGACCATCAATCTTGGATTGAGATATATTGTCGAAGATGTATGGCTACATGGATACTCTTATGTTGACTGGGCTAGTAACTCTACTGACAAAAAGAGCACATCAGGGTGTTGCTTCAGCTTAGGATTGAGTGCTTCTAGGTTTGTCATAAAAGTCAAGAATGTCATTGTCATGTATGAGAGACCCTTCTTGGGCATGTTACATGTTGTAAAAAGAATTTATTTGAGTCAAATTAGAGTCAAAAGTCCCTCCAAGACCATGTCAAATATGCAAGCATCAAGTCGGCCTCATAGAGCAACTAGTCGGCCTAAAAGGATGTTTGAAGGAGCATATATATAGAGCCATCGACCTCATTTGAAGAGCACTTACTCAAGCACAAAAGAGTTCGATCAAGGGACAAAAAGAAGCCAGATATCCAAGCGAAGGAGAAGAAGAACTGAATTATTTGGGTCTGTTTTGGATAAAAAAACTCACACGTGCAAAGGGATAGGGCATCTCCTTATTGCAGACTAGACCGAGATATTACAGCCACCATAGAAGGCCAAAATCTAGGAAGATAAGGTCAATTTTGTATATTCAATTGATAAGGAAGCAGCCTAAATCCAAGTGAAGGAGGAAGGAAGAAATCTTGTCCATCATCTAGCTGATATAGAGTTTCGGTAGTAAGAATTGCAATCACATAGTACAAATACGAAAATTTCAAAATTACAAGGTCGAAGTGCAGTAGCAAGGTCGAAGAAGAGTCAAGGTTGAAGTTGCAGTTGCAGGATTGAATTTGCGAATATCTAAGGCAAGGTTGACCTGGTCTTGGAGGAGCCTTGGTCAAGGGTCTAAGTCTTGGAACTCATCAATTGAAGTTTCTATAAGAAGAAGAATTTGATTGGGTTTTCCTCTCAAGATTGGAGAGGTTTTGGCTCGGGATGATCGCCTACATCTTGTGTCTTATTATCTCATTGTTCTTTTGTTTTTGGTAACTGGTTGATGATAGAAGAACACTAATAATAATAAGCAAAAGAAGAAGTTGATCAAGTAAAAATACGTCACAATCAGTTATCAAGCAAGATAAATCACCTCACTTAGCTGCCCTAGTCAGAGCTAAGGTAACAAAATCATGGAAGGGTAGCTCAAAGAAGGACACTCGAGGATCGAAGCTCTAGAAGATCATCTAGAGCATCAACCATCAAAAGGGCCTTCTCAAGTCTCATCTCAAAAGTCGCTTCAAATACAAGGATTGCATCGTCATCTTGAAGGAAGTAGCAAAACCCTAGTTCGATCACGGAAGGATTCCTCAAAGCATTCTTGGGAACCTCGCTCTATCATCACTTTAAAGAAGGAGACCTCAAAGACCCTATCTCTACTCAAAGAAAGGACTAAAATCAAAGCATCTTGAAGCCTACTCATCCGAGGGAAGCAAAATCAAAGGTGTCAACATCATCAAAGATTCAAGGTAATCTCCCTCATCTTGGATCAAGGATCTCTGTTAAAGGAAGACATCTTCATCAAAAGGACATCTTCCACTATCATATCATCATCAAAATCAAGATAGCAGCAGGTTGAAGATATTGTCATCAAGGAATATCTTCACAAGTATCTTTATGTCCACATCTGAATCTATCAAAATGTCTTTTTCACGAGGAGAGAAACAAGTTGGTTGGGTCATCAAACTTTCTTGCATGGAAGAAAAGGACAGATCTGAACCTCATAGAAAATGAAGTCATCGAACATGTTTAGGGCTCAATCACTAAACCTATGAAGGAAGAAGCTCAAGCACTTGCAAAGTACATGAAAGGGGAACTTAGGGGACAACGGATTCTCAAAGAATCCATCAAAGATCCCCTCATTCCCTATGTATCAAAATTAGAAACATCAAAAGGAATATATGACAAACTTTTAGAATTGTTCTCCGTAAGCACTACAGGAGAAGTGATCTCGTTAAGACAATAACTCTACAAGATGGAGATATCAAAAGGAGGAGGAATAGCCTCATACTTTATGAGGGTGTCTGAAATAAGGGACCAACTACAACAGTTGGGAGAAATAATGTCTAACAAGGAAATGACTTCTATAGTACTCAATGCACTATCGGACGAATGGGGTAACTTTACATCAAGCATCTATGGGAAAAAGGAAGCTACTCTATTCAATGAACTATGGTCACCATGCAAATTTGAAGAAACCATGTTGAAGGCAAAATGTGATGTAGGATCAAATGAGCAAACTCAAGCATATGCTTCCATGGCAAAGCGAAAAGGGAAGTTTGGAAAGTTTGGTTCTCAGAAAAGGAAGAAGAATATGGCAAAGCTTCAATGTTATGGATGTCAAGAATATGGGCACTACAAGAGAGATCGTCCCAATCTCAAGAAGGAAAATAACAAAAGAGGAAGAGAAGAAGCCTATGTCACCAAAGAAGTGGAAGAAGCTAAAAAGAAGAAATCCAAGGAGGAAGTAAAAGAACTCTACTATGATTAAGATAAGTCTTCTCCACCTAGTTCTTTTCAGTTTTTGAAATATAGCTATCATGGTAGGAAAGATGCAACTATGGTTACATGCAATCAACAACCAATGACTAAAAAGATATGAAGACCTTGGAAAGTCTAGAAAGAAAGAAGGCCCTTGACAAATGAATATCTTTATCTAGGATGTTGATGTTGCAACAAGCAGATGCGATGATGAAGGGCCATCACAAAAGGCAACTTTAATTTAATGTTCATTTTCTATTTTTGAACAATATCTGGATAAGTTGACACATGGCTACATAAAGAAAGGTGTGGACAACTGATACTCATGTGGAAGAATGGAAGATCCTGAAGGATACATGAAGTGGAAAAGGTATTTGTATGAGGAAAAGCCAGATATGGTCCAATAGATCACTCTCCAACGAAAGGAAGGATGACATGACTGACATGGTTAAAGAAGGAAAGTGATGGATGGTTGATGCCCTCCAAAGAAGTCCCAAAAGATGAAGGCTCCATAATACTAAAAAAGAAATTCATGACATCGAATGGAGGAGCACTACAAGCAGATGAAGGTCCCATGATCTCCACCAATGAATAAAGTGTTGTTGCTAGAAACAGGTCCCTAGTTAAGAGGGAGCCTAGAAGCTAGTTTTTTATTAAGGAGAAACTTGGAAACAAGTCCCTGATTGAGAGGGAGCTTGGGTACATTCCTTCATAGGAATAGGTACATTCCTTCATAGGAATGGGTATATCCTCCCTAGTTGAGAGGGAGAGATAGACACATCATTCTTGTCTTCACTTGGGAAGAAAGAATGAAGGATTGGGTAAGCATTTGACATCCGATACTCTTTGATGATGTGGTTGGGCATCCAAGATAAGAGTAGTTGTTGTTACCCACCACTTCGTGGGTGATATCCCTAGGAGAAATTTGTCTCCATAATGGACCTCAGTTGGCAGCCCTTTGCAGCCTCCTACTAGCTTGTTAACCATTTCTCTGCCACCTGTGTTCCCTCACCCATCTGTACTCATCGTATGTTTGAAGGTGGGCCTCTCGAATCTAAAGGTATGTCTTGTCATTTGGTAATTGAGTATTGGGTTCACTTATCATGGATAGTTTTGGGCATGGATTGATGGGGGGATTTGGCAGAAAGAGTGAGCTTAGTCTCTGCTCTTGTCCCCTTGATCTCTTTTGGGTGTTACCTTTGCATCTTAGTCCCATAGGATCTCCTTTATTGACCATTTGGTTCTAGGGTGGTACTATTTGGGAAACCTCGACTTTGGGTGCATACTACTGCTCCTTTATCTGCATATATTACTCCCCTTCCACTCATTATACTCCCATTCGTCATTTCTCCCACCTGGGTCCACATAACCCCCCATGGGTCCACATAGGGCTAGTGTTTCTATCCCCTTGCCCCCACCTAGGGTCATGCCTAGAATGATGCCCTGGAGGTTGAAGCAACTAAAAGAAAAAGAAAAAGAAAAAACATAATTGGCCACACTTAACAGTAAATTGTACCACAAAATGCAAAAGATAGTCGAGACAAAAATAATTAGCACGTGGGAATAATCACCCTGGTTCCATAGGCCCTAGATGAGCCTCCTTTGTCATATAGGAACTGATGATTGTCCCACCCCTGCAGGGCAATGAACCGCCCTACCTTAAAAGGGGTAATCACTGCTATATCTGACACATCATGTTGTTATCCGTGAGCCCCGAGCAGTTAATTAAAAAAATTTCATAAAAGGCAAAAGGCATATAAAGAAGGGTGGAAAAAACAATGTCGAGACACCTCATGTACCATGATTGCTCCCTCCTACACATTATATACCCTAGTGTGGGCTTCCCCTTATCTAGATTCCCCTATGCCCCGATATGTGGCCCAAGATTGCCCCTCTCATTCCCTACTCAGTTTCACTTATTTGTCACTTGCCACCCCCATTCAAAGGATGTACCTTGGACCTACTATCCCCTTTAAGGGTTGAAACCATTTAATAAGGTACATGGCTAACCCCCTTTGGACTATGGAGACACTAGCACATGCCAAAGCCCGCTACAGAAGGGCATGCCATTGTGAAGTGTCCACTTTGTTATACATGATTTGTAAGCTTCTTTACACGATTATTCTAATGACTGGTTGTACTGGAAGCCTAGGGGACACAATGGATTTTATACAAGATTGCATATTGTTGACACCTAATCTTAAGGGTTGGGTGAGAATATTCAATATTGTATATTAAATAATATTAGGAAATAACGAAGGCCAAGAGTCATTGGGAGATGAATCCCAATAGCCTCACCTCCATGTATAAATACATGCACATTCTTCATCTAATACACATTCTGATTTGCGGAGTTACCTCCTGGTTTGACATGGTATCAGAGACAGTCCCACTATTGGCATTTTTGCCTGTGGTGTAACTCTCTCATTCCTTTGCTCAGTCAGTTTTTATGTCTAGTTTTGTTGCTCCATTAGCTTGATGCCATATACTGCAATTCTGCAATTTTTTTAATCTATCTCTGCAATTTCTGCACAGTTCTGAATCATTTGTTTGCAGCTTCTGAAGATTCTGCAATTCTACAATTTGCAGTTCTTGCAATTCTGCAAGTTGCAGCGCCAAAATTTCTGCAGTAATTAGAATCCTGCAACTCCAGATTTTTAAACGGCCTGTTGGCCTCCCCATCCCTCATACGTTCACTACTCCCCATCGCTCGCACTCACAAATCTCTCCCTCCTCCCTACGCACTCAACCTACTCTCATATCCTGCTACGATTATCCCTCGAAACCTCTCTTCCCACACTGCAGTCACCCTCCATACCTCACACGCAACCCAGCCCCCTTACACCACTCATCTCCCACATCAATCCCGTCCCCTCTCCTCTCCTCTACCCGCCTTCCCCTATCCACGCTCCCCTCCGCCCTCGTCCTACTCCCTTCGACCACCGCCCCACTCACCTGGCCTTACGGCCTCCAATCCCTCTACGCATTACCATAATGCTACGACTCCCCATTGCGTTTACTCCCGTGGCCTTTCGGCCCTCCCCCTGCCCACCCGACTTCCTACTACAGCCTGCATAGCACTGTCTGTCCAATACAATATGCCTCCCATAACGCACAGCAGCACCTCCAATAGCGCACAGCAGCGTCTCCCTCTTATGCTCTGTCGACTATTCAATACCGTCCTTCCATACGCTCTGTCGACTATATAATAATCCCACTCCACGCTGTCTAACGCCCCTCGACTCCCCTCTCCTCATGTCCCTCCTCCCTGCTATGACTTCAACGCTGCCCATCCGACTGCAATGGACTCCAGCCTACCCCACCCCTGCTACAGCATTCCCCTACAGTTGCCTATGTTATAATAAACCCCCCCTCTGCCCACCATTCATAATACCACTCCCATTAATAATACCGCCCACACAATTCACAATACCGCTCACCATTCATAATACAACACATTACCATATATAATACCGCCCATGGTCCTCTCCTTATAGCGCCGTCTGTCCTATTTAATATCGCCCACCCCACCTTATATTATACCGCCCCCCACCATATTATACTGCCCCCCCACCATATAATATAGTACCCATACAAAAAAAAATTCTCCAAACAAAAAAAAAAAAAAAAATTTTTTGGTGCAAAATTCAATATTTTTCTAGCGAAATTTTTCCCCTTCAATTGAGTATATTTCCAGCAAAAAAAAAAAATTTCCTCCTCAAAAGTTTTTTCCAACAAAGTAATTATTCTTTCACTTCAGAAGAATGCATTCTCTCATATCTATTGTTGGGGTGGTTCTCTCCGGCAAAGAGAACTATCTTGAATGGTCTCGGAAAATCAAGCACACTCTTATTTTTAATGAGTTGTGGAAAGGAATCTGTGAAGAACAAGAAGGAAATCCACCAGCAAAGCGCACTTCAGACAAGGAGCTCGCCATTTGGGAAAACAAGAACTGCAAGGCCTATGCCTTGATTGCAGCTTCCGTAAATGAAGAGGTGAGTTGCCATATTTCATCATTCTCAAATGCCTATGAAGCCTTGAGCAAGCTAAAAGAACTCTATGACTCACATTCAGAACTAGAAATTGTTCAATTGATGATTAAGTTGTTCAGTCTTGAAATGAAGAATGATGATCCCCTTGCTTTAGCTTCAGAAGTTAGATCTATCATGCATGATATTGATAGCACTGGTGTAAAAATTGACATACCTCTCATAGCATATGTTAAGGCATTATATTCGACTTACTCACATTATCTTGAGTCTTTGCAAGCAAGTGGGAACCTTGAGCATATCACCTTTGATACCCTTGAGAAAAAGTTTGCAGATAGAGAGAAAGCTTTCGGGAAGATGACAGTCCCTTCGTCTTCTGAAAAGGCTGCATACTTGGCACATAGAGAAAAGAGTCATGCTCCAGATTCTTCCAGAGGAAGAGGTGGCAGAAGAGGAAGAGGAAGAAGAACCTTCAGAGAAAAAGGGGGCAGACAATCTGACAAATCCGATCTTCATTGCACACGTTGCAATAAAGATGGACATGATGCATCCAAATGCAGGACACCTTGGGATAAAATTGAGTAGCAAAGAAATCAAGACAAAGGTAAAGCACCTGAATCCGCTCATTATGTTCTAGCACATTGTAACAATGGAGTAACTGAAGACTTGTTTGATGTTTCATTTACTTCATGGAGAGATGATTGGTTGCTAGATTCAAGAGCAACATGTCACATGACATTTAGAAAAGATTTTTTTGAAGAATTCACTGACAAAGTTGATGGAGCAGTATATTTCGCAGATAAATCCAAACTCAAGCCATTAGGGCTTGGCACAGTCAGGCTTAAGTTGCCTGGTCTTCCAGATCATATTCTACATGAGGTTCTATACCTCCCCGAGTTGAGGAGAAACTTGTTGTCCCTGGTCCAAATCCGCCAGCAAGGACACTCCATTCACTTGTTTGATGGCAAGGCAGAGGTCAGAAAAGCATCAGATCACTCACTTGTCATGGAGGGAATAGAAGAAGGGAGACTCTTGAAGCTGAAAGGTTCATCCGCTCATGCTCAAAACTTTGCATTCAGTTCACATCATGATGAAGGTACATTTCCATCAAGTCTTTTATGGCATGCTAGATTTGGACACTTAAATTATGACAGCCTTCGTTTGTTGAAGAAAAATGGTGTTGATGGACTGCCTACAATTCCTAGAAAAACTAAGGAATGTGATGCATGTATTCTAGGAAAGCATAGCAAACAGCCATTTCATGATTCACACTCAAGAGCACATAGGAAACTTGAACTTGTTCATTCAGATTTATGTGGCCCTATGTCTATTGCTTCTGCAAATGGAAACAAATACATGATGACATTTATTGATGACTACACCAGAATGTGTTGGATTTACTTACTGAAGAATAAGTCTGATGCTTTTCAAACTTTCAAGAATTTTCATGCATGGATTGAAAATGATGCACAAACACATATTGGCTCTCTACGTACCGATAATGGAAAAGAATACACTTCAAACGAATTTGAAAATTATCTTCGTCAACATGGAATCAAACATCAAACAACTGTGCCATATAATCCCCAACAGAACGGTGTAGCTGAAAGAATGAACAGAACTATTTTAAATATGGTTCGCTCCATGTTATTTTTCAAGAATGTAAAAATGATGTTTTGGGCTGATGCAGTTCTATGTGTTTTTTACATAAAGAATAGGTGTCCTTCAAGTTCAATTAGAAACAAAACTCCTTTTGAAATGTGGCATGGCCACATTCCTTCGGTAAAGCATTTCAGGGTCTTTGGGTCCACCTGTTATGCCTCGATACCCAAGGGTCAAAGGAACAAACTTGGTGCTAGAAGCAGAAAATGTATCTTCTTGGGGTACTCCAATACCTCCAAAGGATATCGTCTCTATGATGAAGCAAACAAGAAGTTTGTGATAGCAAGAGATGTCATATTTCTTGAATCTTCCAAGAGTGACAAGGTTGTTGAGCGGCAACTTGATCGCCTGGACAGATTCACACATGCAAAGTCTTTCCAAGAATTTGATAATCAGATTCCACATCTTGAAGGGGGGATTCCTATATTGAATCAAACTGTGGAATCATTTCCTGAAGCACTTTCTCCCCCACATGAAGAAACAACCACGGATGACACATTGAATGATGTGATTGACAGAATTGGGAGATTGAATCTTGAATCAATCCCAACTCAGTCAAATGAGCAGCCTGGGCCATCTCAGAAAGGTCCTCCCAAATGGCTGACAAAGACACTGGAGAATGTTCATCCTAATGAGGTTGGAAAAACAGGAACAAGAAGTTCCACTAAACAAATCAAAGGTGATGTAGATAATTCTGATTCTCCTATTGATATGGATATTGCCTATAACTGTGAATTGAGTTTGTCTACAGATCATGAACCAACTTCCTTCAAAGAAGTCGCTTCTCATGATGAATGGAAAGAAGCGATGCAAAAGGAGTATGATGCCTTGATAAAGAATGGCACTTGGAAGCTGGTTGATCCGCCTTTGGGAACAAAACCAATTGGTTGTAAGTGGGTCTACAAGAAAAAGTATAAAGCAGATGGCTCACTTGACAAGCACAAGGCCAGGCTTGTGGCAAAAGGCTTTGCACAAAAAGAAGGAATCGATTATGAAGAAACTTTTGCTCCCACAGCAAAATGGACCACCATCCGGACTCTCTTTGTCCTAGCAGCTCAAAATGGATGCAAAGTCCATCAGATGGATGTAAAAACCACCTTTTTGAATGGAGATCTAAAGGAGAAAGTTTATATGTCCCAGCCAGAAGGATTTGTTGTAAAGGGTCAAGAACACAAAGTTTGCAAGCTTATAAAATCCTTGTATGGCCTCAAGCAAGCACCACGAGCCTGGTATGAGAAATTAACCGAGCATCTTCTGAAACTTGACTTCAAACATTTTGATCTTGATGATGCAACTTTTTTTGTTAAGAAAGTTGGAAAAACAGTTGTATATCTTGTGGTATATGTAGATGATCTTTTGATAACAGGAAACAATGAGAGCTACATTGCATCCATGAAGAAAGAGTTGAAGAAAGGTTTTGAAATGACTGATTTGGGTCATGTTCATTACTATTTGGGTATTGAAGTAATTCAACATCCTAAATTCATATTTCTTTCTCAAAAGAAGTACATTAGAGATCTCTTGAACAAATTTGGCATGGATGACTGTAAACCCTTAAGCACTCCAATGGAACAAAACTTGAAGCTCACATCTATTGAAGGGAAGGAATTTGAGGATGCAACTAAGTATAGACAACTTGTAGGAAGTCTTATCTATCTGACCACCACCAGACCTGACATCTCATTTGCTGTTGGAATCCTTTCAAGGTTCATGCAAAAACCTTGTGAAGGACATTGGTCTGCTGCAAAAAGAGTGCTAAGGTACTTGAAGGGGACTCAAGACTTTGGACTCAAATATACACAGGTAGGCGACTTCAACTTGACCGGATACTATGATTCAGACTTTGATGGCGACAAAGAAACAGGGGTGTCTACTACAGGTTACACCATGAGTCTTGGATCAGGAGCTGTCTCATGGAGATCACGCAAACAGTCAGTTCCAGCAGATTCCACGACCGAGGCAGAATATGTGGCAGCAGCTTAAGCAACAAAGGAAATTGTGTGGCTCCGGAAAATCCTGGAAGATTTGCAGATGAAACAAATGTACTCCACACCACTCATGATCGACAACACTTCTGCAATAAAGTTGGCCAAGAACCCAAAGTTCCATGATCAAACAAAGCACATCAATACAAAGTACCATCTAATTCGACATCATGTTCAGGCCAAAACCATCCATCTACATCATTGTTCCACAAATGAGCAAACTGTTGATATCTTCACCAAAGCACTTGGAAGAGAAAAGTTTGAAAAGTTCAGATCGATGCTTGGGCTCACCAACATCCCTTCAGATTAAAGGGGGGAATGTTGACACCTAATCCTAAGGGTTGGGTGAGAATATTCAATATTGTATATTAAATAATATTAGGAAATAAGGAAGGCCAAGAGTCATTGGGAGATGAATCCCAATAGCCTCACCTCCATGTATAAATACATGTACATTCTTCGTCTAATACACATTCTGATTTGCGGAGTTACCTCCTGGTTTGACACAGATGGTTTCCATTTGGGTTTGGTCTCCCTATACGGGATCCTAACCCCCAGAGAGCTACATTGGCACACATAGGGTGTGCATAGAGAGCCATGGGCCTCCACAGCAGCAGATAGCACTCCACAGATGCTCATTGATGTTCAGGGACTACTAGCGATCCATTTTTGGGATGTTGGTGATGTGCTTGGTACATTATGCTTAGCAGGCCCCACAGGAGCCCCACACTCATAGCATGTGTCCCATGATGTGTATGATGTCATGGCAGCGTTCATTCCAACACTCAAGCCCTTACAGAAGATCTACAGGCGTCTTTGATTCATATGGAGAACCATGGGGTCATTTGTGTGCACCCACACCCACTGGGAGCACCACAAGTCTACTACTTGGAGAACAAGGGACCACCTCCTTGTCCATCATATTCCGAGGAATTTATTCCTCATTATGGCACTTCAGGACATTATTAGGCCTTTGGAGGGCCCCACGACATTTATATATTATTATTTAGCCCCCTGTGAGGCTTATTTTTCCATTTTGAGCTAGTTTGGTGGGATTGTCACCAATAGGGGTTTTATTTGCACATTATTTTATCATTAACAACTAATGTAGGTCCATAGGATAATTCAAACTCCTTAGGAGGGTATATACTAATGTTAGCTACATTCATTTGGATCATCACCTCACTCGGGATCTCTCTACTCTTAAAGAACTCTGCATTTCTTCTTGGTGGATCATTTTGGATAAATGGATGAATTTTGATGTATGGATTTGAGCCATTTTTATCTTGGAGCTTCATTTTTTGAAAATGTGATGTTGGTTGGATATACTCTCTAACACTATAAGTAAATTTTAATGATATATTATTCTTGCTGCATATTGTTGAACTTCGCTATAATTAGGGCTAGTTGTTGAATCATTGGAATGTGGAACTGAGTGTCTACTTAGCTTGTTTAATGTATGGGACATTGTTAGATGAATGAAATGTCCTAGAGATTGTTTTGTCTCGATAAGCTTGCACTATTTGCATTAAGTATAAACGCTTGAAGATCATTTTTCTTCTTTTTCCCTTAACATTGGACGAAGTTGACTTTCCGAGCCTCCTTAATCAAGAAGTCGAGTTCTCATATCATTATCATCCTTGACTCCATATCCCCAAGGGAAATAGGCACTAGTCCCTCAAAAAGGGTGGTCATTTTCTCTCTTTTTTCACCTTTTTTCCCTTTTTCCCAAGTCTAGCCCTGACAGGTCACCTAGGTCATCAATTTCTCGAGACTTCACCCACAGGTAAAATTCGATCTCTTGGAGGCTACTGCGTTGGTGGGTCTCCTCCCTCTCCTCCAAATTTGAGACAATTTCAACAGTGGAATCACCGAGAATCCCAAGCCCTAGCTTTAGGACCAATTTTTGCCTAGGCATCCCCAAAGCTAGACCCTAGTAGGATCAATTTGACATTTCGAAGCATAATTTCTTGTCTAATCCTTTCCCCTTACCTTGTCCAGGATAGGAATATCATTGGTTGTTGTATTCCATCCCCGAACCTGGGCTGGGTCCACTTGGTCCCATTTGGTCCCATTTTCTATAAAAGACTAATCATCAAGGGCTATCTGGGAAACCAAGTTCATATAGGATTTAGGGATTGGGAAGTACTTCTTCAAGCTGTATCCTTCTCCCTTATCCTCACCCCTTCTCCCTTGCAAGGCAAGTCCCTTGCTTAAAGGGCAAGCAAGCATGTTAATTTTGGGCAACTAGGTCCAAACTCCATGTTGCACTGCTCATATGACGATGGTCATATTTTTGTTGGATTCCTCTTTAGGAGAGGTGCAAGATTGATCGGATGAGCAGAACATTGATTTTGAATTTATTTTCCACATGTGCAAGGTCTGCCAGATTTATCCCACATGCCTAAGAGATGTGTCACACACCCTCATTGATGAATATAAATTGGAGAGACTTGGAGGTCATTTTCTCATCATCTCATCACACATTCTCTCATTGTGATCTGATTGGTTCGATAGCCTTTGGAGGCATTTTTTCCCTCACACGTGTGGAGCGAAGTTGTTGTTTTCTATGCTGATCTGTTTAGGGTTTTCTATTTTCTATGCTGATCTGTTTAGGGCTTTTCTGCTACAGCATTGACCGTGGTCAAACCTTGGTCGTTTGACCTGAATCTTCTGCAAAAATTCCAATTTTAGGAGGTCGTATAGCTAGGCACTAAACTCGAGGAATTCCGTGTTGTTTGACCGAAGCCCTAGTTTGTTGCATTGACTTTTCTAAAGCTGCATGAGTTGACTTCTCTACGTTGTCCCTGGTTTGACTTGCGTTGACTTGTGATGAATTGTCTTTGAGGGCTGTGGGTGTGACACATGAAAGTGTTGGCTGACCGAGAAAGACTTTGTTGGTTGAAGCATCCTACTGACTGTCGTAACGCCACAATATCTCATATCTTTGCTGGACAAAAGGAATTGTAAATCTGATCTATATTTGGCTTGTCTTCTATTAATCTATTATTGTGTTTTATCAACATTTTATTTTCAATTTTATGTGATTGCTATTTTGTATTGGGCCTAAGAAAGATTGAAGTAAAAGTGCATCAAGCATAGAACACCATGGTTATCTAAATTTAACATGGTAACAGAGCTTACGTGAAGACAAAGTCCAAGGGTCCAAGCCAATGTTAGAAGCTATCTCTGAAGGAAGAAATCCTATCAGGGACAAATAGCCTCCTCAACCTACAAGGATTTCAAGGCTGATGATAAATTGACTGATAAGTCTGATTATCATGCATGGAAGATGTCCTTGGATTTGGCGCTAGAAGATCAAGATGTCATGGACTATGTACAGGGGAATATTCAAGAGCCTCCATCAAATGCAGCTGCTGCCACAAAGACGAAGTATAGAAAAGGGGAAATCAAAGCAAAGATGATTATCCGGGATCCTATTCATAAGCAAATGGTTGCTCACATTTCTGAGTTGAAGACATCTAAGGAGATGTATGATAAGCTGGTGAGCATGTTCAAGGCTAGCAATGCTAATCAAACCCTCCTCTACAAGAATCAATTGAAGAATATCAAGAAGGGTAATCATGAATCTATTCAATCCTATTTTATGAGGCTCACTGAAATCAGGAATAACCTCCTAGCTATTGGGGAAGCAATATCTAATCGAGAGATGGTTCTTATTGCAGTTGGAGGTCTCCCCCGTGATTGGCATGTATTCAATGCCACTATTCTCAATAATAATGTGATTCATGATTTTGATGAAATATTTGACGAGATGCACTCAAGAGGAAACAAGAATGATGGAGTATGCCTCTAATGGTAATGGAAGTGACCCTACTGCCTTCGTCGCTCATGCAAAGAAGAAGAACCATGGTGGCCCGAGAAATCAAAACCATGGTAAAGCGAGGCCCAAAGAAAGGAAGGGAAAATGTTACACTTATAACAAGACTGGTCACTATGCAAGAGAGTGCCCTAATAGAAGGGACTGTCCCAGGGATGATGACAACAACAACTCGAGAAGGAATGGCAGGAACAACAGGTTCCAAGGAAAAAGGAAGGCTCCCTCTGATAGTAATGGAAATGCGCAACCTTTCAAGAGGTCAAGAAATTTCAGGTACAATGAGTCTAACGTTGTTGATAATAAGAGAAATGATTTTATTTTTGTATCTGCTCTCTCTGTTGCATCTCCACCCGACACCATGGATGTCTGGTTGATTGATAGTGGTGCCTCAAGGCACCTCACTGGTTATAAAGAAGCCCTTTCTGATTTGGTTGAGAAGGATACTAATCTGGAAATTATCCTTGGAGCTAATGCCACCTATCCCGTGAAAGGGACAGGAACCGTGACCCTCCATTTATCTCAAGGTAAAGTCATCCAATTACAAGATGTGTTGTATGTACCTAATTTAAAGAATAACCTTGTGTCCATTTCGGCAATGGAAGACAAAGGGTTCAAGGTGGCATTCGATGATGGAAAGGTACTTATCTGGAAGAACTTCAAGGAAGCTCTTTCTATTGGTTTTAGAGTTGATACACTCTACCAGATTGGAGGAAGTCCATTAGGGGCTATGACATGTGATACAACTCTTCAAACAGAGTTATGGCACCGGAGGAAAGCCCTTCTCGAAGCAAGGAAGGTGGTCACAGGGATGAATGAATTAAGAGATGATCATGAAGGTATATGTCAGGGTTGTGCCAAAGGGAAGCATACAAGGGGACCATTCCCCTCGAGTGTCACAAAGACAACTAATATCTTGCAGTTGATACATTCTGACTTATCTAGTATGTTGCATGTGACATCCTTGGGAGGATCTTCCTATCACATGACTTTTACAGATGACTTCTCCTGCAAGACCTGGATATATTTTTTGAAAAAAAAGGACGAAGCATTCAAATGGTTCTGTACCTTCAAGGCCTTGGTGGAAAATCAAACCGAGAAGAAAATCAAAGTTTTGAGGACCAACAAAGGGACCAAGTACGAGTCAAATGAGTTTAATGACTTTTGTAGAGAAGCTGCAATTAAGAGGGAGACCACAACTACGTAGACTTCTGAGCAAAATGGTGTTGTTGAAAGAAAGAACAGGACCATTGTGGAAGTTGCCCACACCATGCTATGTGAAAAAGGTCTTCCGAAGTTTCTATGGGGAGAAGCTGCGAACATTGTTGTGTATGTTCAAAACAGATTCTTGCATTCCGCTCTGGACTCCAAAACTCCCGAAGAAGTCTTCTCTAATAAGAGACCTGATGTTTCTCATTTTAGAGTTTTTAGTTGTCCTATTTACTTTCATGTGGCAAAAGAAAAGAGAAGCAAGTTGGATGCTTCTGGAAAGAAGGGAATGTTTGTGGGCTACAGTGAAACTTCGAAGGCATATAGAATCTATGTGCCTGGTCAAAGAGAAGTGGAGATATGCCACAATGTCACCTTCGATGAAGATGTTGCCCTCAAGAAAGTAAGAAATCTTCCTAGCTCCAAGGAAGACAAAGAAGATGAAGAAGCAGGGAAGTTGGAAGAGTTGAAGGATGACCTGATGCCCGATGTTGAAGGACCTATGGATCCCATTGATCCACCTCCTTCAAATAAGAGAAGACCCTCATGGCTTAGGGATACTCTCGAAGATGCCGAGAGACATATTGCCCCAAGGGGGACATTCTGTGAAAGCAAGAAGCCGAAGAGATACCAAGGGTATCTAGCAGCCATGAGTACGATAGTACAATCTGAGCCAGGAACATTTGAAGAAGTCGTAAAGCATCAAGTTTGGAAGGATGCTATGCACGAAGAATATGAATAATGATGTCTGGGAAATGGTCCCAAGACCAAGGACAAATTTGTTGTCACCTCGAAATGGCTCTATAAGATCAAGCATGGATCTGATGGAAGTGTTGAAAAGTACAAGGCAAGATTCGTTGCCCGAGGCTTCTCTCAAAAAGAAGGCATAGATTATGATGATATATTTGCACCTGTGGCCCGCTATACCACCATATGATCTATTATTGCCCTTGCTGCTATGCAAGGATGAAGTCTACATAAGATGGATGTGAAGACCGCTTTTCTACATGGTGCTATAAAGGAAGAGGTGTATGTGGAGCACCCTCTAGGGTTCGAAGTCCGAGAGAGAGACACCCATGTATGCAAGTTGAAGAAAGCCCTCTATGGGTTGAAGCAAGCCCCTAGGGCTTGGTATGAGAGGATAGATAGCTACTTGATGGAGCTGGGCTTCACTCGAAGTGACAGTGGGCTAAGCCTCCACTGTTGCCCTTAGTCTAGCAGTTGCCCTATTAGGAACCCCTTTAGGTCCTCTGCTGGTTTGAGTGGTAGCAGTCATGAAAGAGTGATATTCTTTGAGAACTGGGAATCCAAGATAAGAATAGTCCTGGAAGTTCATAACCTGTGAACACCCGGATGGGGTATGTTCCTTGAGAGACAATGATGAAGGTGTTTATATATCATTGGTCTCGCCAACATTGTGCTTTGATCTTGTGGAGAGAGAGAGTTGTTAGACAAGGCCTTGCTATGTGACAATGTTGGATGATATGATGCTATACAAATGAGTTACTAATATGACTCTTCTTATGAGAAATCTTCAGATTCAAAATGTCCAAGTACATTGTATGAATTATGAATACCTCCCTAATTAAGAGGGAGTATTGAAATATGTAACTAGGTTCGGTCTTCATAATGACATATGTAATTATATAAATATATTATTGTAAGTCTTCAGGCATGGGTTTCATCCTCAAGAGGCTTTATTTGATAGGTCAATCACACATTGAGTGCTTCTAAGTGTCGTAAAAGTCAAGAATGTCAGTGTCATGTATGAGAGACCCTTCTTGAGGCATGTTACAAGTAGTAAAAAAGTATTTATTTGAGTCAAATTAGAGTCAAAAGTCCCTCCAAGACCATGTCAAATATGCAAGCATCAAGTCAGCCTCATAGAGCAACTAGTCGGCCTAAAGACACTTCAAGTTGGCCTAAAAGGATGTGTCAAGGAGCCTATATATAGATCCATCGACCTCATTTGAAGAGCACTTACTCAAGCACAAAAGAGTTTGATCAAGGGACAAAAAGAAGCCATATATCCAAGCGAAGGAAGGAGAAGAGGAATCGAATTATTTGCGTCTGTTTTGGATTAAAAAACTCTCACACGTGCGAAGGGTTATGGCATCTCCTTGTTGTAGACTAGACCAAGAGATTACAACCACCATAGAAGCCTTAAATCTAGGAAGAGAGGGTCAATTTTGTATCCTGAAATGATAAGGAAGCAACCTAAATCCAAGCGAAGGAGGAAGGAAGAAATCTTGTCCATCATCTAACTGATCTAGGGTTTCTGCAGCACGAATTGCAGTCACAGTACAAATCCAAAAATTTCAAAATTGCAGGGTCAAAGTGTAGTAGCAGGGTCAAAGAAGAGTCAAGGTCGAAGTTGCAATTGCAGGATTCAAGTTCTAAATATCGAAGGCAAGGTTGACTTGATCTTGGAGGGGCCTTGGTGAAGGGTCTAGGTCTTCGAATTCCTCAATTGAAGTTTCTATAAGAAGAAGAATTCATTTGGGTTTTCCTCTCAAGATTAGAGAGGTTTCTGGCCCTGGCAGTTCTCCTACATCTTGTGTCCTATTGTCTCATTGTTCTTTTGTTTTTGGTAACTGGTTGATGATAGAAGAACACTAATAATAATAAGCAGAAGAAGAAGCTAATCATGTAAATTCAAAATACATCACAATCAGTTATCAAGTAAGAGAAATCACCTCACCTAGCTGCCCTAGATTTCTCAACACAAAGAGGAGCAGTAAGACTTCATCATATAGCGATTGATGACCATATCACTGACATTCCTACCAAGCCTTTGCCGAAAGGAAAGTTCTTGGTTTTCAGAGAGAAACTTGAACTAACAGATGTGACCCTTCCTAGAGAGGGTGGTCATAGATGATAAGCCTTGGATGTGTGAAATCTCTGTCATGCGTTGACAAGAGGATCCCCCCAAACAGCAATGAGCCTTAGATGAGCGAAATCCTGGTCATGTGTTGACAAGTGGACCCCTTCCCCCCCTCCAAGTAGCGATGAGCCTTGGATGTGCGAGATCATGGTCATGTGCTGACAAGTGGAGTCCCCCAATAAAAGATGAGCCTTGGATGTGCAAGATCCTTGTCATGTGTTGACGGATCCCCCTAAATGTGTATAGGGTGATGGTTGTATCTCCCATATGATGATTCTTCTTCATTAGATTGTAATATCATTGTTCCAAAGAAGAGATAGCAGAGATCCTTGTATCAAAAAGCAATTCCTCCTTAATTGAGAGGGAGTGTTAAAAATTGACAACTATGGGATGAATTTCCTTGAATAGAATAGCATTTATGACCTTTCTAAAGTGAATTTCTAAAAATAGAACGCGAGGTTTATCTTTGCAACCATGACTTCCCAAAAATAGTAAATCGCCTTCCATCATTTCGTAATCATACATACATGATGGAAAATCACTTAACTTATCCTTAACTAATCTCAATTGTTTAATTTTTAACTTAATCATCAATATTACTATTATCCTCTTTATGATATTATTATATTGTTATTTAAAAAGATTCAAGTCTCTCAATCGTGAGACTTGTTGTGGCCCAAACTATACACCAAGGGCCAGAACGCTCAGGTCAAAGGGTCACTAACGGATGTGACCCTTCCTAGAGAGGGTGGTCATAGATGATAAACCTTGGATGTGTGAAATCCTTGTCATGTGTTGACAAGAGGATCCCCCCAAGCAGCGATGAGCCTTAGATGAGCGAGATCCTTGTCGTGTGTTGACAAGTGGACACCCTCCCCCCCCCCCAAGTAGCGATGAGCCTTAGATGTGCGAGATCCTTGTCATGTTTTGACAAGTGGAGTCCCCCAAGCAAAGATGAGCCTTGGATGTGCAAGATCCTTGTCATGTGTTGACAAGTGGATCCCCCCAAATGTGTATAGGGTGATGGTTGTATCTCCCATATGATGAATCTTCTTCATTAGATTGTAACATCATTGTTCCAAAGAAGAGATAGCAGAGATCCTTGTATCAAAAAGCAATTCCTCCTTAATTGAGAGGGAGTGTTAAAAATTAACAACTATGGGATGAATTTCCTTGAAAAGAATAGCATTTATGACCTTTCTAAAGTGAATTTCTAAAAATAGAAAGCGAGGTTTATCTTTGCAACCATGACTTCCCAAAAATAGTAAATCACCTTCCATCATTTCGTAATCATACATACATGTTGGAAAATCACTTAAATTATCCTTAATTAATCTCAATTGTTTAATTTTTAACTTAATCATCAATATTATTATTATTACTATTATCCTCTTTATGATATTATTATATTGTTATTTAAAAAAATTCAAGTCTCTCAATCATGAGACTTGTTGTGGCCCAAACTATACACCAAGGGCCAGAACGCTCAGGTCAAAGGTTTTCACTCTAATCTTCGCCCATTCTATTCTAGCTATCTCCTAGGCAAGCTAAGGTGGATAGTCCCTAAGGGGTGAAAGATGGATGATGAAGGAAAACTTGTTGGAAACCAACAAGTTCTAGGAGATGCACTGAGAGATATCTTATTAACTTGACTTAAATTAAATGCAAGCGAGATTAATTGAGCAATGTTTTAGGATATTCAATTAGATTAGACAATTCGGATTTAAAGTTATGAGACCAGTGCCTTTAACTACAATGCTCAGAGGAATAAACTTGCAAGACAAATGGTTTATCAAGTCACAAGATAACAATTGTTGCTTAATGGAAGATCAACTAGCCTATATGAAATGCAGTTCTTACAACTAGGTGAAATGCAAAAATCTTTGTTAGTTTTATTTAAATGACTATGCCTTAACTGTTTTGAAGTTGGGCTCCAAGGTAAGATGGGAGAAGGAGGCCAACAGGAAGCAAGTTAGGGCTTGATTAACGATACCTCCTGTTGTGCTCCTATCAGCAGGTGTCTCCGATGCTGCAGAGACTGTGGCTCTGACGATTGCAAGGTCACCGTGTTAACTACCGAAGAGTTGTCATGGCCCCTCAAGCGAAACGAGAAAGTTTGTCCTAGAGATCTATCAACCAAGCTTATGCTTGGAGGTGAATTTTTAGAATGCACGATTAACTTAAAATGCAGATGCAAGGAGGGCGAAATAATTAACGATTTAAGCACTTAGATTACGATTTATTTCAGTTAAAAATTAAGTACTTAGACGAAAACTAAATGAAAATCTCAATTATGCAGATTCTCAAAATACTCAATTCAAGAAACGAAAGATATACAATTTACCACAATTTCACAATAGAGTACTCAATAAAAATGTTGATCACAGTTTACTTGAAATTTTCCCAAAATTAATATTCACAATAAATCCAATAGTTCAAGTAAATAAATCCACACTTAAAATTAATTTTCCTCTTTAATTAATGTGAGCGATCTCAAAGATATCAAGCATTAAAAATTTTAAAACCCAATGCCAATGATCATTAAACTTTGTTGAAGCATGCAAAAAGTGAAGGCCTAAGCACTTAAATTTCAATAATTAATTACCATGACAAACATGTGAAATTTAGATGCTAATTAAATGAACACTTTCTCAAGTAATTTTGGAATTAAAATGATTTTCTTAAATGACCCCAACCCTGAAAATTGTATTTTTCCTCCTATAGTCAAACTTAGATTTAAAAAACAATTAAGTTACCTTGACTATAAGATTTTTTCCACAAAAACTTTTCGCAAGCCTAAAGATTTTAAATAATAGAATGTCCCAACACCCCTATTTTAAAAGAAAACCCAGAAAAAATTTGATTTTTAAAATCTTGTCACAAAAAATCAAAAAAAAAATTATTTTTTTAAATGTGCTAATAAAATTTTATTAAAAAAAAAAAATTATATATATATATATATATATATATAAATGTTAAATAAAAAAAACTATGATCAAAAATTTAAAAGGGTTGAAGGCCACTAACAAAAAAAAATTTTAAAAATCATTGTTTGTTTTGTTGCTTAGGTAAAGTTGAGAAATGGAAAGGAATGAGGAGGGTCGAAGTAATGCGAGTAGAGAGCAAGGGAAAAAGGGAGAGCAAGAGCAGAGGTTGACGGGCTCTGGCAAAGGAATGAATGGCCGCGAGGAGGAAAGGATTGGGACGGAGGAAATGGGGCCACGACGCAAACAGGAGGTGGGAAGACATAGGCCGCGAGGGAGCAAGGAAGGAGCAGGCAGTGAAGAAAATGTGTGAGGGCATCATGAGGGAAGGCATGGAAATGGAGCAGAGGGAGAAGAACAGAGACACGAGAGGAAGGGACGTTGCAGGAAGAGGTAGAGTCGCGAGAAAAAGAAGAGGCAGAGGGAAGAGATGGAGCTGCGGGTGAAAGGCGGAAGTAAACAAACGAGGAAGGGAAAGAGGGACGTGATGCGAGAGCAGAGGAAGGGTTGGACGCAGCGAGCAAAGGAAGGTTCGGGAGAGGAAATACGCAGAGGTCAAGGGATAAAAGGAAGTTGTGGGTTAGGGAGAAGAAAAGGGATAAAAACACAGAGAATTGAGGGCGAAATGAAGGATAAAAACGCAGAGAAAAGGGAAGCAAAACATAGAGAAGGGTTTAGCAGCTGAGGAAGAAGGGATTTAAAAAATTTTAATTTTAATTTTTTAAAAAATTAAACAAACAAACAAACAAAAAGCCCTTGATTTCACTCCAATTTTTATTTCAAATAACCCTAGATCTAAAAAATTTCCGACAAAATATTATTTTTGAGACAAGATCTTGCCCTCTAAGGCCTAGATCTATCTCGAATCTTGAAAAAATATCTTTAAAAACCTTCAGATCTGCTCTTGCACGAAACAAAAATAACACCCCAAATCCCGCATATATACAAAAATTTAAACTCAAAACTCGAAACCTAGGTTAGGAAATAAAAAATAAAAATTTAATTTTCCAGATCTATACACTTAAATTACAGATCTGAGGAGTATTAGTCCAACTCTGCTCCCAGATCTAAAGATTTATGTTCTTCCTAGCCAGATCTATCTATTTAGCACAAATTTATAATAATAATAATAATAAAAAAATAAAAATAAAAAAATATAATATAATTAATTTAAATTTAGGTACAAACCCCATAAAACACCCTACAAAAGGAAATTTGTAAGATAAGCCTAAGGAATAAAATTTCCTAAGATAAGCCTGAGGAATAAAATATAAAAGGCTCTTCAGATCTTATTCTCTTCGGAGTCAGTTGGTCCAGCAGAGGACTTCCCCAAACGCCCAATTTAAATCTGAATGATTTCTACACACTTAAAGTTAAATTGTTAAATCAATAGAGAAATAAGATAAAATTAAAATTTTCAAAAATTCGAGATACCTGCTAATTCAATCCAATTAAAATTCTTATCCTAAATCTAGCAACCTATGCACGAGACCTGTGCAATAGATTACTCTACAAGAGTTATTAATCAACAATTCATTAAAATAATAACCAGCATAATATTAAGAACAAGATTACCATAAGATGTAGAAGAGGAACACCACCATCAAGTAAAACCCCAAAGACTTGTGTTTGTATTATTCCGGAAAATAGTACAAGAGAGCTTCAAGAGCGAGTACACGATTCAATGAGCGGATCCTTTGATTGATAACAACTCCTAATTTATAGATAAATTCTCCAACAGCTAGCTAGCTTGATCCCCGTCAAATTAATCTCGAACGTTCATAAAGATTTTATTATCTTTTAATCATCATCGTCGAAATTATTTATTTTTTGAGGAAAAATCGAATTTTTCATTTAATTGATTTTTAATTAACTCAAAATTAATTATTTTGAGTTAATTTGACTTTAACTTAACCACCAAGGCTCAAGGGTCCAAAATTTCTTGATTTCTTCAATATTCCCTTGGTGGAGGACCTCCAGAAATTAATTCTTCTAAAACACACGAATTTTTAAATTTGGAGAATTTATTTTTCCTAAGACTTAATTTAAGACTTAAATTAATTAAATTTTTGGCTTAGGATTTTTTAGTTTATTTTTGCCAGAAAATTTATTTTATTTTTTTGTCGATCAAAGTCTATTTAATATTATCATAGCGAAATTTAAATCAAACAACAGTCTTGTTGTGATACATCCAGGCAGCCTGGTAGGCAAAAAAGGCCAGAAGTGTTTCGGGTGCCTGCCAAGGCATACGGTGCCATTGGTTATTATTGGAACAAAACTAACAAAAAACAAGTGGATACATAGCTTCATGGAGGTGGATTGAGAGGGCCTGCTGGTGGCCCAACAAAGAAACCGGCATGATTGTGCACATGGTAGTCAATATGCTCAACCTGGATCTCTAGTGCTCGGAGGTTGTCGTGAGAGCGCCTCAGGTGACGGCGCAGACTCTCTGGAGCATCTAGAGTCTCGTTTTGCAGATGTTGAATGTCAATGACATAGGCAATGAGTTCGTTACGATCCTCATACCTTTGTTCCCTCATGGTGTCCAGTTTGAGCTAGATTTGCTAAAGTTGAACTGAGATGTCGTCCAAGGTGGCTGGAGCCTTCACTTGCCCAGGTGACTGCGCTGGAGAAATTGCCATGGTAGCCACCAAATGTTGGCTCTCGGTGGATTCTGAGTTCGAGTTGGGGTCTCCGTCCAACCCGCGTGCTTCCATCCCTCGACCAAATCTTCCGCTGCGCGCATGGCCACGATCACCTGGCATGAGCTTTGCAACCTCGCTCCGACTTGCCACCACTACCTGTCCAGCCACCTGCTCCCAAACCAACACGCCGCCGATGAATTCCTTGCTGCTCTTGGAGGCAGAGATGAACCACCGCCCTCTAAAATATGAAATCGCTAGAAATCCAAGAGGGCCTCTGAGCCTAAACCAACACCACACAGAGGTCGGCTCCTCTGTCTCTGCAACCCAATCCTCCACTACAGACCAAAAGGACCACAGAATCCACACACCTGAAAACACCTTTCCCACTGGTAAGCCAAACACAATTGTCTCCCGTCACCCTGCTGCTCCTCCAACGCCTTGCTTCCAGGATCCCACAGGTCACGAAACCACCATCCCTAGTTCCCTGTATCCCGTGTCTTCCACCACGCCTCCTGTCGTCGAAGCTCAAGCCAAAGCTTGAGAACCAACATCGGTGCACAAAGAGAAGTCGCCTCGCAAGCAACCACCATCGCCCAAACCTTCATATTGCTCGCTCGCTCGCCCAAACACCTAAAAAGCGCACCCCGTCTGCCATGAGACCTCACATCCCAAGGGCTCATAACATTCAAGCGTGGGAGTTAATGACTCCGGTGGCGCGTGGCATCAGGCCTGTCCGGCCCACGCTACCAGCTCCCATATGTCCATCAAAGATGACACCCCCATCAGGGAGCCAAAAAATTTAATTAATTGACACGAGGGGATTATTAATTTTTTCCAAGCCTCTAATATTTTGGCACCATGGCTAAAATATTATTTACATGAGATAAATACATTTAACCCATGAAGGGGGAACACTAATTCGTTATAGACCCTCAAATATCAACCCGAATTAGTAGACCAAGTAAATCGTAATAAAATAATCTAGCCAATTAGCTAGGATTATTCCCAAATTACTTTTACAAAGACTCGATAAAAAACACTAAGACTCACCTAATATTTTGACGACAAAATCCACCCTAGTTTTGGGGTGAAGCTAAAGGGAAAAACTTTGCTGATCATTCGTGTCTAGAGACAGATGAATCAGCGATACGAAAAACCTCCTAGGATAGAAATCGTCATCAAAATAATAGGCTTACCTAGGTTGTTACATTCATGATGGTCTTACTAAGATCATTTACATTATAAACATGTTGAATAAGTTTACATCTTTAACAAACTGAAGACTGTTGATGAATCCTAGATGGTATGAATGATGAAATCCCTTTTGCGAAAAGGGGCATACTGCTCTAGGGTCATTGACACAGAGTGGTCAATAAGACTCAATCATGTCATATGTAACTCCCCTCAATTAATGCATATGTTACGCTCTCTCTCTCTCTTAATGGATCCATTCATCTCTCTATTTAATGCTCTTACGCACCTCTTACACCTCTTTAATGCATAAGTTACACTCATCTCCTTTATGGCAAATGTTACACTCTTATTTTGGCATATGTAACTCCTCCTCAAGGCATAGGAGTTACTCCCTCATGAATTTGACCTCCTTGCTCTAACTATATATTTGTGCCTCTCATCCTCACTTGACACACAAAGGAGAATTCAAACTTGAGAAAGAGAGAGTTGGAGAGTCTAGAGGATGATTGAGAGAGAGAAAGATTCTTGAAGGGCAAGAGCGGATCTTGGAGAGCCAAAGTGATTCAGTGTTTGCATCAGCTACTGCAATTAGAGATCTTCAGATTTGGGTGAACTTCTTCATTCCCTCATTGTACTTTGTATCTCTGTTGAACAACTAATTTATAATAGAAGAAGAATCTGGGTGGGTTTTCCCCTTGTGGGTTTTTCCCTAGTCATTAACCTAACTTCTATGTGTCCCATTGAGTTCTTGGTTTTCTTTCATTGTGGATATGGTTTTTATATGGTTTATGTTCTATCTACAATTACTTAATTTATTTTGCAGCATAAAGAAGTTCTGGATTCAAGTGATTGTAATGGCATAGAACATCAAAATTTCAATACATACAAGTAAAAGTGGCAAATATTTATGCAAAAGGATTTTCGTTACAAAGAAAAACAGGATGTCATCCTTTCTTTAGGTTACAATGGATCTATGTGCTAAAGGCAAAGCCTATTTATTTACCTTTTTGTTTTATTTTGTTTTTCTTTAACAATAGTTGTTTTCAATGTTGAAAATAAGGGTACCAAGGAGGTGTTTCCTAGTGCATTTATCCTTTTGGCCTAGGAAGACACATTAATGACTTTTTGTCTAGTGACATTATGAGTTTTATTTATGTCATGGAGCAAAGTTACTTTTTATGGGTTATGTACCATGTACTTTAATATATTAATGTCACTTGTGTCACAAAGTGACTTTATGAGAAAAGTACAAAGCACACATTTTAATATTAAAGTGACTTTTATGTTTTTAAAGTGACTTTATGAGAGAAAAAGTGCAGATGGTACAAAAAAATTAAAAGTTGTCTAAAAGGTGTCTAGGAGGCTCATTAATTTAGAGGGACCACATGAGAGAAGGGGTCAAGATAGGGAATGATCTCCACCCTTGATCTAATGAGCTCAGATTTAATCTCAGCCATTAGATATGAAGGGTTAGGGTTCTCCTCATTTTAGAAGACAAAAAGGGAAAAGGAAGGATTTCTCTCATTTAATTTTCTCATGAGCATTTGAGAAGAGCATAGAGGAGCAACATAGAGGAGGCTATGTTGCAGGGTTAAGGAATAGTTAGCAAGGAGTTCCATAACTGAGTTTCGAACTGAAGATTTTATACACACAGACCGAGAAATTCGAGAGGGTTTACAGGCCCAAGATTCAAGGCCTAAGTATATGCTAGTTGTGGGGAAGTTGAGAGTGATTCTCAGCGTAAAACTTGTGGAGGAGAAGAGTTGTTCAACCACACATTTTTTTCCGCAGTCACAGCTAGTTGGGCCGAAATTTAAGGATGTTTGTCAGAGACTAAATCACAAAGGTTGAAACAAATATAAGGGACAGTTGGCACCAATCTTAAGGCTGACAACAAAGGAATACTTCTTTGAACATATCTCAATTTATGAGCATTGATTTAACAGTGGTTCTAGTGTTAGATACCTAAATTTGTGGCTCAAACTTCCAGATTTGGAGTAGTAGTCTTTGACACATATTCCAAGGAAGTTGTAACAAAATTTAAGGGGAGATAAGTACCTTAAATGTCATTTTCTATGTAAATTTCTCAGTAGATTAGAAGTAATAAATCCTCCTTTCACTAGTTTTCTCCTTGTGGTTTTTTCCAGGGTCATTAGACCAAAATCACTATGTAAAAAATTTTGTGTGCTTGTCTTTACTTTCATATCAACTAAAAAGAGAAGTGTAGTAGTAGCTCAAAAAATGTTTGAAATGAATATGCTATAATTGTTACATTTATTGGGGTTGTGGGCATTAAACCTATGCACAAACCTTGAAACTACGAGGGATACTAGCATTTACAAAATTTCTACGCTCATATCTCTATTAGATGTTGTAAGACTATTTATTTAGCTGATATAAACGATGAAAAATATATTCTTAATCATTCGATCAATCCCCAAATCCACAAATGAGATTCCTTCTCAAGCCCAATGAACAATTGTGATGCTTATTCAAAACCAACAATTTTTCTCCCGAGAATTTAGGTTGAATAAGCAACTAAACCTATGCCCCAAAGCGCTTATGTCAAAAATAGGATAAAATAAGAAACTTTTATTGATGTCCAAAGAATGACCACAAAAGTAGGTCAATGGGCCTAAACGATACATCTAATCTCAATACAACGTGTGAGAGAAAAAGTAGTGTTGGAGATTGGATAAACCAGCGCTCCTCGTGTGTTTCGTGACATGTGCTTAACCGCCTCTCGTGGATTTGTTAACTCCGGCGATGAGTCTGTTTACTAACACCTGCGGGTTTTGGTTTAACGTAATCGTGATTCTAACTAGTGGTATCATAGTCAAAGGTCTCGAGTTTGAATCACACCCGACTCGCGCTGGGGGGAGATTGTTGGACATTGGATAAACCAACACTCACTGTGTTTCGTGACATGTGCTTAATGGCCTCTCGTGGATCCGTTAACTCTGGTGATGTGTCTATTTATTAACACTTGCGGGTTTTGGTGTAACAACAATCGTGATTCCAACAAGTAGCTCATATGCACTACTAAAAGATAAAGAAAGCGAAATAAAGTGTTAAAAAGTGTAGCGAGAGAAGGTCTTCTTCGATGCGTGCCTTAGCCAGAAAGACCATGAGTTGTCCTTCTTGGACTATGGAGATGGTGAGTTTATTTCCAACTTACGGGAATAATATTCACAAGTTCATGCATAGCGTTGAAGGATTAGTTACGTGGACCCTTCTTCATATTAGCTACAGTTCGAGTGGTAGTTCGAGTTCAGAAAAGGATGAGTTAGGAACTTCAGTAATTGATTGAAGGACGAGTAGTGACTCCAGTTATGATTGGAGAGAGAATCAGTTTGACTCAGCTAACTTGCTAGTTAGAAACTCGAGTTCTAAAATTGAATAAGGCCCAAAATTAACACGGATCGAATCTATCAAGCAAGGACGAAGGAACAAGGAATTCATTGTTGTTTTGTGCACAAAGGATTGTGACAAGACACACCTCACGAGATTGTGAGAAAGGGCACAAGTTTGTGTGAGATCATCATTGTTTGTGAGTGCGTACCTTAGAGGAGCTAGTACGCAATATTGTGGAGGCTTTCTTGTTGCAGAATTGCGCTAAGAAGTAGGAGGCAATTTTGCGCTAGGAAGTAAGAGTTGAGTCCTAAAGAATAGTAGGCCCTTTGCGCTAGGAAATAGGAGGCCTATACGCAAGGAAATAGGGCCAGGTAAAGTGCAAGGAAGTAGGAGCAGAGGATCAGGTGTTTGCGGGGTGAATTTGCGCTAGTTCATCAATAGAACAAGGTTGTTCTCAGTGTTACATACTACATTGTAAGAGATTCAATTGCTCAAACTCTATCAATAAAATGCTACAAGCAAAGAAGCAGGTTTTTCCAGTTGGGTTCCTGAGAAGAATAATTGTGTAAATTTATGTGTTGTGTTTTTATCTCCGCGTTTAATTTTGATGCTTATCAGTTAAGAAATTATGTATCTCTGTGAAAGGAAGTTTGGTTTCAATGTTAGTTGCCTAGTTTTCAGTTATTCATCAAGTAGTTGCAGAATTTCATGGAAATTTAACATGGTATCTGAGCAGAGATCAGTATAAAGATCAGCATCAAGTTGATTAGTGAGACTAGAGTGCAGATCAGTTAGGAAGTTTGCTAGAGTTTGAAGAGCAGAGTGTTGAAAATAGTAGCGAGAAAAAGTCTTCTTTGACTTGTGCCTTAGTCAAAGAGACCACAAGCAGTCATGTCCTTAACATGCACTAGTTCTTATAATTTAGGACGAATTCCTAAAAGTTAGGAAGAGTTCCTAAAAATTAGGATGAGTGCATGAAGCAGTTTTACTCATGCAAATAGTTGGAGGCTCAATTATTCGTATCCTACTGCAAGTTAGCTTTGGAAAAGGACAAGTGACCAGTCCAAAAGGTTATTTGTGGCTAGGAAGAGTTGCATGAGTCGATTAAACTCAATAAACTAGGCAATCACATGTCGGAGTTCCAAAAATAAATTTGCAAAATTTAGATGGGTCGAAAAGCTTATAAAGAGGGCGAAGGCACAAAATTGATCATTGTTTTGTGAGCACAAGTTGGTGAGACAAGACAATAGAGAGCACGAGTTTTGTGTGTGAGCTAGTAGAGCTAGGAAGAGCGTGAAGAAGAGGCCTATACGCAGTGTTTGGAAAAGAAAATTCTTGTTGGTATACGTTAGTCAAAAAGACCACAAGCAGCCATGTCCTTAACATGCACAAGTTCCTACAATTTAGGACGAATTCCCAAAAGTTTGGAAGAGTTCCTAAAAATTAGGATGAGTGCATGAAGCAGTTTTACTCATGCAAATAGCTGGAGGCTCAATTATTTGTCTTCTACTACGAGTTAGCTTTGGAAAAGTACAAGTGACTAGTCTCAAAGGTTATTTGTGGCTAGGACGAGTTGCATGAGTCGGTTAAACTCAATAAACTAGGCAATCACATGTCAAAGTTCCAAAAATAAATTTGCCAAATTTAGATGGATTGAAAAGCTTATAAGGAGGGCAAAGGCACAAAATTGATCATTGTTTTGTGAGCACGGGTTGGTGAGACAAGACAATAGAGAGCACGAGTTCTCTGTGTGAGCTAGTAGAGCTAGGAAGAGCGTGACGGAGAAGCCAATACACAATGTTTGGCAAAGAAAATTCTTGCTAGTATGCACTAGTCAAAGAGACCACAAGAGACCACGAGCAGTCATGTCCTTAACATGCATAAGTTCCTATAATTTAGGACGAATTCCTAAAAGTTAGGAAGAGTTCCTAAAAATTAGGATGAGTGCATGAAGCATTTACTCATGCAAATATTTGGAGGCTCAGTTATTTGTCTCCTGCTGCGAGTTAGCTTTGGAAAAGGACATGTGACCAATCTCAAAGGTTATTTGTGGCTAGGACGAGTTGCATGAGTCAGTTAAACTCAATAAACTAGGCAATCAAATGTCAGAGTTCCAAAAATAAATTTACCATATTTAGATGGGTCGAAAAGCTTTTAAGGAGGGCGAAGGCACAAAATTGATCGTTGTTTTATGAGCACAAGTTGGTGAGACAAGACAATAGAGAGCCCGAGTTTTGTGTGTGAGCTAGTAGACCTAGGAAAAGCGTGAAGGAGAGGCCTATACGCAGTGTTTGGCAAAGAAAATTCTTGCTAGTATGCGCTAGAAAATAGGAGGAATTTCTAGGACCAATGCAAGGATTTAGGAGCTAAGGACTGTGTTAATTTCATCTATCACAGCAACTGGAAAATATTTTCCTAATTGTTAATTTTATTTAACAATTTATTTGCAGTTTGCTTCGGCAAATACCAAATAATTCACATTGATTTTCACAAACAAACTACAGAAATAAAATTTAAAAAAAAAATAGCATTGGAAACCGAGAAAATACTAGCACGGACACACATAAAATGACACCGTTATTTTTGGACAAATGTCCCTGGAAAAATCCAACTTGGGAAAACCAGTGCAGCAATGAGGGTTTTTATTATTATGCAGCAGTGAAATCTGAGTACAATCTATGATGCCCAACTAGCAATCCAAACAGCAAGAAAATCTGGGCAAAATTATTTTAACGAAATTACCCTTCTTCCACAAGCAATCCCGGCACAACTTCCTTCAGACAAATCGGCCTCCTAGACCCTTTGTGTCAGCCTCTGTGCAGACCCTATGATGTCAAGCCTCTGAACTGCCTCTGATGAAGTTGTTTTGCCTATCTCTGCTGAGAAAATCACCTCTCCGGCATTATGGACCCTCTACCCTACTCTATATGTTGCCTCACAGGGAATAACTCGTCCCTCTTGTTGTTGCATCTCTAGATCTAGAAAACTTCCTCTGGATCACTATCTCTGCTCGACCTCTCTGGCAACTAACTGTTGCTACTCTGGAAAATTGAATTCTCCAAGTGACTCTGGTGCATTCTCCATCACCACATCGATCCCTTCTTATGTCTTCCTGTTGGGACTCCAACGGCTAAGATTAAATCTTAATCGATGGCTCAGATCATTTTTGGATCAATCCATGTGAGTTTCTAGATGATTCGCAGCTTGACTTAATTAATTATGATTAATCAACCATATTCCCTAAGTTAAAACTTAGGAAATATTTAAAAATCGGCTAATAATCTAATTAAGTCATCTCTAGGTGGAATTTCCATAAACCATTCCTGGGTTTTCGAGATCTCATGTAATCAAGCTGGAGCAACAAAACTGTAGGCTTGTTGACTTTAATTATAAAATACACAAGAGGTATTTGTAATAATAATTTATTAATATAAAAAGATATAAGTGATGAATAAATGTTACAATGAGGCCCTGCTTATATACCTAGGCAGGTAGCCTTTCATGACTGGACATGTCTTTTAGACATGCCTTTTCACTTAACTTAATGATTAATTAGCGTAACCTTATTTTGATTATTTAATATTTACATTTATTTATCTGTTTTATTTGTTATGAATTATATTCATAACATTGCCCCTTCCTTCAAAAGCTTTGTCCTCAAAGCTATATTTTCTAATAATTCAGTGCTTATCATCTCGTCATATACAACTATAACTTGACGTCACTGGTACCTCGTCTTGTATAATTTTGCGGAAGATATTGCCTTGAATAATTTTGCGGGAAATATTGCCTTGAATTTAGGGTTATCGATTTTTTTTAATAATAATAATTTTTTATTATTTTTTTATTTTTTTATTTTATTTTATTTTATTTTTATTTTTATATTTTTATTTTTTTAATTTTTTAATTTTTAAGTTACTTTATAAAATTTATCATAATATAACTTTATAATAATAAAGTTACACTATAATCATTTTATAAAGACTTATAATTTTTTTTTTTAATTTATAAGTCCTTTGGTACCATCATATGGTCGTGTCTTTCTATATTGGTCGCTTTTTAGTAGTTTCCATCAGGCCTTCGTACGAATCAACTTAAACATGTCTCCTCCCACGTGCTGCACACATGGCAAAGGTGGAGCAGAGGTCACGCCATGACGGAGGTCGTAGTTGATGCCTCTGATAAGCTCTAACAATCTCTGCCACGACGGTTCCAGTCCCGCCTCCAATGTCTATCTCTGCCACAATGGTTCCAGTCCCAGTGCCTTGGTATTTGGACAGAAGATTGAGCAACAGGAAATTACCGTATTCTGCCCATAAGAACCGCTTTTTCCAACCGGGATCTGGTTTTCTGTTGGCTTAATCTTGCTGATCAGCCTGGAGTCGTTTCCTCTATTCCCGTATCCAGGCCCTTCTTTGAGATCAGAAGTTTCCTGAGGGAAATACAACCATGGCAGGCGGCATGAAAAATAACGTGGGTCTATCAACAGTTCGTTTGCAAGGTGAAGAGGGACGTAATAGGTCAAGATATCATTAGCTACACCGCCATTCAGATTTTCATCTCTCTCAGAATTTTTCAGAAACACGACTTTGCATTTCTGCACCATGTATTCCACTGACACCTCTTCGGGTTCAACATGACCAATGTACATGGCTTTAAGTTGTGCTTTCGCGGCTATATCACCAATGTTCTCCTTAAGATACAATATATGTTTTAAAGTTGTAACAGGTTTCCTGGTTGTATTTTCTCTCTACAAAATCAGAAAAAAAGGCTTCAACGGTTTATGTTGATATTCTATAGAAGCTTCTAGATTCTAACATTGATCCATATCCCGAAATTGAAACTTTTTGAAGATATTTTGCGATGACTGTTTGAATAACTCGTTGATCTCCTTCGATAATTAAATATCCTTAGACATTCCTTCAAGCTTATTTGTGAATTGGCTTCCACACTCTGTCTTCAACTTAGAAATCATTGACTTCTTTGCATCAATGGATGCACTTTTTCCTAAAAACAGTGTTTTTGCAAGATCTTTTGTCTCTTTCTCAGGCACTTCTTTAATCACATTATAAACCTTTTGCCCAAGTTTTAGCGCTTCCCAAATAACATTCTCTTCAGGAATAGCCAATTGTGAAACTTCCACCATAGATTGGTTAGTGCTGTGACTTGAGTCGGTTATTTCATGATGATCTTCTGAATTCCTTGAATCGGCTGAATTGTTCTGTTGATTATGTCCAATATTCGAGAATATTGGTTCTTGCGTCAGATTGATCTTGTCGCAAATGGTGTTTAACTTTTGCATTGCTTTGTTATGATTGTCCGTGGACTCACTATGGTTTTGCCAAATTTGTCTTTCTATCTGATTTGTTGTGTCTTGAAGTTTTTTGATGTCGTCAGAATGTCCTAGAACCTTATCCTCAAGATCAATTAATCTTTTAGTGAATTCATCGGAATTATTGATCTTACTCTCAAGATCGATCAACCTTTTATTGAAATCGGCCATCGACATTGATGAAGACATCGAGTGGCAGTGATTTCAAGGAACGCAGAATGCGGCAGCAGCACCACGATGGCAGCAGCAACACCGCTTGTAACAGCTGAAGGCAGCCAGCAGCAGCGAAAGGTAGTCACAACACGAACTAGCTCTGATACCAAATGGAGCAACAAAACTGTAGGCTTGTTGACTTTAATTGTAAGATACACGAGGTATTTGTAATAATAATTTATTAATATAAAAAGATATAAGTGATGAATAAATCTTACAATGAGGCCCTGCTTATATACTTAGGGAGGTGGCCTTTCATGACTAGACATGTCTTTTAGACATGCCTTTTCACTTAACTTAATGATTAATTAACGTAACCTTATTTTGATTATTTAATATTTACATTTATTTATCTGTTCTATTTGTTATGAATTATATTCATAACACTAGCCTCTCCACCAAATTATGTGGCTAGAACACATTCGATGCTACAGAAACTAACACTCCATCTTAGCGAGAATTGTGTTCTCTCTAGTGTTGCACATTCTGCCATAACACCCTGTCTTTGTATCACCTCTTGTCACGTTGCTAATGTCTAGCCACTGTAACTGCCTACCACTGCCCACCAACCACTGAGCAACTCTGATGTTTGCATTTGTGCCGCTTCTAACCCTATTGTGCATCTGTGTCGCTTCTAACCCTGTTGTACCGCTGCCAACACTGCATCTGCATTGCAACACTATTGTTGTTGCAACAGAAAAACATCCAAAATACTGAATCATTTGTGTTCAACATGATGCATCTGTCACCTGAGTCTCTGACTGCTACTAGCCTCTACACTGTCTCTGAAGACTCTGCATTGCTACTGACTTTGCACTATGCCACTCGCATTGCTACCAACTCTGCACTGCACTCTCCAGCATCTGACTTCTACTAGTCTACAACTCACTCTGGAATCTGACTGCATCTCTTGCACTGATCAATCCTGCGACTGAATATTGCGGGCCCCTAATAGCCAGGTAAAGATCCATGAGGTCGACTCCTCAAGGACCATGCCCAATCTTGTAGCTCTTTGGGGCTACATACATAGCTCTCCTAGAGGTGGTATGTGGGCAATCATCGCGAAGTCTTCCTCCAACCTAGAGGACAGCCTATCTATCTCGCCATGTGTTGGTACCTAGTCCTGTGTCTCCTGCCTGTCGTTCTTTCTGAGAGGACACTAGGTACTGTAGTGACCAAACTCGCCACACCTGAAGCACTTGACCTTAGATAGGTCCTTCTTCCTCTGCTCCCCCTGTGCCTGATTAGGACCCTTGGATGGAAGAGCCACATTCTCCTCCTCCCTCAACACACCCTTGTTGTTGTTGCCACTGATGGTGCTCTTCAACAGAGCCCTCCTCAACTCTTCATGTTGCATATCGAACCACATCTTGTCCCACCTTGGCAAGGTATATGTGCCCAAGATACTCTGGACAAATACCTGCCAGTCCTCTGAGACATTATTTAGTGTCAATCATACAAGCTTTGTGGGTTGAGGTGTTGAACCAACAGCTGTCAGTTGATCTCGGACTTCCTAAATCTGAGTGAGAAAGGCATTAAGCTCTCGCCCTTATGCATCCTCGTGCTCCTCATCTTCTCCTAGAGGTACATCTTTCGCTGCTCGAAAGAACTCTGAAATAGCTCAGACAAGGCATCCCACATCTCTTTGATTGTTGCTTTATCTGCCACATGTGAGACGAGATGGTCTCGATCTCCATCCAAATTCATCCACTTGGTCTTCGCCATTTCCTTTTTGAACTCCTTCTAAGGATCGACATCCTGGGGAATGGCTACCACACTCTCTACATAAGGATTCAGACCATATTCATCAAGAAGGAATAACATCCTTGCCTTCCAGATGACATAGTTGGAGGCACCCTCCAATCTTGCTTGGTCCCTGAGCCCAGCTGTAGTCGTTTCTGATCTGGTCTAGAAACTCCCTCTTCCTCTGCTGGGTTGTTGCTCTGCTACTCACACTCCCTCCTAGAATGTGTTGTTCTGCTAGTTGCTCTTGCCAATCTGCAATTAGGAAAATTGGATTTCTTGGCCAGAAATCCTCTGAGAGAAATCTCCCTCTGTGTGTGTTTTTCTCCTCCACCCGACATTGGTTCTACTGCTGCAAAACCCTCTACGTCCAACCAAGGAATCTGCTCAGCAAAAATATGAGTTGTTGTTGCTCCCTCTGACTGTTGGAATCACTAATATGGGCAACTCGATTTTTCTGCCACCCTACAACAGAAAATCGAATTGTGTCCCAACAATTTGGCCTACCTATCAATGAACTGCGCTGCCTATGAAAATTTCAGCCTACTGTTCCCCCCCTCACGCTCTGATACCATGTGAAAATTTCATCTATCACAGCAATTGGAAATTATTTTCCCAATTGTTAATTTTATTTAACAGTTTATATGCAGTTTGCTATAGCAAATACCAAATAATCCACATTGATTTTCACAAATAAACTTGGTAGAAAATAGCGCTAGACACTGAGAAAATACTAGCACAGAAAATACTAGCACATACACACATAAAATGACATTGTTATTTTTGGACAAATGTCCTCAGAAAAAAACCCAATTTGGGAAAACCGATGCAGTAGAGAGGATTTTTATTATTATGCAGCAGTGAAATCTTAGTACAATCTATGGATACCCAACTGGCAATACAAAGAGCAAGAAAATCTAGGCAAAATTATTTTAAGTGAATTACCCTTCTTCCACAAGCAATCCCAACACAACTTCCTTCAGAAAACTCGACCTCCTAGACCCTCAATGTCAGTCTCTACGTTGCTTTGCGCAGACCCTATGACATCAAGCTTCCAAATTGCCTCTGATGAAGTCGTTTTTCCTATCTCTATTGAGGAAATCGCCTCTCCGGCACTATGGACACTTTGCTCGGCCTCTGGAACTGAGAACGAATTTTTCTCCAACAAAATCGAGCTACTTCTCTTAAGCAACTGCGCAGATCCTTGCGCTGCCTCGCAGGGAATAACTCATCCCTCTTGTTGCTGCCTCTGCGGATCTGGAAAACTTCCTTCAGATCACTGTATCTGCCCCTCACTATCTTTGCTGCCTCACTGAAGCTCGAACTCTTTGGCAACTGACTGATACTACTCTGGAAAATCAAATTCTCCAAGTTCCTCCAGATCATTGTCTCTGCCTCTCACTATCTTTGTTGCCTCACTGAAGCTCGAAATCTTCGGCAACTGACTGCTACTACTTTGGAAAATCGAATTCTCCAAGTGACTCTAGTGCATTCTCCATCACCACATCAAACCCTTCTTATGTCTTCCTGTTGGGACTCCAATGGCTAAAATTAAATCTTAATCGATGGCTCAGATCATTTTTTGCTCAATTTGTGTTAGTTTCTAGATGATCCGCACCTTGACTTAATTAATTATGATTAATTAGCCATATTCCCTAAGTTTACACTTAGGAAATATTTAAAAATCAGCTAATAATCTAATTAAGTCATCTCCAGGTGGAATTTCCATAAACCATTTTTAGGTTTTGGAGATCTCATGTATTATAGCCTCTCCACCAAATTTCGTGGCTAGAACACATCTGATGCTACAGACACTAACAAGGATAGGGTTGTTGCAAGCAAGTTTCAGCTAAGTGTCAACAGAGAGAACAGCCTTGTTCTCTAGTGAAATAATTTGCATTGTAATTAATTCTATTTGCTCAACTTTGTCAATAAAATTTCTACAGCTAGTAGAGCGTTTTCCCATTTGGGTTCCTTCGACATTTTGTGTTTTTGGCTATCGTGTGACTGTGTTTAATTATGTTCTATTTCGTTGCAAATTAAGTGGAGAAATTCCATATCCTGATGAAAAGAAACTAGTTTTCATATTGTTCATTAGAGTTTTGCAGAATTTTTCTAGGATTTTGTACATAGTATCAGAGCAAGGAATAGAATAGAGACCGGCACAAGTTGAGTGCAAGCATCTAAGGAGAAGTTAAGGAGTATCCGCATGAAACAAGATGAGCCCATTATCACATATTTGTCAAGATTCACTCAGGTTCGAGATGAACAAGATGGTGTGGGTGAAGTTGTATTTGATCATGGCCTTGTGAGTCTTGCCTTACTTGGACTTCACAAATCTTGGAAAGGGTTCCAACATGTTGTTAGTGCAAGAGATAAATTTCCTGATTGGGAAAGGTTTTGTATTAACTACATACAGGAAGAGATCCGAAGAGGAGCCATAGAAGGGAAATTTGTCAAGACCGATGACAAGGAGAATTTTGCTCTTACAAGTAAGGCCAAGGGCAAGAAGGGCCAACGAGAGGTTGAGTCCAGTCAAAAGGGAAAGAAGAAGGATCTAAGAAAGAACAAGTGCTTTCATTGCCACGAGTTTGGACATTATGCCACTAAATGTCCTTAAGCGGAAGGAGTCCAGTAAGGATCATGTATTTGCATCAGCGAAGGTAGATGCATTTTTTGCCCAGTCCGAGAAAGATTTCTCATTGATTGCTTGGATGGCAAGCTCATCAGTCAACAATATATGATATATTGATTCAGGAGCATCCTTCCAAATGACCGAGAACAAGAAGAGTGCCAGCCACCTGAAGAAGAAGGAAATTCAGTTTCAGATTGAGCTAGGAGATGATGGCATGCATGCAGCTAGAGGAGTTGGTATAATCAATTTTCAAAGGGAGTCAGGTAATCCTCTTCATCTCAAAGATGTTCTCTATGTTCCAAGATTGAGGCAAAATCTTGTTTCGGTAACTACCCCTAAGGACAAGGGATATGATATCATCTTCAGCGGAGGTAAGGTGTACCTCATACACGTAGCTTCCAGATGCAAGAAGCAGATAGGTGTGAGCATGAAGAATCTCTACAAGTTGCAGGTAGAGACAGATGCAACCTTGAGCAGCAAGGCACGAAGAGCTCAAATTAGAGAAGTGGTGGTTGCGCGAGAGAAAGATAGAGCTCTCAAGATGGAGCCTCAACCAGTATCTCAATCTGAGTCTAAGCTAGTTGGCAGTTGGGCCGACCAGCAGGATGATGAGGAGCAGAGCCCAGGGCGAATGAAGGTTGCCACTCAGTAGGTGACTTCCAATATAGGGAAAGTTCGAGCCAAGTGGGCACAGGATTTGTTTGGGGAGAATCAGAAGAGAGTTGGATCTCCCAATACAACCTTCAGCCAGAAGAAGCAGCCACAGATGTACATGACACTTATGACTGATGTGATAGACTCGCAAAGCATGGTGGGTAAGAATAGGTCTTCAGATCAAGTTCTGCAGAAGAAGGCGGGGAAGTCTTATAGTTTAGAGGGAGTAGTTTTTGGACATTGGATAAACTAGCGCTCCCCGCGTGTTTTGTGACATGTGCTTAATCGCCTTTCGTGGATTCATTAACTCTGGCAATGCATCCGTTTACTAATACCTACAAGTTTTGGTTTAATGGCAATCGTGATTCCAACAAGTGGTATCAAAGCCAAAGGTCTCGAATTCGAATCACACTCGACTCGCACTAGGGTGAGATTGTTGAACATTGGATAAACCAGCGCTCCCAGTGTGTTTTGTGACATGTGCTTAACCGCCTCTCATGGATCCGGCGATGAGTCTGTTTACTAACACCTGCGGGTTTTGGTGTAATGGCAATCGTGATTCCAACAGCAGTTCCAGCAGCGGAGAACGCAGTAGTATTGGAGACAAATCCAGGTGGACGAGGTTCTTCGAGAAGCACCTTTCTCGCTAAGAGGGAGTGTTGAAAATAGTAGCGAGAAAGGTTTTTTAACTTGTGCCTTAGTCAAAGAGACCACAAGCAGTCTTGTCCTTAGCATGCGCAAGTTCCTATAATTTAGGACAAGTTCCTAAAAGTTAAGATGAGTTCCTAAAAATTAGGATGAGTGTATGAAGTAGCTTTACTCGTGCGAATAGTTGGAGGCTCAGTTATTTGTCTCCTAGTGTGAGTTAGCTTTGGAAAAGGACAAGTGACCAGTCTCAAAGGTTATTTGTGGCTAGGACAAGTTGCATGAGTCAATTAAACTCAGTTGACTAGTCAATCACATGTCAGAGTTCCAAGAATAAACTTGCCAAATTTAGATGGGTCAAAAAGCTTATAAGGAGGACTAAGGCAAAAAATTGATCATTGTTTTGTGAGCACGAGTTGGTGAGACAAGACAATAGAGAGCACAAGCTTTGTGTGTGAGATAGCAGAGCTAGGAAGAGCATGAAAGAGAGGCCTATACGTAGTATTTGGCAAAGATAATTCTTGTTGGTATGCTCTAGGAAATAACAGGAATTTCCAAGACCATCGCAAGGAATTAGGAGCTAAGGATAGAGTTGTTGCAAGCAAGTTTCAACTAAGTGTCAGCAGAGAGAACAGCCTTGTTCTCTAGTGAAACAATTTGCCTTGTAATTAATTCTATTTTCTCAACTCTGTCAATAGAATTTCTACAGCTACTGGAAGGTTTTCCCAGTTGGGTTCCCCATAAATTTTTTTGAGTTTTTGGCTATCTTGTGATTGTGTTTAATTATGGCCTATTCCGCTGCAAATTAAGAGAGAAATTATGTGCCTTGATGAAAAGAAACTAGTTTTCATATTGTTCATTAGAGAAGTTGCAAAAAAATTCAAGGATTTTCTATACAGAGCAGTTCCTTTGATAGCAGTTTGTCATTCCTAGGGCTAAGGTCAAATCACAGTTTAGAGGGAGCCTCGAATTTCTGTGCATGGAAGGAGCAGATATATGTGGTTTTGGAAGATAGTGGGGTGCTAAAGTTTGTGAAGCAACAAATAGTGCCGCCACATCAAGATCCCAAACAGTTGACCCAGCATAACAAGAATGACACCAAGTCAAGGAGGATCATTCTTGAGGGGATCACAGACCATATTATTCCTCACATCCATGAGAAGACAGCATATGAGATGTTTAAAGCCATCTTAGATCTATATCAGGGTTTCAGTGATGCCAAGAAGCTTGCTCTCAAAGAGAAGCTAAGAAGTATTCGAAAGAGCAAAGATGAGCCCATCATCACATATCTTTCAAAGTTCACTCAAGTTCGAGATGAGCTAGGTGGTGTGGGTGTGCAAATAACAGAACAAGACCTTGTGAGTCTTGTGCTTCTGAGGAGAAAATTCCTAGTTGGGAAAGGTTATGGCGTGATTGTGTTCAAGAAGACATCCGAAGAAGGAAGAGAGATGGTAGAGAAGCTCCAACAGAGCATGAGGAGAACTTTCCCCTGGCAGGCAAAGGTAAAGCCAAGGGCAAGAAGTGCCAAATAGAGGTCGAGTCCAATCATAAGGGCGAAATGAAGAAGAAGGATATGAGCAAGATCAAGTGCTTCCATTGCCATGAGTTTGGGAAATGCCACTAAGTACCCTAATCAAAAGGATTCCAGTAAGGATCATGTAGTTGTATCAGCAGAGGTAGATGCATTTTTTGTCCAGTTCGAGAAAGATTTCCCAAAATTAACAAGGCCCAAAATTAACATGGATCGGATCTATAAAGAAAAGACGAAGGAACAAGGAATTCATTGTTGTTTTGTGCACGAAGGATTGTGACAAGACACAGCTCACGAGATTGAGAGAAAGAGCATAAGTATGTGTGAGATCATCTTTGTTTGTGAGTGTGTACCTTAGAGGAGCCAATGGGCAATATTGCGAAGGCTTTCTTGGGCAGGGTTACGCAAAGAATTAGGAGGCAATTTTGTGCTAGGAAGTAGGAGTCAAGTCTTAAAGAATAGGAGGCCCTTTGCGCTAGGAAACAAAAGGCTTGTGTGCAAGGAAGTAGGAGTAGGGGATCAAGTGTTTGCAAGGTCAGTTCGAGCTAGTTTAGCAAGAGAACCAAGTTGTTCTTAGTATGACAGATTGCCTTGTAAGAGATTCAATTGCTCGAGCTCAATCAATAAAATACTACAAACAAAGAATCAGGTTTTCCCAATTAGGTTCCTGAGAAAAATAATTGTGTAAATTTGTGTGTTGTGTTTTTATCTCATCATTTTATTCCACTGCTTATAAATCAAGAAATTATGTATCTTTGTGAAAAGATGTTTGGTTTCAGTGTTGGTTGCCTAGTTTTCAATTATTCACTAAGTAGTTATAGAATTTCGTGGCAATTTAACGAAAAGTATTTCCTAGGTAAGACTAAGTATAACTAAAACCAAACCCAAAAGATGTATAATATTGTCATAAGTGTCAGATATAGAGGGAGAATATGAAACTGCGCATCTCAATGTTGATCAAGAAAGAGAGAGAAATGAGGATGATATCAAAGCCTCTGGGCCCTAATGACCGAGTGCAAAGAGGCAACCAAGGCATTAGCTCATTGCCATAGTTTTCAAGCACCATGATCGGATCCAACTGTATGATCTGTGTAGGGTTATAGGAGCAAGGAAGTCCCACTCTCCTATCATCAAAGGTCAAAGGAAAGAAGTTTCAGATAGAACTTTGGCTCTTTTGCTAAAGCTGGGAGGTAGTCCATTAAGCCAAATGTACTGTGTTTTGGATTCATCTATTACTATGATGTTGTGTAATCAAAGGTTTGGTCATTCACCTCCAAACTAGTCTCAAGGACGTAGACCATCTTAATGTGGGGGAGGGGGTGAATGAGGGGAGATATGGGGTCTCACCACTTCATGATTTGGAATGCTCTAATGCAAGTCAATGTGCATGACTTCCAACCATGCGAAATTATATATCTCAAAATTTATCACATTTTAGCCTACATAATTTAATTATTTTTCCCTTCCAGGTCAGGTTTCTTATTTGAACTTCTAATTTTTTCTCTAAATCCATCATTTGTATTTGAGGAGGCTTATGGTGTTGTTTTGTGTTCTTCATTTTCAAAGGTTGGGACAATTGCATTACTTAGTGAAACCCTTTTATTACAACATATTAACAAGTGAGAGGCGTACATGGCTTGCTAATAATCCATTTCATTTATATTTGGTTCTTATTTGTATGTGAAATTTGAGAAGGTATTAATCGTCATCAGTCAATGGGGCACAAGTTAGATTTTCAACCATCTAATCATTATTTAATCAATAGTCCACATTGATAGGAGGCATTTGATATCTTAAATACATCCAATCTCATATGATCAACGAACAAGTAACACTTGTAACCTTCCTTGTCATCAAATTCAAGATAGAGGGAACACAGTTGGCTATCTCGCCTTTGTATTTAACTACTAAGATAAGGAACTCGTGAATCTCACAAGTCAATAATTAGTAACTAAATTTGTTATGTTACCTTGAAAAAATTTTGGGTTTTGCACGGAAAGAGGACCTCTGCGCGCTGCTGCCTCCAGCTGCGATTCTCTGCGCGGCCTGTGGCTGGGCTCTGCCCTCTCGGTCGTTTCTGCCTCTGCCCCAGGTCCTCCTGACCTCTGGGCCTCTCGGTTCTGCTAGGCTCCCTTCTTTCCACCTGCCCTGTTTCAAGATCTCGCTGAGCATCTCGATCTCTTGTCAGATCTGCTTGGGTCTGTGCCCTTGGGGTTTCTGCTTGTAGGGACTATTTGGATTCTCCTTCATCCCGGCCTTGAGATGCCTCGTTCCTTTGCTTGGTGCAGATCGGGTTTGTTGTTTTGATCTTCTTGCCATGGAGGCCCAAGGCTCGCCCACCGGTCCCTCGCAAGCCGCTCTCCCGGAAGCTGAAGCAACCTTCTCCTCTCTTCTTGCTTCGCTGCCCAAAAAGAAGAAATCTGAAGCTACTAAGTTCGTCAAAAGGCTCGACGATGTTCTGGAGGTAAACCTCCCTCCTGAGGGTCCGATCAAGGTCGCTTTGTCCCTGGCAGATCGGGCCCTGGTGGGTCAATTCACGGGCCTTTGGCCCTCGCCAAGATCCACGGAAAACTGAGTCGTTAAGAACTGGGTTCCGCTGATCAAAAATAAAGTCCCCTCTTATTTTCTGGGTAGAGGCTTCTTTCTGTTCGAGTTCAACACCAAGGAGGATAAGGACCTGATCTTCAAGAATGGGCCCTATTTCATGGAACCTCAGGGCCTCTACCTTAACAAATGGACCCCCGATTTCGATCCGGCTGTGGATGTCCCAACGGCAGTCCCTGTCTGGGTTCGGCTCCCCAATCTACCAGTGCACTGTTGGAACTGGGAGTCCCTCAAGCACATTGCAGATACTCTGGGAAAATTCATTGACAGAGCAAACAACAATGATCAGTATGATTGCGCCCGAATCTGTGTCGAGGTGGACTTAGCGGTGGGGCTTCCGGAGGCCATTAAATTAAAGGTGGGCAGTTGGACACATGTGCAAGTGCTGGACTATGAGCAACTCCCCTTCAAATGTCGCAAATGTCAGGCCATTTTGCAAGAGGGTGCCCGAACAAAGGGGAAGCTGAGAAAGGAAAGGAAGAGGGCTGGAACCAGGTCAAGAGGCCAAAGACATCTCACAAGAAATCTGGGGTTCATGGACCCCAGCCTGCCTCCATCCAGAATTTTCCCCCGCCAAAAAGCCAAGAAAACAAGTATGAGGTCTTAAGCTCTGCTGAAGAGACTCCTCAGGAGGAAGATAGGCAAGATCAACCTTTAGAAAAAATGCCTTCAGCAGAAACAAGACCTGAAGAAAGCGTCACGGAAAGAAACAAGGATAAGCAAACAGAAGCCTCCGAGGAGGAACATGACTCGGAGGAGTCTGAGGAGGATGAATAAATAGGAGATACGCAGATATCGTTCAGAAGATCTGCAAGGGGCCGCAAATCTGCTAGAGAAAAGAGAGATCAGGAAACTTACAAAGACAAGCTTCAGGGTAGTCAGCCCACTCTGGAGAAACTTCTTGGCAAAAATCCGAAGATGGTAAAAAACCAAGCGCAGGGTTTCAAGGGAGCCCATCATCATAAAAATAAATGATGAAGATTGTCTCTTGGAACTGTAGGGGAATGGGGAGCAAATTGAAAGAAGAAGCAACGAGAAGCCTTATAAGAAGAGAAGCTCCAGACATTCTTCTAATTCAGGAGACCAAAATGGAGGACAAGGAGTTTCTCCAAATCAGTAAAAAAATTTGGAAAGGTAGCAATGGACATGCAGTTTCAGCATGGGGAGCATCTGGGGGACTGGGCTCCCTTTGGAACCCTCTCAAGTTCAGATTGGTCACCGTGCTGCACAACACCCACTGGTTGTTTTTGAAGCTCCGGCCTTTGGACTCGAGGGTGGCAGTCAGTCTCTTCAATTTCTATGTTCCAACAAATATAGGGGAGAAAAGGGAGTGTTGGGACTCCATCAGACATCTGTCGGAGTCAGAAAATTTGGAAAACATCATTGTTGCAGGTGATCTTAACCTCACCTTGCGCATGGAGGAAAAGCGAGGAGGCACAATCGTAAGGGACCCTGCAAGGGAATGGGTGGAAGACCTCATGCGGGATTGGGATCTGCTTGACATCCCTCCAGCAAATGGTAAGTATACCTGGTCTAACAAAAGAATAGGTCCTGGTCACATTGCTGCTAGACTTGATAGATGTTTGGTTCAGAGTTCCTTTCTTTTGTTGGGCTTAGATTTCAAATTGCATATCCTCCCATGCAGTGTTTCTGACCATAAGCCCATCTTGCTTGAGATGCTGGGCCACAAAGATCTTGGCCCCATCCCCTTCAGATTCAACCCTCTTTGGGTCAAAGAACCTGAGTTCCCGAACTTGGTTCATGACTGCTGGAATCTGCCAGTGAAAGGTTCCCCTTTCTTCATTTGGGAAGAAAAACTTAGAAGACTGAAAACGGTGCTTAAATCTTGGGCCAAAGCTCTTCCCTCTCCTGCAAAAGAGAGAAAGCAGGCTCAAGATAATCTTGCCCAGCACCATGCCCAATGTGAAGATGCAAAAATCACTAAAGAAGTTCTAGATAAGGAAGCTGAGCTCCAGCAAATCTTCCACAAAGCTTGCCTTTCGGAGGAAGAGCATTGGAGACTGAAGTCTAGGACCTTATGGCTTAAAGCAGGAGACAAAAATTCAGCCTTCTTCCACAAGCAAGCTCAAGCCAGAAAGAGCTTCAATTCTATTGCAGAAATCAAAGATAGCAATTTGACACACAAAGACTTTGATAGCATAAAGAGAGCAACTTTCAACCACTTTCAAAACCTGTATAGAGAAGAGGGCGTGACGGACCCAAACTCCAAATTCTTGGAGGTGGTTCCCCCTAGGATCTCACCTTCAATGAATCAGCAGCTTGAAGCAAAGATCTCTATTCAAGAAATAAAGGATGCCCTCTCAGACATGGAGCCTGACAAAGCCCCAGGCCCGGATGGTTTTACAGCAAGATTTCTTCAAACCTGCTGGCAGATTGTGGAGAAAGACCTCTACAAAAAGATTTTGAAATCACAAGACTGCCAGAAAATTCGGGGCAGCACCAATTCAGCTTTTCTTGCCCTCATACCCAAGGAAAAGGGTGCTAAAGAATTTAATCAGTTCCGCCCCATCTCTCTTTGTAATATTGGATACAAATTAATCACAAAGGTTATTGCCAATAGACTTAAAGGTATTCTTCCAGCCATCATCCCAGAGAACCAAGGTGGATTTGTTCAGGGGAGACAGCTCACTGACAACTTCATCCTAGTGCAAGAGGCGATTCACTCGAGCCAGCTTCGCAAAGAGAAAGGTATGGTTATCAAACTAGATTTGGCTAATGCTTTCGATCGGGTCAGACTTAGCTTTCTTTGGGAAGTCTTGAAAAAAATTGGCTTTGGAATGGGCTTTCTAAAATGGATCCGTGCTTGTATTGCTGATCCTTGGATCGCCCCCCTGGTGAATGGGAGAGCAGCTGGTTTTTTTAAAGCTTCAAGAGGGCTTAGGCAGGGTTGCCCCCTCTCTCCGCTCCTCTTCATCCTTCATGTTTCCGTCCTGAGTTTCTACCTGGATCAGAAACTGGTTGACCAAGAGATCTTGGGGCTCAATATAGCCAGAGGGGTCAAAAATGTTAATCACACCCTCTTTGCAGATGATACCCTCTTGTTAGGGGCTGCCTCTGCCAGATCTGCTCTTAGATTCAAGGAGGTCTTGGATGACTACAGTGAAGCTACAGGCAGCAGTTTAAACAATGGTAAGTGCAAAGCTTTTTGCTGGAACATCTCGGCTCCCACCCTTTCTGCCATCTCAAGAATTCGTGGCTTTACTGCCACTCTCAACTGGTCCTCCTTTTCTTATTTGGGTCTTCCCATCTTTCGCAAATTAGCATACAGCAGAGATTGGATTCCTCTGTTGGACAAGTTCAAGGCCAAAATTCAAGCTTGGGAATTCTCTTGGTTAAATCTAGCCGGCAAAACTGTTCTCATCAAATCTGTTCTTAGCAGTCTCCCCATCTTTCAATTCTCTGTAATTCTAGCCCCTTCAGGCATCATAAAAAAAATGGAAGCCTTCATTCGCAAGTTCTTCTGGAAAGGAGGCAATCACAATGACAGGAAAATCCCATTAGTCAGTTGGGAGAAAATCTGCAAGCCCCAGAGTGAAAGAGGCCTCAATTTCAAAGATCTTAGCCTCCAAAACATAGCTATGGGAGCCAAGATCTTCTGGAGAATCATTGGTCCAAATCCAGGTTGGGCGCAAAAAGCCCTATGGAGGAAATATTTCATGGGAAAAAGGAAGAGATGTCTAGACGCCCTCCTACCCTCCTCAGGTTCGCAGCTGATCAAGCTCTGTCATAAAGCAACCCCTTTAATCAGAGACAGAGCGTATTGGATCCCTGGAAACGGCAAAGAAATTAAAATTTGGGATGAAAACATTATGATGCACCCTCCTCTATCGTCCCACTACTCTCTGCAAGCGCTGCGTTTGTGGTTGGACAACGCTGAATGCACCACTCTTTGGGACATTTCACAATGGGAAGGCAGACATTGGCAGCGATGGAGGCTCCCTCCCGTCCCTCCTGCGTTGTCCCAAGCTCGAGATCTTTTCCTTTCTTTATTAAATGGTATGGCGCCTCTGCGTGTGGGTAAGAAGGATGCCCGAGGATGGGGAGCCGCCCCAGGGCTTTACACGGTTGCACAGGGATACAAATGCCTTCATGATCGCCCTAACGTCCCTCCTAATCCTGCAGTCTGGAACGGGATCTGGAATCGCAAAACCATGCCTAAGGTCGACTCTTTCTGTTGGTTGTTATGCCACAGAGGGATTTTAACTGCAGATAGATTGAAGAAGAAAGGATTTCACGGTCCTTCTCGATGCTACTTATGTTGTGATTGTGAGGAGAACGCTCAACATATTATGTTGGACTGCAACTTTTCAAGAGATATCTGGCACGGCCTTCTGAGCTTCTGGAATTCTGAATTCACCTTACCCACGTCCATATCTGATCTTTTTGCAAACTGGCGGAATTCCTACCCAAGATCGCTTCCAAAAAATGAGAGTTTCACAGCTGCATGGCTCTCTTTGCCGAAATTTGCTTTCTGGCAGATCTGGCTTGAGTGCAACAGAAGAGTTTTCAGAGATGAAAGTCTAAACGCTCAGTTCATCATCACCAAAATAAAATTCCTTTGGAAAGAAAGTCTGGGGGATCATTTGCAGGATCTAAATCTGAGTCAGCAAGACTTAGAATGGGGTGCCTCGATGGACCTCCATTTCTCTAGTGAAATAAGGCATTACAAGGCCACAAAAGAGTGGCAATTCAGAGGGAAGGAGAATGATCTCTCGGATTTTCTCCTCAGGCATTCCAGATTCTCTTTATTCTTCAATGGAGCAGCAAAAGGCAATCCTGGTTTGGCTGGGGCAGGAGGAATTATTAAAAATAAAGAGGGTATTACTGTGGCAAAGTTCGCTTGGGGTTTAGGGCATTCTACCAGCATGCAAGCTGAAGCCTTGGCTCTTCTGCAAGGTCTCAAGCAAGCAAAGGCTTTCGGTCTTTTAGATATCAGTATCATAGGAGACTCTAAATCCATTATCAAAGTTCTAGTGGAGGATTCCTCTCCTGCAGACATTAGACTGGCAAGAGTAATTTCAAGAACTAGAAATTTGGTGAAATCCTTCCGGACTGCTTCCTTCCTTCATGTTTTGAGGGAAAATAATAAAGCTGCTGACTTGGAAGCCAACAGGGCAGTTTCACTTCCAGCTGGCTATCTCTTGGCAGATGGAATTGAGAATTGGGACCCCATTCCATAAAGTTTGTCATGTTTTTCTGCATTTTGCTGAAACAATTTGTTTGTCTCTTTAAGATAGGGAAAATAATGGAGATAGACTCGATAGTCTCGAGTAAATCTTGCGGTTTTCCAAGTTTAGGGGCCTGTGATCAGTTAGTGAAAGAAAGGTTAAGGGCTATGCCCGATCAAATGTATCCGGTGAAAGGCATAACCGTTCTTGTTAAAAAAAAAAAACTAAATTTGTTATGTTTGTTGATGCAATAAGGTTGCAATCCCTTGCAATATCACACACACATAGCATAATTTCCCACAATTGCCATGAATGAATTCAATTTTGAGATTAAATAGACAACCGCCACAATCTAAAATTCAATTGAAAACAAGCCAAATACACCACAATAATAATACACTTAACGTAAATAGATACACGACCTACAATCCAATTAAAAACAAGCACAAATACCGTAACAACCATGGTCTCTACAACTTTATTGAATTAATGGCCAATGCTCTCAAGCCTCCATTGCATTCACAAAGCCTATGCACATGTCTCTGGAATCCATAGTCATCCATAACACACACACGAAATCAAATTTAAGCCAAAGGCCCTTTGCTCATTCATAAACTTCATATGTGTGTTTGTGCTCCTTAGCTTTTGGCTTTACAACTACCCTAATTGTTCAAATTCCAAATACAACGCTTCATATTCCAATGGTTGACAAAAGTTCACTAAGGAAAATAAATATCCCACAATATTACAAAAAATTTACATAATAGAATCAAAACTAAGCAAATGTAAGAAAATGTGCAAGATAACTATAATGTTAGAGATGCTCTTGCATCAAACTCCCCTAGTTAGAAAATGTGAGAATCTTGCTCACAAGGACACTAGTAATAACATCAACAATTTCTAAGTCTTTATTTCTTTTCTTCTTCCTTCTAACCACACTCTATACCAATCATCCATCTTTCTCAACTTTGCATCCTTCTTCCTCTTCGTAATCCACACCACTATAATTTGCAACTATAAATAACTCTTAACAATCTTGCTAAACTTTGCCATCTTTTTCACCTAATTGATTTTCATCATTATTTCCATCATCTCCTCTATCACTTATTGCAACTCATCCACCTCTAGCAAATACTGTAAATGTCACACTATGAGGCTCACCACCTCAAACTACTCCCTCTTCTGCTCCAATGCCACTCTCTCAACAAACTCAATCGATGCTTATTGCTCAAGCATCTCTTTATTTTTCATTCCTTTTACCAAAACATCTCATATGTTGCAATCATCTTCAACTCAATGTTGCTCTACTTCATCTCCACTCTTTTTCATCAGCTCTTCTTGTTGCAATTGTTACATATTTTCTTTGGTCTACTCCATTTTCTTTTCTTTTGCCACACATTTCACTTCCCCTACAACAAAGTCAACACGCAAAACATTAAAAAAATCAAACATTTCCATTTACATCTATTCCATTGTTATGTCTATTGTAACAACATCTCCTTGCAACTCCACTGCTTCAAGACCACTCCCTTTTGCAACATCATCATCTACTACAAGAACATTAATTCTTGCAACATATCGCCCTTGTAGATCTACCACTACTTCTTGAGATTGTGGCACAAGCTCCTTTACGTCGATCTTTTCCTTGAAGTCTCTTGCTGCAAATCCTTCTACACTCTCTAATGGCATGCTACTCACAACATGCACTTCACACCCTTTTCTCGTCATTTTCTTTATCAACATGCAACCCACTTTCACAATCAACACTCTCCTCAACCACATTTAGGAGAACCTCTTTTTCTTTCTCCTCTTGCTTCCTGCTCTAATTAACTTTATTCATCTGAACCTTCTCAATTCTGAAGACAAAATGATAAGCTTATAATCACCGCATCATCTCTACACTTATCTTCCTTCTAAAGGACAACTTCAATCCATCAACAAACTCATTAAAAATCGTTCTACACGTTTACTTTTCAACTTTAACTTCTTTAATCTTCTCTTCATAAAGTATAATCAAAATTTACAAACTTACCTCTCAATTTGGGAAGGATCTTGTCCCAATTCTGGATTTTGTCTTTGCTTCTCTATTTTCTATCCCTTTTGCACTGCTACCATCAATCACAAGCATAGCTCCAAAATCTTCCACTATAGATTTTCACTCTCTATGGGTTTTTAATCTCATTGCACTCAAAATATTTTTTCATCCCTTTATCCACTCCATCAACATCTTTGATATGTGCTTCCAAAAAACTCTGGCATCACCACATCTTCATTCGGTGTTGTTGCACACCATCCTTTTCATCTTCATCATTCTTTTAAATCACTTTGGATGTGACCCTTCCACTTTGTTGAGCTAATTTGAAGCAAACCATCCTCCTTATCATTTATTACAAAATATTTACAATAACTTCTACTACCTCTAAACCAGCATTCTCTCTTCTAGTTCTCCAACTCACTACAAGGATTGTTATCCCTAATATCTTAGAGTCCTTTTGTTTTTTAGGCATTTCTCCCTTCTATTACAACATCCATGTCCTTTCTAGTGTTCCCATCAGCTAGGGGCACCAAGAGATAGATTGACATTAGCATTGCCTCAGATTCCAAATCAGTGTGGACGAGACCATTCCCCTCCCCCAAACCCAAAGTGTGGACGAGACCATTCCCCTTCCCCAAACCCAAAGGCCTTAGAGGCATTGCCAAACCAAATATCTTACTAGCAAGCAGCAGAGATCACCTAAACACCATCGGCAGGTTACTTCTTCTCAACAACAATCCAATAGAGGGTCCAAATCTTCCCCCAACTCTCCCTCGAGGCACCATTCTATTTTTAAGTTTTCTTCATCTTACCTCAAGTGTTAGAGGATATAGATCTAGTGGATCTTGACCTAGTCCCTAGCTCCGGTCTACAACTACCCACTTTCTAAACAAATGAAAAATAATTGCACCATTACAATAATATGATATGAAACAAAAGAACGATACAATCCTCAACAGTTTCAAATATCCACCAAGCCAAAGCGCCCTTAAAAATAAGAAACATAGTGCTCACTATAGTGTGGCCTCGTGGGCTGTCCTTCACAAAGGCAACCAAATTTATCAAATCTGTATTTACTATTTATAACCATACTATGATTGAAATTAAGTTTGATCCAAAGGATCAAAAAATAAATGAATGAGTAAATAAGTGAAGAGCACATGGATTATAGGCTCTACATCGCTTTTCAAAAAACATGTTCCTTAGTTCAAGGTCTAAACTGCTCTTACTCAAACTACTTCTACACGCTGCACTAAATTGCCTGCAGTAGCATAAAATGAGATATGTACAAAATCCCTGGTCTTGGAGACAAAATAATACGGGAAGTTGTTTTCTTGTGAAGCATATTACTTCCATTTACAAGAAAATGCATAACATCAAAAAGCATAGCATTTGTTCTTCAGTCCTTTTTATACATGATACCTAAATGAGCCTCACCACATTACATCCAGATAAATTATAACATATGTATTAACCAAAAGCCTTTTGATATGTAAAATGCAGTACCCGAGCATTTAATAGAAAAACTGAAGCCAGCAAGATGAATTTTTGAACAGCTAAAAATAAGTGAACAATTCATGCTTTAATAACAACTAAACACACCCAATGTTGACGTAGTGAAAATGCTGCAATGGAATAAGGCTGAATCTTGGGTTCAAAATATGTAGCTACTGAATATTAATTGCCTTGTACATTTCCAACCCTGCATGCTTTTATGTTTTAATTTAAAACAAAATAACTGCAGAGAACAGTATGTCAGCCCCACACAATAGATGACATGCATCTAAATCAAGTAGACTTTTCTAACAGACCATCAGTTACACATACAAATGACTATAACTTGAATGTGTCGTCTACAGTAAAATGATAGATCATCTCCACAAAAACAAATGAATATGATATTGGCATCATGGCTTTCAATGCATGAATAACAGAGGTTGAGGGAATGCTAGACAGAGAAGCTTAAACTTGTCACCTCTTGACTACATTTAATATTTGGATCAACGTTGTGTTATCGCATGATGGGCCCACGTATCCTACTCCCACGTTGTATTCAGTACAGCTGCTATAAAAGCAAAAAGACAAGCAGGTAACCCAGCTAAAATGGGGCAGGTGCTCCCATGAGTTCCCCATGTTGAGAGCTATTATAGAATCATTAGCACAAACATCAATGCCAATTTGGCAGTAGATGAATTGCAAGTGTCATCAACAAACTCTTACACTATAGCAGCTGAAAGCTAGGACCTTTCAGCCAGTAAGGGCAAAAAAAGGGTTCAAAACAGTAAGAGCTCAGTACTTCTACGAGATTTTTTGTTTTTTAAACATGTCAGCTGCTGTGATTCTGGCTGCTCTAAAAAACATGAAGTTTAATTCCATGAGATCATTGGAATGCATGAGCCATTTTACAATTTAGCATGTACAAGTTGCATACAAAGACCATGTTAACGGACACGAAAACTGCCTATTTTCTCACTGCCTCAAACTGTTCAGGGTTTAAGAGGATTCCAACATTACTCCAGGCACAGAACAGTAGGAGGGGGGTGGGCTTAACTTTTCTGCTCAACTTTTGCAACATATGATTATCTCGGTATTAGGCATTAATTGTATAGAAAGCCCTCACAAGGCAACCCTCTAAAACATGGCTGGCAGTTTTAGTGCAATGCCTTGTGGGCTGTCATTGGCTTATTGGGCTTGCAGTTGTTATCTATTTCTCAGAACATGCTATCTTGCTATAGTGGCATGTCCCTGTGTTACGATTTTGTTCCACATCAATACTCCTCACTTCTTCTTTGATCTCCTGATTGTTAAGCTGATGGGGCAGTCTCATACTGTGTCTACATAGCAAATCACTTTCTGCTCACTGTCGGACTTTTCATTTTGTGACAGTAAAGTGGTCTCTTTTTTATTGTAGATCATGTGATTATTGTAAATGCTGTTGCTTTTCAATGTTTATTTGATGATTCGTGTTGCAATTGGCATTCACTTTTTCGAGAATTAATGACCAATGCCGGACATAAGTTCTCCAGCAGTCATGTTTACAGTAACGCCTTAAAAGTGTCAGGATGTAATCTTTTTCTGGAATTAATTATCAAGTTCATGGTAGTCCCACCCTCTTCTACGATAGAGCAGTTAAAAAACTGTTACTGCTTTGGACATCCAACTCTTCAGTCCGTCATATTTTTGCAAATGGAGATGATGAGCCTGCTAATATACAGACCGAAAGTTCCCACAAAAATTAAAATAATGATATATTTTAAATTCATCAAAACCCTTTATTTACAAGACCACTTACATTTATTCAAACATATGACACGAGATAAGAGCCCGGTTTCCATATCAAAAATAAACGGGCACGCTCCAAAATTCAGCAGCGGGTCTCGAGTTCGAACCCCACAAAACAAGCCCTAATTCAGAAAGCCCAGGACTGTTTCCACCATAGTGAACCTCAACACTATAGTGGCTTCGATTTAACCCATTTTCTGAAAATGCATCCCCTCTGTCATAACTAATAAAAATTAAGCTGACGGACTGTTAAAAAAGCAATCGTCTTAAATTCAAAATTGTCTTAAAAATGCGAGGGAAACGGTGAAATAAGTACCTGCTTTTATGGCTACGCTTGACACTTCCTCCGTCTTCGTCTTCTTCTTCGTCCTCTTCTTCATCGCCGGGATGTTCAGAAGATTGCTCTTCCTCTTTAACCTCATTTTCTAGGCCCTCCTCGCCTTCTTCCTTGGCCTCATTGTTGTCCACTTGCTCTTGTTGGTGCAATAAATAAAGGTCTACTTGCTCTCTGATGAAGGCCTTCTTGCTCGTCAAATCAACTCCTAGTTCCTCTTCCAACTTACGCCGAATGCTCGTAGTCGTAGTAGTCGTTAAGTCCGCGGTCTGCAGAATTTCCTTCAGGCGCTCTGCGATTTCTTGCTCCGAAACCATCTTGGTTTCACTGTTTTATCTGGCTGTCAAAACCACTGGAAATGAATTCTTCTCTTTCTGGATTCTGCGAGTAAATTGTGCATCTACTGCAATCGTTTGTGCTCGATGTTTGTGGTTTTAGAGGCACGGATTTTTGGGGTTTGAAAGGGGCGAAGGAGCCGAGATTAGAAAAACGCGAAAGAAAGAAAAGGCGACCTTTCCCGCTGCCGTTAGGTTTGTGGGGAGGAAGGAGGTTGGGGGCGTGGTCACATGGATAAGGCGCCACGAGATCCCCTCAACACATGTATGCGACGGATCGGGAATGCGACAGTCTTATTCGTTTTAAATAATGCAACGGGTATGGTATGGTATGAAAGGGATCAGGATTTGATGGCGGCGAGGCTCATTGCATTGAAACCAGAGGCATAACCTTATACAAAGCATAGTTATGACATAATCATAAAAAGCAATAATGGCCATAAATATAAATGATTTATAAATATCATTTATCTCAAAGGTTTTTATTATAGATATTTTAATAAAAATGATAATGATCTCCATTTTTAAATTATAAATTTTGCTATTCAAAGTGGTTGGATTCAATGATGAAAGCTAAAGAGTTTTTCATTTGCGAGTTTAATTTTCTTTTTAAGGATTATTTATTTTGATGGAATTTTGAGAGGATTATATTATTAGATTTTTTACTTGTGGATCAAATTTCACTCTTGTATTTTTTTTAAAATGAGAGTTAATTGGGTTTATTTCGAGTGGTTTGGATGATTAATTATTATCCTCTCTATCTATGTTCAATTCTCACAAGTGATGTGATGAGTTTCTGCTCACCTGACCCAATAGGCACATCGAGTGAGGCCCATGATATTCACAGGGGAAACTAGCCTAGGGACTTGACCTTGTAGCCTCCCACTTGTAATTCACAACATTAAACCACTCAAACTAACCCACTAAGTTGTACTCTAATTATTATATTGTCATTCACATGATTAAGTGGACAAACTAACCTTGTTTCCAATCATTTTCCCCAATTTATGGTAGAAAATTTGTTGGAAGTTTTGCTTAGTTGATGGGACTTCAATCATGGAACTTCTTCCCAGGGGGTTTTGACCCTTTTTAAGAAGATCACATCACTAAAATTTGGTTAAAAAGTGGATCGAGGTGAAACCTTACCTTGTCTAAAAAAGGACTTGCTAATTGGACTGAGTTTCTCCACTTTTTTCTTCCCTTGTGAGATACATATTTTAGGGAAACCTCCCAAGTACTTCCAGTCATTTCAAGGATTGTACCCAAGGTCAACTAGATTCCATTGAAGCTTAAGGTTTCATCAACATATTGCTGAGTGTCATTACAACAATATACTCATTGAAAGCTCAATATGGTACTTGTGAGAATTGAATCTAGGTGGGGAGGATAAAATGAGAAGGATAAAACTGCTCAAGTTAGACCTAATTAACAATTTTTTCACTTCTAGATATTTGATCCTTCTCATTTTTATAAATCCCTATATATGATGGTGCTCAACATATGTGTACATGGGATGGATCTAAACTAGTTTAATGATACATTTGATTATTATGTTTTCTTCTTCTTTCCTTTTTCTTTAGTTTTCTTCTTTCCAATGAGATGTTCATCATAGGAGAAGACACCATGCATTTCTCCTTATTATGAGGATGGTACTCGAGGTAAATTGGTTTGTTGCTTTTTTGGTAACCTAACTTGATCTGTATATGAAAACTTGAAGGTTTTGATGAAATTTGCAAGTGAATTTTTATGCCTTTTATGCAATTAAACAAGTTGTAGTAGCACAAAAACGAAGTGTTTAAACCCAGTTTTCAGCATCAAACAAAGACAATAATACCATAACAGAAACACAAGACTGCAAAATGATGAAGGAGTTCACCCCTCCTGGGCTACATCTACTGGTCCAGCTTCCAATGTTGGGCCTCTTTCATTATGTGCTCAAAATATGTGTTTATATGTATTTGTAGTGCTCATAATGCAAAAATAATTTCTAAAATGGCTCCAGAACAGTCAAAAAACCCCTAGTTGGGCTCTTTCTGCACTCAATTTGGTCAAAAAACTGACTAATTATGCTTTGGTGTAATTTTACTGCTAATTGTTCTACAATTTGCACCCACTTGCAAAGTATCCTATAATTTCCGCAATTTTCGGCATCGTGGAGCGACAAATTCGCCCCGCACTTGCGAGATTCACATTGGTTCGGGTGCTAATTGTCACCTCGTTTAATTGTGCAATGACCCCATGAGTCGATGGGTCGGGGCCACGTGGTGCAAATATTTCCTTTGATTTAGCGTCGGTTCAAACCACCGTGCCAATGGATTGACCCCTCTGCAACTATGGTTGTGTTTGGAGTAATCGTGATTGGGTTCCAAACTCCCGCCCAAAACTTTAAACCATACCCCAACTCCGTTTGAACTGTAGTAATAACGGTGGTTCCGTTAGTGGTTCCAACTGCATGTTGAACTATGGTTGTGTTCCATTTACCGCAGGTTACATGAAACCCCACACCAAGACTTGAACCATGCTCCAACTGTGGTCGAATGGTGGTTATGTTATGGTTTCCAGTGAGTTATATTGATCGCCCATTGAACTGTGGTTTGGTGTTAATCTGTGGCTTGGGGTCAGGGTTAACCCCATGCCCTCGATGCCTTGACTTGCAGTCTCATGGGTTGGGGTGGACCGGGGACCAGGGCTTAACCCTAGCCCCGTCCTACGACATTGTAACCATTAAACTTTAAATATGTATCAGTCACCATAGATATTAAGTAACAACTATGGCGAAGTGGTAAGACTCAGTGCTTCCAGTTAGTAGGTCGCTTGTTTGAATCTTGCTAAGACCATTCTACCCCATAACATAATTTTGCACCAATGCTGGGAGGCCATGTGGCCTCCAATCATTCAACCAAACAAAAATACCAACAACTAATCAAAAACCTCGAAAATTAGACCAACCAAATTAGGATACTTGGCGAAGAACCATTGGCCCAAAAAATACACAATCATCTTCTCCAATCACCTGCCTAGTCAGCATACAGATTGCTGACTGTGTGTACCTGCAAATTTTTTAGTTATTTAGGAAAACGGTCATAACGTGATATCGTGAGCATACAATATCGATTTTGAGATATTCAAGTCACGTTGGATTCAGGGCAATGAGATCTTCATCTTGGCACTAGTTTCGAGCACTTTTGAACATTTTGAATTTTGAGCACTTTACTGGTCCATTGGATCATTCCTCCCCACTGGAAGCTTTTGGAACTCCAAAAGCTCATTTTCAGTCAACAAATAGATGAGGTTACAGTGCCCTCACCCTGTCAATATCAACCCATTTGGCTTTGCTTGTTTTTTTTTGTTGCTTTGAGACCCTCATGAAGGTACTCCACTTTCCCTTGTTTTAAAGTCCTTGTTTTCTATCAAGGATGATTTCTTGCTACAATTTTTCAAGATATTCAAAAAATAAAACTGCCCTTGAAGGAATTTGAACATTCTCTCCTTGATCTTCAATCAAAGGAGACTTACACAATTTCAAGTTCACTTCACTTTGAAAATTGTAGTCATAACTATGCTTATCATGTCTAGCCTTGCACTTGGCTTGACTCTTTACCAAATGTGATCACCATATCCATGCATAATCCTTCTTCAAAGCCAAAACATTATGAAACCCACAAGAAGATGTCTTAAAACTAATGTCCTCTTTTTCAAATAGAATTTGTATCTGATTTTTTATCCCTGCATTCTTTAACACTGGCATCTTATTCATACCAATGTTCAACAATGATGCATCATGCTACAATTGCACTTCGTGTTGTTTTCCTCTTTTAGGAGGCAACATGTTAGACTCCTAAAACATCTTATCACATTAATTAGCAATCTCAAACAAATCAGATTCCAAACTTGCTTCATATCCTTGAAAGGCTTTAGATTCCACAAAATCTTTGTGTTTGATCATTAACAATGCAAAATTCTGACTTGCATTAACAAGCCTCGTCATTTTTCCAGCATTCACAAGAGATAAACTCGATTTCTTGCTATGTGCTCTAACAGTGTACTTAATCCCATTTTTAAACAAATGATATGTGTTCTCATGGCGATGAAAAATGGCTCTCCTATCATATAGATATGGGCTTCCCAAAACAATACCACATGTGTCAAGAGGGACTACATCAAGTTCTACCTCGTCAATGAAGTCTGCAATGATGGCAAACCTAAGTATGCATTTACTGGTCACTTGCAATTTGGCATTGTCACATACCCAACCCAAAAGATAAGGTTTAGGATGAGGAATGGTTTCCAAATTTAGTTTCTTGACAATGTCTTATGAAATGAGGTTTGCTTGTGATCCACTATCAAATAGAGTGTCTATTTTGTTATGTTTTGAGATAACACTATTATGGAAAACCTCTATTGTTTCCTTTTCATTTTGAGTTTCATTGAGGCTATTTGAAGAACTAGTACTTGCAATGGAGTCCTTACCTTTCAATCCCATAGTTGTGATCCTTGTTTCATCCCCAAAATCAGAACCTAAATCTTTTTGTATAGTTGCAACAACCTTTTATTTCTCCTTGTTGTTAAACTTTTTGGGTCTCATCTCAGGATGAAGTTTCCAATAGTGATATTTATCATGGCCTTCTTTAGAACAATGTTTACATGCGAGTTTTTCTCTCTCCTTCTTGATGTAAGTATTATTCTTCCCTTTTCCTTTAAACTTCCCCTTTCCTTTTTCTCCAGACTCAACTGAATTCTCACTAGTTTCTTCATAAACATTCTTCCCTCTTGCTTCCAAATGTGTTGCCCGTACACAAACTTCAACTAGATTTGTATGGTTAAACATGAGAATAATGTGTCTCAAGTAACTATGTAAACCTCCAAAGTATTTGAGTAAAGTGTCTTGAGAGGATAAATTTACACCCAAAATCAATGCTCTCCTTCTAAACTCTTAGGTATAACTTTGCACACTTTGATCCTTTAATTTTCTAACGTTTTTCCAATCCACTGTAGCTTTTTGCATGTATGCTAAAGGATAAAATTGTCTTCTTAATACAACAACAAAATCATTCTAAGAGGATAAAACCTTACCATGTTTCTTCATGGCCTCTTGAGTTTTGGATTCCCACCAAATGAGTGTTGGACTTTCCAACCTTAATGAAGCAAGTAGAATCTCGGTCTCATCATCTTGGATCCTTTGTATCCTACAATACACTTCAAGATGACAAAACCAATTATCTAATTTCTCAGCATTTACATCTCCATTATACATGGGCAATTCAAACTTTATGTCAAGTTTAAAAAATGGAGTTTTACCATGTCCCTTGGAAGAATGTGGAGGTGTTTGTGAAAGGGTTGATGCAGAAGATGATGATGGTTAAGATGAAGGTGAGGATAAAGGTGGAGGTAGAGGTGGTTTATAACCATTTCATCCATTCCCTTTTGGAGGTTTGTCTCCATTTCATCCATTTCCCTTTGGAGGATTTGAACTCTCACCTTGCAACCTTGAATTCCTTTCCTCATAAAGAAACTTCACCATTTCAGTCATGTCAGAGAATTCTTTTCTAAAATCCTTCTCATCCTCAGTCATATTTTCAGGCTCTCCTTCATGTTCCATGATTGGTGAGGCCTTTGGTGACACTTGAGGTAAAACTTGTGATGAAGATTGTGGAAAATGTGCTCTCCTTGAACTAGCTTGAGGACTTGCTCCCACAAGCTTTCCTTCTCCTCTTTTGAGCTTCAACCTTGTAAGCATCATAAAACACTTGCAACATAATTAAACCCTTAATACAACCAAAGAACCTAAGCTATGATACCAAACTGATCTTTATATGAAAAATTGAAGGTTTTGATGAAATTGGCAAGTGAAATTTTATGTCTTTTATGCAATTAAACAAGTTGTAATAACACAAAAATTAAGTGTTTAAACTCACTTTTGCAACATAAAACAAAGACAATAATACCATAATAGAAACAGAAGACAACAAAATGATGAAGGAGTTCACCCCTCCTAGGCTACATCCCCTGATCCAACTTTCAACGTTGGGCCTCTTTCATTATGTGCTCAAAATATGTGTTTACATGGATTTGCAATGCTCAGAATGCAAAAATAATGTCTCCAATGGCTCCAAAATAGTCAAAAACCCCTAACTGGGCTCCTTTTGCACTCAATTTGGTAAAAAAATGACTGAGTTATACTCTGTTGTAATTTTATTGTTAATTGTGCTACAATCCAAACCCACCTGCAAAGTATCTTACAATTTCTGCAATTTTCGGCATCGTGGAGTGACAAATTTGCCCCGCGCCGGCGAGATTTGTGTCGGTTCAGGTGCAAATTGTCGCCTCATTTAATTGCGCGGTGACCGCATAAGGCGATGGATCAGAGCCACGTTGCGCAAATATTGTCGTTGATTTAGGGTTGGTTCAAACCACCACACCAATGGATTGACCCCTTTGCAATAGTGGTTATGTTTGGAGTAATTGTGTTTGGGTTCCAAAATCCCGCCCAAAACTTTAAACCATACCCCAACATTATTTTAACCGCATTAATAATGGTGGTTCCGTTGGTGGTTCCAAATGCATGTTGAACTATGGTTGCATTTCATTTACCGTCGGTTACATTAAACCCCGCACCAAGACTTGAACCATGCTCCAACTATGGTCGACTGATGGTTATGTTATGGTTTTTGCTGAGTTATATTGACTGCCCATTAAACTGTGGTTTGGTTTTAATCTGTGGTTTGGAGCCAGGGTTAACCCACATCCACGGCGCCTCGACCTACGGTCTCGTGGATTGGGGTGGACCAGGGGCCAGGGGTTAACCCCGACCTCGTCCCCTGGCATTGCAACCATTAAACTTTAAATATGTATCAGCCACCATAGATATTAAGTAACACATGTGGTAGAGTGGTAAGATTCCGCGCTACCAAAAAAAATACACAATTATCATGTCTTGTCACCTGCCTGTTCAGCATACGAATTGATGACTGTGCATACCTGCAACCCGGTGCAAATTTTTTAGTTATTTAGGAAAACGGTCAAAACGCAATATCGGGAGCATACGATATCGGTTTTGAGTGATTCGAGTTGAGTTGGATTCAGGGTGACGAGATATTCATTTTGGCACTGTTTTAGAGCACTTTTAAACACTTTGAATTTTGAGCACTTTACTGATCCACTGGATCATACCTAGATGGGGATATCAAATGAAGCTTATAATATTCACATAAACATCTAACATGGGGACTTAACCCCATAACCTCCTACTTGTAATTCACAACACTCAACCACTCGGGCTAACCCACTGGGCTATACTTTGATTATTGTATTTTTGTTCAATGAATAAGTGTATAAACTAACCTCATTTCCAATTAAAATTCCTCACCCCCCCATAACACCCCCCCCCCCGCAAAAAAAAAATGTAGGAACTTTTTTGGATGTTATAATTCCTAATAAATGGGTACTTCAATCATGGAATATTTTACATGGGGTTTGGACCCATTTTAAGATGACCATATCGTTAAGATTTGGAAAAAAAAGGTGGATCAAGGTGAAACTTTACCTTGTCCAAGAAAATGAATCATTAAAATGCTTGGGTTTTTCCTTTTTTCCTTCACTTGTGAATTACATATTAGGGGAAACTCAAGGGAAACTCATCCAATATTTCCCCTGAGGTCAACCAATTTCTATAAAATCTCTAGGCTTTATCAATATAGGGCTCAGGGCCATAATTTACGACAATATACATATTAAGAGCTCAACATGACACTAGTAAAAATTGAATCTAGATGGGAATGATAACAATCCTTCATAAAATTGTTTGACATAATTAACGATTTCTCCACTTCCAGATATTTGATCCTTCTCTTTTTTTATACATCCCTACATAAGATGGTGCTTAATAGATATATACCTTAAATGGATCTAAACTAGTTCAATGATATGTCTTATTATTGTGTTTTCTTCTTCTTCATTTAGTTATTTATTTGATGAAATGCACATCCCAGGGAAACCTATTGTGCACTTCCTCTCATTTTGAGGATGGTACCTAGGTTAAACTGATTAGTTGCAGTCTTGGAAGCCTATCTTGAAGAGGGAAATGTGTGAGGCCCATAATACTCATAGAGGAATCTAGCCTAGGGACTTAAACTCATGACCTTCCACTTGTAATCCACAACATCAACCACTGAAAATAACCCAATAGGATATACTTTAATTATTATATTTTCATTCACATGAAAAGGTGGACAAAATGACTTCATTACGAGTTAAAATCCTCCCCTAAATATGGTAGGAATTTCTTTGGAAATTATAGTTCTACTTAATTGATGGAAACTTCAAACATGGAATCTTTTCCTTGGGGTTTCAATCCATTTTAAGATGACCAAAACTTGGAAAAAAAAGTGGATCAAGGTGAAACTCTACCTTGTCTAAAAAAAGGACTTGCTAAAAAGGTACAATTTTTGCACTTTTTTCTTCCTTTGTGAAATACATATCCCAGGGAAACTCACCAAGTGTTTTCCTTCTTTTTGGGGATCATATCGAAGGTCAACCAAATTCCATAGAAGCTCATGGCTTTATCAACATAGGGCTCAAGGCCATTACAACAATATACTCATTAAGAGCTCAACATGACACTTGTGAGAATTGAACCTAAGTAGGGACAACAACACTCCTTTACACAAAATCTAAAACTAAACCAATTGAGAAATTCTACACTTCCAAATATTTGATCCCTCCCAAGTTTTATATGTCCCTACATAAGATGGTGCTTAATATATATGTACATAAGATGGATATAAGCCAATTTAATTATATCTTTGATAATTATATTTTCTTCATTTTAAAGTTCTTTTTTCAATGAAATGCACATCTTAGGGAAACCCACCATGCACTTCCCCTCATTCTAAGGACGATACCTAGGGTAAACTAGCTAATTGTATTTTCGGTAACCTAATTCAATGGGAACATTGAGCAACACCCATAATATTCATAGAGGTAGCTAGCTCGATGACTTGAATTGTAACCTCTTACTTGAAATTCACATCACTTAACTACCTGAGTTAACCCATTAAGTTGTACTTTGATTATTATATTTTGATTTACATATATAAGTGGAAAAACTAACCTCATTTCCAGTTAAAATCTCCCCATAAGTTTGTTGGAAGTTATAGTTCCACCTATTTATGGGAACTTTAATCATAGAGATTTTTTCTAGGGGTTTGACCCATTTTAAGATGACCACACCACAATAATTTGGAAAAAAAAAGTGCATAGAGGTGAAATTTTAGTTGGTCCAAAAGGGGCTCACTAAAAAGGTTAAGTTTCTCCACCTTTTTCTTCCCTCATGAAATACATATCATAGGGAAACCCCCAAGTACTCACCTTCATTTTGAGGATTGTACCTAAGGCTAACCAGATTCCATAGAAGCTTAAGACTTTATCCACGCATGACTTGAGGCCATTACAACAATATATTCATTAAGAGTTCAACGTAACACTTGTGAGGATTAAACCTAGGTGGGGAGGATAACACTCTTTCACACAACCACTCGGGCTATATTTTGTTGATCCATCTTATGATGACCACATCACTAGAATTTGGGGAAAAAAGAGAGTGGATGGAGGTGAATTTTTACATCCTCCAAAAGGGGCTCACTGAAAAGGTTGAGTTGCACTTTTTTCTTCCCTCGTGAAATACATATCATAGGGAAACCACCCAAGTACTTACCTTCGTTTTGAGGATTGTACCCAAGGCAAAAAAAATTCCACAAAAGCTTAAGGCTTTATCAACGCAAGACTTAAGGCCATTACACAATATATCCATTAAGAGCTCAACATAACATTCAAGAGGATTAAACTTGGGCAGGGAGGATAACGCTCCTTCACGCAGCCACTCAAGCTAGATGTAATTGACGATTTCTTCACTTATTAACTCTCTCTCTCTCTCACACACACACAATCACATTAAAGAAAATACAAGTCTTTTTAAATTCTTAATATTAATATAGAGAATAGTTATATTTATGTATTAATATTATTTTTTCGTGTGACTAAAGAATCACCAACTAGGTCGGTTTTGTACTCACATGACATAGGGTTCAATTTCAACCACTACCATTATAACCTCTAACTGCCCATGTATGCCCCTTCTGCAAAAATAGGTAAGTTGGGATTTGATTATATGACCTCTACACAAGGAGTGCCTTAAGAGAATAAATTGTCACCAACTAGTCTACACCCCAAGGGCTAACATGTATTAATATTAAATTGGTAAGAAAAGTTATCCTTTTATTTGGACTGAGTTAAAAGTGGAAAAAATCAACCTTTCTAATATCTCTATTTTTTATGGCAAGGAAAAGTACCAATACACTCATTTTTTTGAAATTTCAATTAGGTCTCCTTAAAATGGACTAAAACACCTAAGAGCCAAGTTCACAATGTTATGTTGCATTGTATTACACATGATTGTCATATTATGCAATAAAAAATTATATCTTTGATAATTATATTTTCTTATTTTTTGGTTATTTTTTCCAATGAAATGCACATCTTAGGGGAACCCACCATGTGCTTCCCCTCGTTCCAAGGATGATACCTAGGGTAAACTAGCTAATTACATTTTTTGCAACCTAACTCCATATGAACATTGAGAAAAACCCATAATATTCATAGAGGTAGCTACCTCGGGGACTTGACTCGTAACCTCTTACTTGTAATTCACAACACTTAACTACCTGAGCTAATCCATCAAGCTATAATTTGATTATTATATTTCCACATGAATAAGTGGACAAACTAACCTCATTTCTAGTTAAAATCTCCTCATAAGTTTGTTGGAAGCTATAGTTCCACCTAATTATGGGAGCTTCAATCATATAGCTTTTTCCCTAGGGTTTGACCCATTTTAAGAGGCCACATCACAATAATTGGAAAAAAAGGAGTGCATAAGGGTGAAATTTTAGTTTTTCCAAAAGTGGCTCACTAAAAAGGCTGAGCCTTCTCCACTTTTTTCTTCCCTCACAAAACACATATCATGGGGAAACCCCCCAAGTACTTCCCTTCATTTTGAGGATTGTACCTAAGGCTAACCAAAATCCATAAAATCTTAAGACTTTATCAACACAAGACTTAAGGCCACTACAAAAATATATTCATTAAGAGCTCAACATAGCACTTGCGAGGATTAAACCTAGGTGGGGAGGCTAACACTCTTTCACACAAGCACTCGAGCTAGATCTAATTGACCCATTTTATGATGACCACATCACCATAATTTAGAAAAAGAAGGGAGTGGATGGAGGTGAAATTTTACCTCCTCCAAAAGGGGCTCAATAAAAAGGTTGAATTTCTACACTTTTTTCTTCCCTCGTGAAATGCATATTATAGAGAAACCACCCAAGTACTTACCTTCATTTTGAGGATTGTACCCAAGGCTAACCAAATTCCATAGAAGCTCGAGGCTTTGTCAACACAAGACTTAAGGCCATTACAACAATATATTCATTAAGAGCTTAACATCATACTTGGGAGGATTAAACCTGGGTAGGGAGGATAATGCTCCTTCAGAGAACCACTCACACTAGATATAATTGACAATTTCTCCACTTATTAACTCACACACACAGAAACAAGAAACCACATTTAAAGCGCATGCACACGCGTGTACGCACACACACACACACACACATATACACAATCACATTAAAGAAAATACAAGTCTCTTTCAATTTTGAATATTAATATAGAGAATACTTATATTTAATATGTATTAATATTTTTTTTCTTCATGTGACTGAAGAATCACCAACTAGGTCAGTTTTATACTCACATGAGATGGGATTCAATTTCTTATGGTAAGGAAAAATACGTCAATACACTCATTTTTTTGAAATTTCAATTTGGTCTCCTTAAAATGGGCTAAAACACCTAAGAGAAAAGTTCACAATGTTATGTTGCATTGCATTACACATGACTGCCATATTATACGATAAGAAATATTTTAAGTGTACCTTGATTACAAAGAATAAAGGTGGCTTACATTGCATCGTCAATACTAAAAAAATTATAGCTTAATATATATATATATATATATATATATTAAAAAATGTCAATTGAGTTTATCTTGTATGGTTGGACATAATCATTATGATCCTCCCCACTCAAATTTAAGTCTCGTAGTTTGACATGTTATGGCTCTAAAATAGAACTAGCATAGATCCATCTTAATTCCAAATCTACTAAATGACGAGAGGGATCAAGTTTGGAGTTAATATGGATATAAGTTGGTACTCTTCCATTTCGTAATGGATTTCCTCAAGCCTTTAAATAGGCTCATCATAACAAATACCACAGGCTTGTAGACCACTATCTAAACCTATCGAATGACTAAATCAAACTTATCTTAACTAATTTATGACCTAAACATTTTTTTTAAATTTATTTATTTATTTTTATTTCTTTTATAATTTGACCCAATCAACATAACATTACATAACATTTTACAACATAGTTGCCATATTGGGTTGTAGAGTGTCTCTCAGTGCAATAACTATGTTGTGCTCTTCAAGTGACCCTATGTTAGCTCCCTGTAATACTAGTATAGCCCCATAATTGTTATTGTTGTGCCCATGTAGTCCCCATATTGTTATTATTGTGCCCCATAGAAGCCCAATATTGTTATTGTTGTGCCCTTACATTATTATTGTTATGTAGGCTCTGATTATATTGCGACCCCTTAGACTCCTATATATAGAAAGTAGGTTTTTTCATTTGTATCATCCAAGAATTGTTCATTTATGTAATGTAAAGGAGGTTTCCCCCTCGAAGGGGATAATTTTTAAGTTGTTGATCTATCTTTTATTCTATTTTGTGAGCTGGTTACGTAACATTTGGTATTAGAGCTTTGGATTCTAAGGTTTCGCTTCTTCAAACATGTCATCTTGGCATTTTCACTATAAATTTTTTTTTACGAAGCTTTAGAAGCTAAAATTGAAACCACGTGGAGGCGAAATACTAGTGAACCTTTTGTACAAATTTCAGATCTTGGTTCGCTATATTTTCAGAGATATGATATGAGGAAGTTAGGGTTTTTGCAAGCTCGGAATTTCATCTTAAACTGGTGACCGAGGGAAAATTGTCATAACTTTCGTTTCAGGCATCAGATTTGAATTTTGCAAAAAGTGGTTGAAATTGAACGAACTTTAGTTTCTTGTATAGCAATTTTAGAGTCAAGGTTGAAACAATGACACGTGGCACAACATACAAGTTCTCTCTACTGAACCGGTCCATAATTAGGTCATTATGGGAGATTGGGCATAACTTTATTGTGAAGAATCCAAATTAGGTCTGACCTATGGCATTGGAAAAAAGACTCAGATGGCTACTACAGGGCTGGAGTTAAAATCTTGGGGATCCGAAATTACAGTGATAAAACATATTCAATATCGAGGTCCTACAAAGCAAAGAAAAAAATGTGTTATTTAAAAAAAAAAAAAGTTGCATAAGTTTTGTTTGAAAAATAAGTTTGAAGTGATTCAAGGGGCATATTGAAGCATAAATATCATTATTTAATTCCAAAATGACTCGAAACAAGAAAGCATAAACACTTAGTAAGCAACTAGAAAACTATATTATGACGCATGAAGAAGAGGAAGAAATGTAACACGATATATCAAAATTATGAGACCAAGTGAAACAAATGTCGCTCTCGCAAAGAGTAACCAAAAATGAAATGGAAGCTAAGATGGATGTTTTAAAGAATTGTTTAAAAAAAAATGGAAGGTTTGAAGAATGGCTTAAAATTAGACATGGAAGGTTTGAAGGATGGCATAGAAGAAAAAATGCAAGGGGCATAGAAGAAAAAATGTAAGGCAACATGGAAGATTTGAAGAATTGTTTAAAACCAAACATGGAAGGTTTGACAAAGTTGTTAAAATAATGCTTCCTAACGGCGAAAAGGTATTAGATGAAACTCATGATGAGAAAAAAAGAAATGTTAATCATGATTTCATAGACTCTAACGGTGGATTAAAGAGCCACCATATTCCAAAGATTCCAAAGATCGATATGAGGAATTTTGATGGCAAGGATCCGGTAACATGGATGCAACAGATGGAGCAATATTTTTATCTCCACAATGTGCAACACACACAAAAGGTACGCATTGCAACTTTATATTTAGAACCCAATCGATTGGTATGGCATCGATGGATTTATTCTCGTAAACCACTTGTGACTTGGTCAATTTTTACGGAGGAGATGATAGCACATTATGAAGATACAAAGAGAAACACCTTCTTTAGCCAAATGATAAATCACAAACAAAAGGGTTCAATGGAGGAGCACACTGAGGACTTCCAAAAATAGGATAGGATTGATGTATTCATAGATTATGAAGAGGAGGAAGAAAAGGAACAAGAAACTTCAAAATAAGAGGATATACACCAGGAACCGACCTTAGAGAAAGAAGAAATGGATCCAACCATATCTTGTAATGCATTGGTAGGAATTACCACTCCTTAAACTCTCAAGATAGAAGGACATATCAAGAAGATAAAGGTAATAGTGTTGATTGATTCAGGTAGTACCCATAATGTTATTCATTGTAAGATAGCCAAGGAATTGAATTGCTTCCTATATCCAACACCATAGTGTCAAGTGATGGTTGAAAATGGAGGAACTATAAATTTCTCTGAAAAGTGCCATAATATCAAGCTAACTATGGGGGAATACGTATTAAATAGCCCAAATTTTTCTATTCCAATGAGAGGTGCTGATGTTGTACTAGGAGTTCAATGGTTACAATCTTCGGGTCTAATAACTTTTCTTGAATTTTTTTTGGGAAGTAAAGGAAGTTGAATTAAGGGGTACCACAAGGAAACCAAGAAAGATAATCAACTTTGATGGCATGAGAAATCTTATAAAGAAAGAACAATGACACTTAATTTCACAATTATGCTCACTAGAGTTTCAAACATCGAAATCATTTATTTCTCCATATCTCCAAAAAGTCTTGGACAATCATTCCAAGGTCTTTGAGACTCTCAAAGGCCTCCCACCTATTCGTGATCATGATCATGTTATTCATTTGATTCCAGTAAGTGTTCCTCCAAACACCAGGCCTTACAGATATCCCTATGCCCAAAAGAGCGAAATTGAACATATGATTGCAGAAATTCTAGAGGCTGATATAATTCAACCTAGTCAAAGTTATTTATGTGCTCTAGCAGTATTGGTGCACAAGAAGGAGGATCATGGTGCATGTGTCCAGATTATAGGTAGCTCAACAAGCTCGTTATTAAAGATAAATTTCCCATCCATGTCATTGATGAATTATTGGATGAATTACATGGAGCAATTTAATTCACAAAGTTGGATCTTCGTTTAGGATATCATTAAATTAGGATGAGGACTGGAGACATTCACTTCGAGCATCAACAAAAAGTTCTCCAACTCTTAAAGGATAACCTAACTTTGGCGCAAAATCGAATGAAACAACATGCAGACCAACATCACAACAAAATAAGTTTTGATGTAGGCGACTGGGTATTTTTACAGCAACAACCATACAAACAAATGTCCCTCCAGCAAAGTAAGAATGATAATAAATTATCGCAAAGTACTATGGCCCTTACAAGGTGTTGCAAAAGATTGGTACTATGGCATTCAAATTGGAGCTTCCTACATCTTCTCGAGTGCACCCAATTTTCCATGTTTCACGCTTAAAGAAGGTTATAGGTGATAAACTCCTAGTTCAAACAATATTGCCAGAACTCGACGAGGAAGGAAAAATCATATTGGAGCCTGAAACAATCACTGAAAAAAGAACTCGACAACTACAAAATAGATCAATTTCAGAGTATCACATTAAATGGAAGAACTTACTCGCTGAAGATTCCACATGGGAGGATGAGATTTTTATACAGAACCATCCAAAACTACTCAAGCGTCGAGGACAACACTTTTTTGAAGGAGAGGGGCATGTTAGGTCCCTATAATACTAGTGTAGCCCCTTATTGTTATTGTTAGTGTAGCCCCCTTATTGTTATTATTGTGCCCCATAGAAGCTTACTATTGTTATTGTTGTGCCCTTATATTATTATTGTTATGTAGGCTCTGATTATATTGTGACCCCTTAGACTCTTATATAGAAAGTAAGTTTTGTCATTTGTATCATCCAAGAATTGTTTATTTATGTAATGTAAAGGAGGTTTCTCCCTCGAAGTGGATACTTTTTAAGTCTTTGATCTATCTTTTTATTCTATTTTGTGATTTGATTGCATAACACCCTATATTGTGGATTGGTCATGTATTAGCAACCTCTCTTATCTTTAGATTAAGAAAAAGGCCAATTTATTTTTGTAAGCAATCGCCAATACCAAAAATTAAAATAATTATATATATATATATATATATATATATATATATATATATATATATATATAATTAATGATTATATAGATTAATGATTTTGTGAAATTTTGTAATTTAATATATGAAATATTGCATTGATTTAAAGTTTATATTGAAAATTCTTAATTAAGTATTGAGAAGATTTTATAGTCTCATTATATATATATATGGCAACTTTGAAACATTTGAAACATTTCAGGTTTCAGGTTTTAAATTGGAAACGTAATTGGCAACTTTGAAACATTTCAGGTTTTAAATTGGAAACTTCGAAACAAATCATGATTTTAATGGGCAATTTTGAAGTATCTCTTGTTTTGTGTTTTTTTCCACGTTGAGAAGTAAAATTTAATGTAATATTTTTTTAATGTGGGTTATATAATAAAAATAATATTATTATTATTATTATTATAGAAAGAGAATTTGTGGAAAATTGGTTGCTATATTATACTCATTACAATTATTTTATAAATGTTATAAATTGGTGAGTTACAATATATTTTTGGAGACTTGAATTTATATAGTTGGAAAGACAAATTGTTCACCAAATAACTTAAGATAAGATCTTTTGAATCTTTTTGAAAGGAGGACACATGGTGGGCAATGATCCACTTACGTGTGCATGAGTCATAAAACCATTTAATATGGTCTCTATGGGTACAACCACATTTTCAATCACTACCTCAAGGTGCCACGTGGCACCAAGGAAGCCCTCATGGAAATTGAACCTTGCCCACTAGTGAAAAACTCCTCTCTTCCCACTATTGGATCCAACCCCTTCGGGTTCTTTTAAAGGAGGACATAGGGTGGGCTTTGATCCACTTATGTGGGCACAGGTTACGAAACCATTTAATATGGTCTCTCTGGGTGCTACACGTTCAACCAATACCTCATGGTGCCCCCGTGGCTCTAGGGAACCCCTCATAGGAATATAAGCTTACACATTGGTGAAAAACTCCTCACTTTCCACCATTGGATCTAACCCCTTTGAGAATTATTAATTATTCAGTTATAAAAATGTTTTTCCTTAATTTTATTTTCGATTGCTATTTTATGAAAATGATTTTAAATCAACATAAATCTATGTGAACTATGAATCTACCAAGCGTTGAGAGGGATCAAATATTTCACACTCAAAAATAGCTTTGCATCTTGAGAGATTTGATCCCTCTCGGGGTTTAGTAGATCTCAAGATGCAAATATATTTTTAAGTGCAAAACTTGAGGAAATGTTTGCACCTCGAGATTTGATTACTCTCAGCTCTTGGTAGATCTATATTTAAGATGGATCTATAATGGTTTGAGAAAAACACTAATAAAATGTTCAGCTATAAGAATTTTTTTATTTTCACTCATTTTATATAATATATACATAGTTAACTTTTGAGTATTTATTTGTGATGCACATTCTCCACATTAAAATGTTAATCCATCCCCCCTCATATTTAGAAGTAGAAAACATCTCTCATATATATAAGTAGCAATTGCACTGAGAGGTGTAAGGGGACATCAATAGGAGGAGTTGGGGAATGTGGAAGGAAACTTTAGCCTTGCGTGACATATCAGGCTACAATATCGCAAGGTTGACCATGGCTAAACTTGGTGACCATGTTTGGCCATGGTTAAGCTTGCTTGACCATGTTTGAACATGGTTGACTATGGTTAAATATGGTGAAAATATGGTTGATCATGAACATGTAGTCCATTATTCTCCATTGAAACATAATACGATGGTTAGGCACAATTCTTAATGCATTCTCTATACTACAGTGGCATGCTCCTATAGTGGGATTTCATTCCACATTTTATATTTGACCTGACTTTAATTTTTTTTCTATCTTGCATTCATTTGTTGAAGGCAAGAGTTAAATCTTAGTGAGCATTTATAATTCGAAAGAAGTGAGGGAACTAAATTTGACAACCATTCTATGAAAATGATAAATACCTTTTAGTTTGTTTCATTCAAAGTGATTGTGTCTTACTTTAAAGTTACGTGATAAAAAAAAAATATGCAAAAATAAAACTTATGGACAAAAAAAATACACCTTATGCAAAAACCCATGTGAAAGGTTCACCTAAAGAATATAACAGACAACTAGTAAACCAACGAGTCAAGTTGTCCTTCAGTGGAACCAACAAAATGAGAGTTAAATAAAGAAGCAGAGCAACAATACTTTTCAATGACTTCTAGAAGTAAGTTACCAACAATCAAATATTCTAGCTCTTGTAAAAGGCATTAGAAAGATTGACACCTATATTTTAAGATGGAAAAAACAATATCAAACCAACATAGCAGACGACCAACAATCCTCTCCCATCTTAAACAACCATGGAATTATAACTGAATACAAGTTTTTGATAGAAAGAGAACATGTTAAGAAAACCTTTGCATTCCTCAACCAACATGTTTAGGCTAAATATGAAGGAAATAGGAAGGCTTGGTAGAAATAAGACGTTAGGCATGTAAGATCTATTAAGTACATGTAAGATTCAATGTCTAGGCAAAGGTAATGATTATCTGAAGAATTTTTGTAAAATAGCAAGAAGCTTCAAATCTCTTCAGTTACAGAATATGATCCATTGGTATAAAAATGACATAATAACACAAAATAGTAAATACAGAGAAGGAAAAATCCTAGTTATATGAAATACAAAGTTGGAAAGATTGAAAAAACTGAGAATTTCAGCTGGATTAAAATAAATGAAAATGATGTAAGTCAAATTAAGAACAATTCATAGAAGCCTTTAAGCTCTACATGGCCATATGTCTGTTGAAGCAATGTCCTTATATATCCCTTCTATAAGCACCTCTTAATTTGAGGTTTCTAATTTGGCGTGATGACATACCTCTAGCCATGTTAAGTAGCACAAAATGAATCAATTTTGTTGTCCCTACTTGTATATGATAACTATGAGGGGACAATTACTGCTTGTGCTAGAAACTGTAGGTCATTCAAGCCAACTTCCCACATGTTTCTTAGAAATAAATTTAACTCGTTAACTTCATAGGAAGAATGCACCCTATTTTGACAACTGGTAAAGTAGAATGTGATATTTCTCCCAAAGACCAAGATGGGTGGTATGGATCCTCCCAAGCTATTAATTTTCATGTCCAAATACAAAATCCACATGTTCACAGTTATATTGTTTGGTATTGTTCCACTAAAATTATTATTGTTGATAACCACTCTTCTTTAAGAAGGACAATGCCCAACCTCACTTGGAAAGGTTTCTTCAAAAAGGTTATCCCTAAGGTCTAACACCATCAACTTTCCTCCTACAAAGAGATACAAGAGGTATTGTGCCATTCAAATGATTCCTTTTCAAATCAAATAATGTCAATTTGATATTCATGCCAAGCTCAACTAGAACTCATGTGACGAGACAATTTTCCACATGACTCAAGAAATGCAAATGTTGCAAGCTTGCAATCGAAGCTGGTATTCTACCACTTAAATTACTATTGTATAGGCCAAGCTCCTCAAAAAGGGTTAGGGTACTAATTTCCCGCGGAAGCGATCCCACCAAGCTATTGTTGAACAAATTAAGTTTTCTTAGATTTTCCAATCGACTAAGCTCTGGAGGGATTACCCCATGTAGTAAGTTATTATGGAGCTAGACATGATACAAAGAAGTACAATTGCTAAGCTCAATGAGAATTATCCATGTAAGCCTATTGTTGTATATGTATATAAAACTAAGTTGTTGCAAGAGCCCTAACGAAGAGTGTATGGAGCTAGAGAGCTAGTCTTGAGAAAGAGTGAGGTCGGTAATATTTCCACACAAACCTAACTCTGCAGGTATACATCCATCTAACTGGTATTCATCCAAACTAAGGGCTATCAAATTTCTTAGATTACCTAAGGTTTTAGGGATTCTCCACATGAAATTATTTCCATTAAGGAACAACTTTTTGAGATAGGGTAATTCCCCTAAGCTTGAAGGTTTAGTTCCTTGTAGCTGATGGCTTCGAAGATAAATATCAGTAAATCCAAAAAGCACTATCCAAATTATGCTTACTAAATTATGAATAGGAATTCACTATATTTTCTAAAGAAAGTTTGATGTAGGGATATCCCACCATTTATAGAAGGGCAACTTGTGAATGTACGAGTGAGTTCCATAAGATGTAGTTATTGGGAAAATTAATGAATGGGTGAATGGAGGAATAAGGGAGACATTAATAGGAAGATATTTATATTTTTATTGGATATTATAGTGAACAAGAGGTAGAATTCTCATTGCTCACTGACTTAAAAAGAACGAGGATGGAGATAGAAATTACTCATTAAAGCCTTATTTAGATTTCGATTAAGTAGTATATTTGAATATTTTGTAGATCTAAATTTTACAATAATAAGAGGAAAAATCATTAATAAAATAGAATGAAAAACCCATTTAAAAAGTTTGAAAATTTATATAATATTTTAATGTTTACATCTTTATAATTTTATCAAAAATAGTTTATTAAACTTATATATGTGAAAAAATATTAAGAGAAATGTTCTAAGATTATCAAAACTTTGCCTAAAATGTTTAAATAGTTAGTAATATAACAAATATTTTAAAATATAAACTTATTCTAAATTTAATAATTTAAAAAAATATTGCAAATTGAATAAACTCTTTTCTCCTAAAAAATTTAATTGAAATTGATATATAGAGAATATTAAAAAAATATAAAATAATATATATAAAGAGAAAAGATTAATATAAATACTTAAATTTTATAAAATAATGTATATATAAAATCGAAATCAAGTTTTTTTATTTAAATATTTTTAGAAAAAATAACATAATATTTATAAAGGGAAAGGATTAATATAAAAATATTAAATTTTATAAATTAATAAAAATAACAGTTTATATATATTTTATTTTATTTTATTTTTTTGTGTTAAATTTATCAAATTGTATTTAAAAAACAATCTTAACCAAAAAAAAGGAAAGAGAAAAGGATTAAATCAATATTAAAAAATAAAAAAGGAAAAATATATAAAATTTTTTATGTTAATTTTTTTTTAATGAATATTGAGAAGGATTTAAAAGTAAAATCGTAATTATTTAGATTTTCAATCCATTAAAGATTTATATAAATTTGTATTCATTTATTTTATCATAATTTATTCGAAGAGCATTTATTATTAAAAGAATTTGTTTTATATTATTTTGTTATTTAAAAAAAATATTTTTAGTGTATTTTGCATAATATATATTTTTTGGTATGAAGAATGTCTTAAAATTATATTTGTTTGGGTAGGAGCTTGTTATTTTTGGATTTAAGGAAATAGGTTAACAACCCAAGACTTATAGGCATTTGGTAGGAGTGAAAGCCTACCTCGGTACATATCATCAATGGGTAATTCCGGGTGATGTGGTTTTCTTTGAAGAACGGTGATGAGTGAGCCTGCATTCATGTGTAGCAACCAATGATGGATGTTCTCACTGTTATTTTGACAAGTGAGTTATGATAGGTTTTCCCATTGTGTGTTACATATTAGATATATATTTTAGTCAATTTTCCTTTATATTTGGTAGGGATTTGTTACAATCATAAGTATGAGCTATATAATTTACACAATTTCATTACATGAAGATAAATCTGAAAACAACTCATAGTGAAATTACACCTTTATTCTTTCACATTTTATTTTAAAAATGTATTAATATTATAAATAAAAAATCCTAAAAATCTCATAGAAACTCCATCCAATCTCATGCCATCATGATAACAAGATCTTCTAATTACACATACCAAAAAATAAATTAAAACAAACAACTATATTCCCTAACATTGTAGCTAACCACTCTTGTCTCTTACTGAAGCTAACTATTTTTTAGTGTAATGTTTAAATAGATATTTGCTTTTGACACTTGAAACCAATACGATGACAATGTGGTATACACACATATCAATTAAAAAAATTGACATCTCCATATATGTACCATTTCCTTTCTCCACATTTATACATAAGATAATTTTATTCCTTTGGTAGTTGCCACAATAACCTTCATGTTGGTTGTTATTGCTTGATGCGCAATGTGTATATCTGCATTTCTTTTAAAAGTGATTAAACTAGCAATTGCACCTGTGGTGCAAAGGAACGCTGAAAGGAGGCGCTATGTGAATGAGCGTTTAAGAAACACTGCTTGAGAATGACTTTCCTGAATAATTTGATTTGAAGTTTAGATATTAAGATGAATCTTATTAGTCTTGACTAATTTTACAAATGCAATTTTTGCAAATACGTCCCTGACAATGAGTAGTTTAAAGGCTTTCCCTATGGAACATATATTTTGGAACAGGGCATGTTGAATTATTTCCTTGGTAAAGAAGGCATAGGCACAAAATAGGTTAGGAGAGGATGTTGGTTTGTAGGTATAAAAGGAAAGGAAATAGTAATGTCAAATAACCATATTTGTAAATTAGTTTTTGAAGTATGCTACTTGCAATTGTATATCTTGAATATTCCAAATTTTTTTTTCAACTCATTGCTAATCATGTTTGACATGACACATGCACATGATAGTTTGAAGCGTTTTTTTTTTTTTTTTTTGAAATTATTGTTAATCATATTTGAAATGATATATGCACATCACAATTTGAAAAGTAAGCGTGTATAGAAAAAGAAAAACATTGATTGAAGTTGTAAATAGTACTAAGTAAATACTAAATAGTAGAGAGAGTAAGATTGAAATGGCTAGTTTGACTCAAACAATTAGAAAGTAATTTATTTTATTTTAGAAAGAGTGAAGCAAATGTACTAAATGTCTTTGCGAAAATCACATTAGAATAGATTAGGTTGACACGTGTTTATTTATTTATTTATTAATCTTTATTTTATTTTATTTCTATTTATTTATTCTTTTTTTTTTTCATAGCATGTAATCATTAAAAATAAAATAAATATATAAATTCAAACTTTAAATATTATTTAATTACTTTTAATATTTAATTTATTCGATAATAATAAAAACAAATGAATATCCTTTGAATAATGCACCGAGGCTATCTCCCTCTTTTATAAAGCGCTCGAATATTAATAGAAATCCTCCCCTTGTAAACTGTATTAAAAGGCAATATCCTCTCATTATATTTTGATGTTCGAACTTCTTAGACCATAACCCCAAGCAATAACAAGTATACGCCCTCTCGAAAGGCTCACGATGGACTTTAGTTTAATAAGCATTGACCAAACCTTAGAGTTGAAAGGAGACCTCCCAATCATATAAGGGGGGCAAAAGATGTAGATTTTGAGTTAATTCCTTGAGTGTGGAAAATAGATTGGGGACGACATGACAGCAGCACGGACGCGGAGGAGCTGACGTGCGCAGGAAGGAGCTGAAACCATAACAAGAACGGTACAAGTCATCAAACCATATCTCAAAACATATTTTTCAAATAGTTAATTTGAATTTTAAATATTTATATTTATTTTAATAAAAATATTAATTTTTAATTTAATATTATTAAGTTGTAATTTATGTAATTTGATTTTTATTTCATTTTATTTATATATTTATTAATATTTGTTTTATTTTGTGTCTATTTATGTATTTATCTATTTTATTCTTATTTTTGTAATTAAGAATTTTTTTTTATCTATTTTATTTTAATTTTAATTTTATCTTTATTTTATTTTATTTCTATTTATTTATTTATTATTATTATTATTTTCTTTCTTTCTTTCTTTTCTTTTTTTTTTTGTTGGTTTTGAAATATTTTCTTATCATAACATGTAATTATTAAAAATAAAATAAATATATAAATTTAGATTTTATATATTATTTAATGACTTTTAACAATCCCCTTGACTATCCAGGCGTTAACAAAAAATGCACAGGAATAAAATTCTTGCACTTTTGAATGGTCGAGATGAGCGCTATAAAGATTGAAGGTCCATGTTGGATTGCGAGGCCCCTTGCCCATTTAAATTTTAACGAAGGGAGGGGTCCACAACCCCGTCTCTACAACCACGTGGCAACGTTTGGCAAATTGTGGCACCCCTCACTTAAAAACCATTTACAGCTATGAACCCCTCCCGCAATCCATTTGTGGTTTTTTGGGAAACGCCCTTCGGTTTTCTCCACGAAGCTTGCCGGAAAGAATTCCGCAATGTCGTCGTGGCCGAGAGGAGGTTGGATAACCCAACAAGAAATGTTGTTGGTTGCTCTAAATTCCCAAGGCCAATTCATGGATTTGCTGCGGGTTTATGACTGTGACGATGCCGAAGGAAATGTATATGACGGACGAGGGGGCTTCCTATCCAGGCATTCCTGCACCTTGTCCGTCGCCTTCCACGGATCTGCGCCCAATCGCGCATCTTGGGGATTACGACCGTCGAGAAAAGTGGAGGGAATGCAAGGGCCTATGCTGCTAAATGGCACTCCCAATCTTGATCTCATTAGCTCGATCATCTCGGCTTCTAGTTCATAAAAGATATTCGCGAGAACGCACAACACATCACTGAGATGCTTATTAATGATGCATTTCCTCAGAGACCTCTTCTACTGTTGTTATGCCTTACCAATTCTTCCATTAATGCTGGTCCGAAACTGTCGAAGCACGCCCATTCTCTCAATGATTTTAATATTTTCATTTAAATTAAAGTGAAAAGCTAAAATAGCTCTACAATAAGCTAAAATAGCTCTACAATATCAATGTTCCAACTCAGTTTAACATGTCAACTTGAACGACTTGACATAGGAGAATGCATGACCGATACAGTACATATAAACAGCCTCAAACATGACATGGACTCGTAAATATATATGCTTTTTAAAAATATTAAATTTACAGAGATGAAATATATGCACAAAGATATAAAATATTCAAAATATTTGATAAATAAAAAAACTTTTGGAAAACATAATAAATAGCAATACATCAATCACACATCGACATAAACATAACTATGAACGGTTTTTGAATTTTTGTGAACTTGAAAATATTTTAAATTTCCCCAATGTTCAACATGCTGCATCATAAGTCGAGGCCTCAAAGGACAGAGTGACACTGCTCAAAAGGGACAACTTAAATTTCTTTTAAACGTTCATTTTATATATGTAAAAGTTTATATATATGAGAAAGTTGAGTTTATAAAAATCCCGTTCTCAATCATCAGTAAATAGGATACCACTAACAAATAAAAGATAGTATACCACTAACAAATAAAAGAATAACATTTCCACTAATATATACATATTAAAGTTAATTTTATAACAAGGTCCACCTGCTGCCAGAAAATGGCATACAACTAACAAATAAGAGTATCATTTTCACCAATCCTATAATCAACCAATGACAGTGATAATTGTACACATATTATAATACATATACAGAATATCGAGTAAACCATGATAACTCGATTTTTCCTATAACAATGAATGTGTACTCTTTTTAAAAAAATGCATTTTCAGCTTTCCTTCCCCAAAATTTCATTATAATACATATACAGAATATCTAGTAAACCATGATAACTCGATTTTTCCTATAACAATGAATGTGTACTCTTTTTTAAATTAAATGCAATTTCAGCTTTCCCTTTCCCAAAATTACAGCTGACAGCTGATTTCTCTCCAAAGATGTATTCATTTTCTATATTTGCATCTTGCATTGTTAAATAATAATAATAAAGAAGTGTCCTTTGTTAGTTTCAAAGATAAATCAATAACAGTGTGCTTTTGTCTTATAAAATTGGCAGATTGGCAAATTGTAAAATAGGATGGAAAGGGCAACCAGAAAAAGAATTAGATGAATTTGTGACCGAAGGTGGGATGCCGAGCTACTTTAACTGGCATTTGTCTCCGTCAAAGAAAATGACACATTGGCAAGGAGAGTACCATTTATAGAGTCCCATTTGCACCAACACTGCCACAAATAACACTAAAACGGTTAGCATCTAGATCACAACAAAAGAGTAAAGATCATTATCAGTATAATATGCACTTGATTTAAATTTAAAAAACAGATGCACAAGTTCATGATGGCATCCCAGCAATAAGGAGAAATAACGAAAAACTAATCTATAAGGCTTACAAAGGAGTCATCAACAAAGAAAGTAAGTAGCTGGAAAAAAGCTAGAACTATGAATCTGACATTTTTTCTATTTTGAGTTAGTAGATTCGGGGTTCGAACACAACTATATGACTTATTAAGCACCAAAGGTGTTATGATAGCCATAAATCAACAAGCAAGAACATAGCTATGGAGATGAAAAATAGCCTGCTTCTATGGCTTATTAAGCCCCCAAAGTGCCAGGATAGCCCTAAATCAGCAAGCAAGAACATAGATATGGAGATGAAAAAATAGCTAGACATGTGTTGCCACAAATTTTGTACTCATATTTACCCTGAAGCATTGTACCAAATTACAAAGGGAGAAAATATGCCCTGTTTCATTTTACAAAATTAGTAAGGCAAAAAACATGCCCTAATACATTTCACTTAATAATATTTTAGTAGACAAAGTTAGTCAGGAAAAAAACATGCCCTAATACATTTCACTTAATAATATTTTACGAAACTACTGAGATATCCTCCAGGTTGAGAGAGTAAGGGCAGGCACTGATAGGTGAACTAATGCAGATCACATCCAAATAAGACATATCGTATTTTCATAATTTGTGCTCAGTTTTCTATAGAAACAGGTCTTCTAGTTTCGGTAGTTATCCATCTAGAAGAACAAACAACTAATCATGTCGTAACAATAAACATATGAATGCAGAGCACTGGTTACAAACAATAAATTCCAATTTTAGAAGGCATTTCTTCTGGGAATCAAGGACTTGCTCTGAAGCTTCAAAGCTCATAGGGGCATATATGCCCAATGATACTAAAGCAGAATCTACTTTTGCATTTGTTTTTGTTATATGCTTATCTAGTAACTATGCTAAGATAAACATAAATATATTTCCAGCCAAAATTATAAACAAATTCAATGGGATTTTGGTTACATGGCACTAAAGTTCAAAATCCCCAAAGGGCAATGGGGTCAAAAATAATGAAACCAGAGCAATGCTTTATCTTTTTCATTATAAACAAATTATAAACATAAATATATTTCCAACCAAAATTATAAACAAATTCAATGGGATTTTGGTTACATGGCACTAAAGTTCAAAATCCCCAAAGGGCAATGGGGACTAAAATAATGAAACCAGAGCAATGCTTTATCTTTTTCCTCAGCGGGTTGTTGAGAAAATATGGAAGAGGTTTCTGCAGGACCATAACATAGGCTTTACTCCAGGTCATTTTATTTTGTTCTCACTCTTCTATAATCAATCACTTACAACTGAGAAAGAAGAAAATAATGAAACCAGAGCAATGCTTTATCTTTTTCCTCAGCGGGCTGCTGAGAAAATATGGAAGAGGTTTCTGCAGGACAATACCATAGGCTTTACTCCAGGTCATTTTATTTTGTTCTCACTCTTCTATAATCAATCACTTACAACTGAGAAAGAAGAAAATAATGAAACCAGAGCAATGCTTTATCTTTTTCCCCAGAGGGTTGCCGAGAAAATATGGAAGAGGTTTCTGCAGGACCATAAGATAGGCTTTACTCCAGGTCATTTTGGGTTTCTGTTTCGAGGAGAAACAGTGTAATTTTTTCTTCTCTCTTTTTAATGTGTTCTCTTTGCCTCTTCCTTTTTTCTTCTCTCTTTTTAAAGTGTTCTCTTTGTTAGTGCGGAGAGGGAGGTTCGAGATTTTCAAGCACATGTAAATAACAGGGCATCAAAGGTTGGAGCTAACAATTTGCAGTAAATGCTATCTCGAACCGTATAAACTTGAATGGCAGTAATCGTCTCAAAGTAAGTAAGATACATAGAAATAAGAAAACAACAGGAAATAAGACAACCCCACAAAAAAGAATGGTTGAGAAACATTAGTAAGGAGAACAGTTATCATGGTTTTTTACAACCAAAGTATGTGCAGATGCATCATATAATATCTTTAGAGTATATGTATTCAATTTTGCAATCAATAACCCATTAGTTATCTTAGGGATGGAAATTGAAGATAGGGTTTGGCAGCATCTCACACACCTTTTCCTTCTTTTTCTGTGTCCCGGCCCACTCTAACTGAAGTTCCTCGATTTGCAACACCCTGATAGCCAGCCATCAAAAAGGTGTATTATTAGTCAAATTTGGCAGGTTAGTTTTCAGTTAGTCACAAGGAAGGAATGGAAATGAAACATACCCAGGAAAAGGTATTGATGTCTGCTGTCTCGTGGCGACCAGTGAGGTGTCTCTCATTGCCCTCCCCATAGGCAGAAATATGCTCCTTATGCCTCAACTTCATTTTTTCTATTGCTTTCTTGATTACTTCGAAGCCTCCCTCCTTGCGCATGGACTTGGTGCTGTTCAAAGAGTGCGGTGCATTAGAGGTTTCCTCCAATGGAAACACATGCAAACTTAAATCTATTCCAACGCTGATTTGTTTATTGGTATATGTTGTACATAGCGGAATAATTACTGCCAAAATTGTTTTGCTCAAATGCTTTCCTCTTTTCGAGTCACCAATGCTCCTCACTTAGCTACCCTTTCGTAGATTCTTTTCATGTGCTTTTTTACATAGATTCGTAGATTGTAAAACAATGTTTACCTGTAATTTGTGTGGCATCCAGCACCATTCTAGTCCCCCTGAAACAAATAACAGGCAGTCCCGTTATTCATTATATGAATAAAAGAGAATCAACAAATTTTGTCAGAACCACATACTTTCCCATAAGTTTACCTCAATTGGCTTGGGATCAAAGGACAGAACGACACCCGCCTTTTCTGTAATACTTTGCATTTGAAAATTAGGTAATTCAATTAACCAAAATTTCCATAACATGATTGGCTACCGAAATCTATACATGCATTTTAAGAGGTCAATAAAGGGGAGATTATCTTATATGTAGATCATAATATCATTACGATTACCTGCAAAATTTTCCTCTCTGTTAGTAGAATTGTTGCATAAAAATCGAAGATTGAAATGACTTGTAAATGGAAATAATTGAGATCACCCATTAAAAATATATTTGCAATTAAGAAAACATTAACAATATCTTTGCAATTAAGAAAACATAATATTGCAAGAATTTTCCCAAGGCAGAGATCAGAATTAGATTTGGTAATTCTTAATGCCGTTGCATTAAAGAGTCCAAGATTTGGTTCAAAATTAGGTTACTGTGACTGTCACATTAATCATATACGGGGAACAATTTTGGGTCGAAAAAAACTAATATATGTATTGATTTAATTTGTTTAAACAGATTATTCATTTCCCCAACTAAATTATAATAGATTTTCTTACTATATTAAAAATTCCTAAAATAAGCCCAAAAATAAATCAAATTTACTGTACTGTTATCAAGTACCTAAAACAAAACCAAATAAAATTTACTGGATTATTATCCAGCGCCACTTGCAATACACTTTATTTGGTTTCATCTAATTTGGACAGAGATCAAGTTACTCAACATGTCTGGTCTCCTCTAATTCGTACACAGATCACACAGCATGAATTGCATTACACATACGTTTCATCAAATTCCGACACAGATCACATAAATTGAAACATTTTAGTTAGGCTACAATTTTAATATTAGATCTGTCACAAGTTGGAAAGGGCCTCTGGAGCATTCCATACCGTATAATGTTTTCCAGGTACATAATATTTTGATTCCAGAAAACACTTTCTTTTCCAGGTACATTCACTAAGATTTTCTTCGATTTCTGGATTTCCTGTTGTAACAATAAGTATCATTCTACTATTTTTCTACCTTAACTTCATCGAACATAATCTTTATGATTCATCAGTTGGACATAATCTTTATGATTCAATTTATGCTAAAATGCAAATTTGGCTGAACGAGGAAGAGAGGTTACATACACAAGACAAGTACTCTAGGCCTGGTATCCTATTGTAAGCTCTCTTATCATGTCTTCCATAGCACACACAGATGCACCTTTCTTCCCATCTTCGTCTTCACTAACTGCCTTCAAAGCCGCTTCGCTCATCTCCCTGGCTCTCTGTCTCACTCGAGCGTCTTTGGTCCCAAGGGCCAGGCTCTCCACTGAGGGCTTCTGTACAAGGCAATGGCTGCACCTTCATGGTTGAGAGCCGTCTTGGGCTTTCTTGCTGTGGGTTTTTTTGTATTTCTTTGCCGGCCGGGATTGAGAAGACTTCGAGCAAGAAGAGTCCGAAGACTGTAAAAACCACGTCGTGTGAATCGAAACTGGGATTTGGGGGAAGAAGCGGGCTGTTGAAAGACCAAACGAGGCCGCTGGTGCGGGACCTGTTGCCCCGTGCCTTCACAGGAATCCATTTGTTGCATGCCGGAAGAAAGCTTGCTTGGCAGCTCCGTGGCTTGGTTTCATCATTATTGTTCGAAGTCCTCCACAAAGGTCGAGAGCCATTCCAGGTCCGCAAGAGTGTCCATCTGTTAAAAGAAAACAAGAAATATAGACAGAGAAACGAGAAAGCCAAAGAACGAAAGAAACCGCTAAACAAAAATCATTTTCCCCCAAAATTCGAAGACTTACAGGAACGCAGAGCTCGGCAACAGGAAGCTCCTCTAGAATAGGGGCTTCAATGTTTTCATTTGAAAAGTCGAGGAGGTGGTCTATGTGAAACGCATCTCCGAAGTTGCCCCAAGTCTCGGAGCTATCCGGGTAGTAAACTGGGCCATTCAGGAAATCCATAGAAAAGGGCCTTTGAGCGGAAAATGAGAACAAGCCGAAACCGAACCTCTTCTCCCGGGTTTCGAACGTTGGACCTTTATTCTGCGCATTAAATCATGAGGATTTGTGAGAAAGGATTGTGAAGTATCGGCATTTAAATCACTCACAGTCAAGACGCCATGCAAACATACACACCATATGACTGACTCTTTAAACAAAAGGAAAAAAAAGGAATCCCTGAACAACGTGAAGAGTGAGAGCGGAAACCTCGTAAATGTCTCTTGCCACTGTAGCTGAACCTGAACCGCTAGAAGCTAAACCGTTGGAATCTGGAAAGAACGGCTGGAATCTGAAGGAGAAACATAGAAGCATTTGAAGTGCATGTGGGGCAGCTTATGCCATTGCATACTGTTGCTGTTGACCTTGCCCAGAACCAGTTGGTCTGCGGGGATCTCCATTTCCACCAAGTGGATGTCGAGCCCACACTGTTTTGCGGCCTTCTTGAAGACGCTCCCAGGACTGCCGCCGTGGAGTTTTCAGACTGCGAGCTGGTGAAACTGTGCGCTGGTAAGAGGAGGAGGTGCCAAATGTCAGTTTTTTACTGGCTGGAAGGGCGATGAGAAAGCCCTCCCATTGGCTGAAAGAACAGTCACATTCGCCTAAAGCCGGTAAAGGGAACGCCTTTCGACGTAATTATCAAATTTTAACTCTTGCAAAACACGAGCAATGAACATTCTATGAGAGGCTTATACCCAGCCAGAGGAAGAGATATTCCTATTTGTAGATGTGTGAACTGATCCCTCCAACCCTTTGAAGTTTGTTCGAACAGACAAATCCAAATTGGGTTCCTTATGCTCAACCAATCACCCTATGATTGGACTGCTAGATTTATCATTAAGCCACAGTTACAAATTTCCATTTACAAACCAAATATATAGAGCATTGGTTCCCCATAATAGAATGTGTGCTTTTTTCCATCTAACAGTTTACCCAAAAAGGGTGTAACCTCAATTTCATAGCTTAGCAGATCAAATGACCCAATACCACTAACAAGTCACTAGAACAATGGATTGATCCTTCCTGTATAAACCACAGGAAAAGGCCACACAACACCTACAATGACCCCATCGATGAAAACCTCTCCCTCTCTAAAAGATGTGCTACGCAAATTTGGGGGGATTAGAGTGACGAGACTCATCACTAGAATGAAAGAAACAAAAAAAAAAATTCAAAACCACCTTGTAAGTGTTAGGTGGTATTGCAATTACTTTGAATGCATATGAGATAAATTTATCTGAAACCAAGAAATGAAATATGTAGATGTCAATGTACACGACAATTGGAAATGTGTGGAGTAGTGGCAGATTAAGGCTTCAGATATTAAGCTACGTTACACAATAATTGACAATGTGTCAAGTAGTGGAATTATGACCTTTAAAAAGCATTCTCCTGCCAATTTCGAATGTTTAATCTAGATTCATAAATTCTTTGTAAAAATATAAAACAAAACTATGTCATTTTTTTTTAATATGATTCATTTGTAGACTTTATTTAGTCTCCATTTGTTATAGACATTGGAATTTGGTAATGATACTTGTGGCCACTCGAACCGTTGCCATAGTCTACCTTCATATACACCAGGAAGTCTCCACTTCATTAGTAGTTCAAGCAGGCACATACAAGGCAAGTCAGGCTGGAATCCATGACCATCCAATGTTATTTTTCAAGGTTACAAAACACATTAAGATTTTGAAGGAGAAGCCCTGCTCTGTCCAAGTATTACACCGTGATTTTGGGTTCACATGTGGTGAGCCTCAAGTGTTAGTAGATTTTATCTCACCCTCAAAATGTTAGAAGAATTGGAGGAAATTTGTGATGGAGTGCAAGGCAAAGTGTAGGGGATCCATCCGGAAGATCATTTAAGTGTATGAGTATGACAGGGAGAAGGCAAAAATTTATACCACCAAAGGTTGCATCTAAAGGAGAGAATGGAGAAAATAAGGGAAAAGGTCTTAGGAATTACAAAGGGGACGAGTTCAGGTTCCACGTTAAGAATAATCGGTTGTTCCCTGCGGAAATTGTGGGTGACGACAAACAACTCAATGAGATGAAACCTACAAAACCTCGACAAAGTGATTTTTCTTATCAGAGAGATGGTCATGCCTCCTCTGCTTCTTCTAATGGCTGGGACATGACTTATTAAACAATCAACGCTATTATTTTGTTTGTTGGGTAATCATAGGTTTGTTATGCAATAATGTACAAAGAACTCTTATGGTTTGGATTTTAGGGATTTCATATATTGTCACAGAGTCAAGTATTTTTGGGGATTTCATATTTCTTACAGTTTGGGTTTTGGGGATTTCATATTTTGTCAGGGAATCCATCTTCATAGTAGGAAATGTCTGTCCATGAACAGGGGGAATAAGGATATGTATTTCTTTCCAATGTAGAAGACGATCGAACGAGTTGGATAAGCCATCCTGAAATTCCTATAGAGGGATTCGATTAGGGGCCTTTTCAGTCGACATAAAGTTGTATGTGGACATGGAATTGTGTGTCGCAGAGAGGAAAGCCCAAAACAAATTAAAAAATCCTAAACACCAACGACAACAATTCGTACAGAGGCAACAACAAGGTATGAAGGCCCAACATCACTATTGAAACTGTCATCCTCAACGACACTTCACACTTCCACGTGTAAATTTTTATTTGTTGTGAGAAAGAAAAAAATGGACGTCTCCTATTGGCTGGGGTGAACAATGTCTGCTCACCCCAAGGCCGCATAGAAACACTTATTAGCGTAAATATATTTTGAAATCAATTATCTCTCTCTCTCTCTCTCTCTCTCTCTCTCTCTCTCTCTACACACACACACACATATTATTAATATTTTCTAAAATGTTATATACATATTTAATTATTTTTATTATTAATATTTTTTGAAATGTTACATGTCAATTCCATATTAAACATTGAAGGAATTACAAATCTCCCTCATACCTTAAATTAGAAAGATCAAGTACTTTATATATATGTGTGTGTGTTATTTAATATAGATATTGAAATATTTTATTTACGGTTGACATTAATTTTTGTTATTAATATGCTTTTATTTTAAATATTACATGTTAACTAAACATGTAATGAATCACACATCATATATTATCAATAATATTATTATACCTGCCTGAGGCAGTGTATATTGCATTAGGTTGCCTATTGATTTGACATTAATTTCTATTTGACTCAAAAAAATTAAAATTTATCTAATGTTAAACATTATGAATAGAAATTCATGATTTTTTAATAATATTTTAATATATTTATCTCAAAATCTATTGGTTCAAAACTTTAACATGTTATTGCAAAACTCATAATTATTCGTGCAGGTACTCTGCAATCCTATTAAATGTTAGTTCCCAAAGTTCACCTCAATGGGGATTGTGGTGTAGAGGGTGTCTCTTCAACAACCTTATGTGTCCAATTTTAAAATGTCATAGGCCAGTTTTATCAAAGTACCAAGTGTGCCTTAAGTTAATGACACTACTGCGAATAGTGACTCGGAAGTCACGATCGAATCCCTAAAAACTATTCGCATTTATTTGTCTTCAAGCCCATTAAAGTATGATGTAGATTTGACCTTCTACTATGATTGAGTAAAACCACATACTTTATGGAAACATTTTTACGTGATATCACAACTCTCTTTATGGTTGCACCTCACAGTGAAGTTAGTGGAGCCCAACTTTCAGGTAAGAAATTATCATTATGATTCAATTAAATTCTTTGTAACACACTTCCCTCGAACATAATTCTGCGTTCATGTCTCTGACAGCCATGAAAGCCAAGTCATTTCAGTAATAAAATATCCTGAGAATTTATTATCACGGATCAATGTCCTAACATAAAAGTTTATTGTAGTTAGACCAATGTTCAAAATTCAAACCCATCAGGTTGTATTTAATACGTTGGCATCGATGATTTGGGTTTACAACCCTATTTCTGGTCGAAATATTTGCATGGTTCGAGTAGCTTCAAAAGCTGAGAAAATTCTTTGGAGCAGGCAGAAATTACGAGTAGAACCATGATTGTGGTACAAATATAAATGAAACTATGAAACCACGCTGAAATCCATCGCCCATTCGCCAAAAACAAACGTTGGAAATATAAACAAAACTGTGAAATCACGCAGAAATCCATGGCCAGTGGCCACTCCAAAAACAATTTCATGGTTTGGGTCACTTCAAAAGCAAGGACCATAGAAGAACTATGAGCAGACATATGTATTTTTGAAAATAATTATAAAATAATATTAAATTTACACATTCTAAGTTTATATTCAAAATGAAATGAGATTAATTGGAATGATACTTATTACATGTCTCATTTCCATACTAAATAGATCTCTCATATATATATATATATATAGTAACTATATAGAAAATTATAATAAAAGAATAAAGTATCTTATCAACAAACACTTAACCAATTTGCACCAATTTAAACTTTTTACATAATACTAGCAATACCTATATGCAATCCCATAAGCAATATATGTTATGTATTTTTAGAAATAATTGTATAATAATAATAAATTCACACATTCTAAATTTATATTCAAAAAGAGATGAAATTAATTGGAACAATATTTATTATATGTCTCATTTCCATATATATATATATAGTGAATATATAGAAAATTATAATAAAAGAATAAAGTATCGATCAACAACTTAACCAATTTGGTTGGTAAAACTTGTAATAAGGGAAATCTATTTTTGGAAGTCAAACACCTTCCCCTCTCTCTCCCACACAACAACACAAAAACATACATGTATTTTATATATACATGCATGTCTTATTTTATCTACAAAACAAAATATCGACTAATAAATATGTTGTTCAACTACATCATGCTTACCCAAGAAGTTGGGATTAACTATAACAATAATTTATCTAATGTTAAACATTATAAATCAAAATTCATGATTTTTTAATAATATTTTAATATATTTATCTTAAATTCTATTGGTCCATATCTTTAATATGTTAGTGCAAAATGCATGGTTTTTTCGGCACATTTTTCACTCCTTCCCTAAAGGAAAACAAATTGTGCACACATTTACATATTTTGATGAAATTTGGCTGTCATAGCATATTTTGATGTGGTTTCATGGCTCAAACTTCTATTGTGGCTATTTATTATTCTTAATGAACTATCATACCCATTATTAAAAGATAATAAATAATAAATGTATTCTTTTTTGCCTAAATGTAATTTTGTGCAATTGTTGAGATATATACAATTGTAACTTTTTATTTTTATTTTTTTTAAAGTTAACTATATTTAAACTAACCAAGTAATAGCTACCATGTAGCCCTTGTTTTGACATGCAATTTGTCAACTCCATATTAAGTTAAAGATTTATATATCTCTCTCATGCTAAGGAGTAAATTTTTATTTTTATTTTTTTACTTTCAATTGCATTTGTCTCTCTATAAAGTTGATTTAAAATTAACGTGGAAATTGAAATGTTTTATTTATGGTTGAAATTGAATATTTTGGCTATTACTATTTTTTTTGTTATTGTAAGTATTATATTATTATTATCCATATCACCAAATGGAATGGATATTAGGCTAACCACCTATTAATTGAGTCAAACACGTGAAATATTTTTCTATTTAATAAAGTGTAAAATTAAAATTTATTTTTCTATTTTCTGCAAAAAAAAAAAAATATTGGCATTTATCTCTCATGTGATTAGGTGTCAATTTCAAAATGTTATTGGGCAATGCCTTGTTTAATGAACCCTTTATGACAAGCCTAAAAAAGACTAAACAAAACTTACCACATAGAGATGTAATGTCCTTAAAATTAAAACACATTATGAAAAGCTCATTGTTCAATCATACAAATGTCTTATCATTAAAAATACATCACATTGTTAGACTGCCTCCGTGTTGAAAACATTGTTGTGAAAACATTGTTGTACTTTCTCTTTACACCTTCAGTGCAAAGTTCAAAAATTAGTGAACTCATCTATCCAAGCCATTTGATCAAACAAAGCGATACAAAAAGGCATGAGCAATAATCTAGAACACCTTTTCACAAACCTTGAAGATTCTGCAATCCCAGCGTGCAAGAAACGCTTACCTAAAAAAAGAAAAAAACAAGCCCAATATGGTTCAATTCCTTGAAGCATTCATAGACGAGTGTATTATTAGATGGCTAGGTGAGTGAAGCGTCCCTGTCATGGGGCAATGTCATTGGATTTACTTAACTAAGTAAAATTTATTTCCATATGTAATTTTGTCGTATGTTTTAGACAATCAAGGTAAGACAATATTATCTGAAGGATACTTAGCTTAAGAAAATATTCTTTGAAGGGTATTTAGCTTTCAAGTACAACAAACCTATAGTCGACCATGGGCATGGCCATAACATAGCATGTGCAGGATATTAATTTCAACTACACTAAATGGTCAGGGTTTGGTGACCGTCGTTTGGTGATGTCGTTAATACTAACTTCGTGCAACAAACACCGTGAGCTAACAACGTTGGCAATTTGTGTTGGTTTTATTAAACCAAAGGTCTAATTATGCCCCCATTCCAATTAGATGAAATGTCAGAGTTGGTTCATACTTTTCAAAGTTCAATAATTAAACAAAGCGGTAGGGACAACCAACTATGCAGTCTTGTTTTCAAATATAACGTTATGTGACAACATTTCCCTCAAACTGGGTTATAGAGGAACTCTCGATGTAAATGAACAATTTACATTAAAATCCTTTTAAAATTATTGTTTTCCCCTATTTGTCATACAAATCTCATAGTATTGTGATTGCAATTTATTATTATGTCACGACATAACAATGAATTCTATTATCCATGTATTTTTTATGTCGATAGGAATTATATTGTGGGGTTATTGTTGGTGACACTGTTGAGATTCGTCGTCCTCAACAAGTGTCACAACGAAACAAACCTCAACAATGCCTCCTGACCCATACAAGAGGTCGCTTATTTTCTCATCCAACGCACAGAGTATCAGAACCTTGTCGTCCAATGCACAGTCTCAGAACCTTGAAGTCCATCTCATCTAGGAACTGATCTGATGTAATCCAAAAACAATTGCACTCCATGTACGTGCTTGGGAGGATTTCCCAACCTGGGATTGGGCTTCTCCCTCCACCTCTCCCGTGTCAGCTGTGCCACATATGCAACAATATTAGCATTGCATTTACTCCTCACCTTGGTTACCTCTTTCCCCTCTCCAATTCCAATGGAGGATAGTACATTCTCGAGCTTTTGGACATAAGCATTTTACCTTCTTCCAGATGTAATCTGAACGTGCCTTTCCTTAGGTCTTACAAGATCTTCCACGGGGGCTGGAGCCGAGTGCTTGGAAAATATACACCCCATCCCTCACACACTGCAGCTCACGAGATATGTTCATGTTGATTTGTTTAGCTTGGGAGGTAATCCAAGCCCTAGGGTTTAGGGTTTGGAGGAAAAAGCGCCACAAGGGAAGCTTTTGGGCTTGGAACCCAAGTATGGGATTTTGCACCGATCGTGATTTGGGCCAAAATCGTGATGAAGAAATGACATGTGATGGATAAGGATGATAGTGCCCGATGATATGATTCAAACGCATCGAGAATCGTCCAAATCCGAGTTATCATTAGAGATAAATGAATTTTTGAAGTTGACTATGTAATTATTGGTTGCCAAGTTAGGTCAGCTTGGTGTAAAATGGTGCCAATAGATGGGTCTCTTCAAATTAATTCGTGGAGGCGTTAAAGGCTATAAATTGAATATTTTTTGGAGTCATTTGATCATCCGTTTGGTGCAATACACTCCAAATATCACTTCTGAAACTTCGTTGAGCAAAGAGGCTGCAACAAAGGAGCTAAAGGATAGCGTGGAGGAGCAACATAGAGGTATGTTGAAGGGATGCTTATTGTCGGTGATAATAGATCCTTTCAATGGTTGTTTGGGCTTACTTCAAGGTTTTTCTTGGGCTCAGATTGCGGGAAATGAAGACCACAGCAAGGAGATAAGGGTGGAGACTGTGTTAAGGGTAAAACAATGCCATAGAAGGGTTATTTTGTGAAGGTCGCAGCCCTTGGAGGAGCAATGAAGGAGGTTAAGTCTGTTGGACGCTTACATATTGGCTAGAGCAATGTTTGAGGGGTGCCAGATTGCTACAAGAGTGTTGTGTGGTAGGCCGCAGGGCATGCCACAATAACAAAGGATTGCGTGGGCTGTTTAGAGGGCTAGTTCTAGCCCTTACCCTCAGTGTGGAGGAGGAGTGTCCCTCCTATCCAAGGCCGCAGTTTGTCAAGGTTGTTTGAGGTTTGTTCAGTGGTTGTTGCAGCTTGTAAAGTACCCTAACTAGGAGAAAAAGACAACAACATTATGACATCAGAATTGAAGTAAGGATGGAGGTGTATTGGGTCAAGTATTGATCAGTTTTGGATAATTTTTTGAGAATCCCGTTGAAGCCAATTGTATGACCTTTCAAGGTGGTGAAGCATCATACTAGGAGCAGATTCAACAGTGATGATATTGGGAGCCATAAGATTGTTGGAGGGCAGCGTGTTGGCTACCCAAAGTAGCCTTAGACGAGCTATCTAGAAGGACGAAGAGCAGTTGAAGGTTGGGTGAAGATAGGTGATGAAGAAGCAACACTTTGATGGAATAAAGTGGTTGTTAGACTAGAATATTGGAGCTCGAATGTTGGCCAACCTAGAGAGAAAATTGGATTTGCCTAAGTACACTCTACAGAAGGATGTGCAACAATGTTACGTGGCAGCCCTTCTGGAGTCTCGATGTGTAGATGCCTTGATGGACTAAGGAATTACTAGTGAGTAGTATGGAAGCGAAGGATTGACAGGATGAGATACGACATTGTGTTTGTCAATGTATCTTGTATACCATATAATGTTGTATTATTCAGATTTGGTTTAATATAACAAAGATTGGGGATTGTACATTATTGTACAATTTTTCTTAAAACTGTGTATATTGTGCATATGTGATTTACTGCTTTATATTTTCTGTTGTGCGAAGTAGTTTATGGTTAAGAATCTTGGTTTGGTAGCGTCAATTATTTAAGACTCTAACCTAAACCCAACGTCATGGAAATTCAACATGGTATCAGAGTGTATCTAAGCTACTTTGGAAGCTAGTAAATCAGAGTTTACGCAACGAAGTACAACATGAGAGGGAGTTTGTCACATTGTGAGTAAAGGAGTCACTACAATGTCAAGTTGTAGGTAGGTCTCTGGTATGAGGATAGGTTGGAAGGATTGTCCAACTACACTCCTTGTAGCGAAAGGATACAGTTGGTCTTGCAAGTCAATAGGATATGGAATTTTGCCGAGAAAAAGTTCAAGCAACCAACCGACCTTAAGGAGCTGGAAATATGGGAATATTTTGATACGAAAGGGAGGATGATCATCCTTGATGATGTGAATGATTCCTTGATACCTCATGTGTTCAGGAATAAAAATGTATATGAGATGTGGATGGATCTTCAGAATTTGTTCCAAAATAAGAACGAGAATCGAGCACTGGTATTGGAGGATAAATTGAAATCCACCAAGATGATAAAGAGTGAAGGAATGACTTCGTATCTAACAAGTTTGTCTCAGGTCCGAGATGAGCTTGCTACCATTGGGGTCAAAGTTTAGGATGCAGAGATGGTAAGGATTTCCTTCAAAGGGTTCACCGAGGAATGGAAGCTGCCAGACTGTAATAGAATATGGGATGACTTCATTTAGGAAGAGTTGTGAGACGAGATATTCATCCATCCAGGAAGGAAGATGAGGACATGGCTCTTGCATCAAGAATGAAGTGTAAGCTGCAGAAGGACTTGAGTAAAATCAAGTTTCAACTGTGGTGAGATGGGTCATTTTTCACCAAGATGTCTGTTGAAGACAAGAGATGACGAGAAAGGGAAGAAGAAAGTAAATCATATCATCGCTTCAGCAGAGATGGATGATCTCGTCATGAAATTGGAAGAGGAGTATTTTGCTATGATTTCTCATTTCTCGTAGGGTACTATTTGAGAGGATTGATGGTACGTGGACAATGGTGCAACAAAGCACATGACAGGGTCACAGGAGGTTTTTGAGACTTTAGTTAAATGGGACTTGAAGTTGCACATAGTTTTGGGTGACAAGAGTAAGTTGAAGATCCGAGGATTGAGGGTGGCGCCATTTAGGATGGAGATAAGACCTATGATGTAGGTATAGGATGTATTGTTTATACCAGGACTCAGATATTGTGTTATTTCCATCTTGATGATGGAGATGAATGGGTTTGAGGTCTTGTTCCAGGATGGGAAGGAAAGACTCAGGCCTAAAGGCTCTAAGTAGATGGGATTTTGCTTGGATTCAGGGAGCATGGTATCTATAGGTTGACAGGAAAGCTTGAGGATCATGGGAAGAATCAGGGGTAGGTATCGGTTCCAGAGAAGCAAGAGCAGGTGCAGGCATCAAAGAAGAAGGTACTGGTTCTCGAGAAGAAGGTACACTTTCCAGAAAAGGTCCAGGTTCTAGAGACTAAAAGGGAGTCAATTTCTAGAGGAAGTTTGCAGTTTTAGAGGGAGTCATTGCAACCCAAGAAGAGCATTTGGTCAGTGGCAAGAAAGAGTGCTTCCACATCTGGCATGACAGAACCATGGCGAGATTCGAAAGTGGTACAGGAGAAGAAAAATAAGCAGCAGGATTCCAATGACAATGACACTTCTGAGCACTGCGTAGTTCACTGTACAAGGATTGTTGTGATTGTGAGTGCCAAGAGGTAGGATAGTGTTGTGAGTAGTGATGATGAAGAAAAAGTACTTCCTAGTCATGGAGGTACCTACCTTGCTAAGAGGAAGTTTTGATTTGTGTAGCTTGGGAGGTACTCCAAGCCCTAGGGTTCAAGGTTTGGAGGACAAAGCGCCACAAGGGCAGCTTTGTGGGCTTGGAACCCAAGTATGGAGTTTTGAACCCATCATGATTTGGGCCAAAACCGTGATGAAGACATGACATATTATGGATAAGGATGATAGTGCTCGGTGATATGATTCCAACGCATCAAGAATCGTCTGAATCCAAGTTGTCGTTATAGAGAAATGAATTTTTGAAGTTGACTATGTAATTATTGGTTGCCAAGTTAGGTCGACTTGGTGTAAAATGATGCCAATAGAGGGGTTTCTTCAAATGAATTGATGGAGGCCTCAAAGGCTATAAATTGAAGATTTTTTAGAGTAATTTTATCATCCATTTGGTGCAATACACTCCAAATATCACTTGTGAAATTTCATTGAACAAAGAGGCCACAACAAAGGAGCTAAAGGATAGAGTGGAGGAGCAGTGACAAAAGATCCTTTTAAGGGATGTTTGGGCTTAGTTAAACATTGTTCTTGGGCTCAAGTTGTAGGAAATGAATGCCGCAACAAGGAGATAAGGGTGCAGGCTATGTTAAGGGTAAAACAATGCCATAAAAGGGTTGTTTTGTGAAGGCCGCAAACCTTGGAGGAGTATAGAAGGAGGTTAAGTCCATTGGAGGCTTGCGGATTGGCTAGAGAAGTGTTTGAGGGGTGCCAGATTGCTACAAGAGTGTTGTGTGGTAGGCCACGGGCCATACCACAACAACAAAGCATTGCTTGGGTTGTTTTGAGGGCTAGTTCCATCCCTTACCCTCAGCGTAGAGGAGGAGTGTCCCTCCTAGCCAAGGCCACCGTTTGTTAAGGCTATTTGAGGGTTGTTCAGTGGTTGGTTAGTGGTTTTTGTAGCCTGTAAAGTGCCCTGAATAGGAACAAAAGATAACAACAATATGACAACAGACTTGAAGTAAGGATGGAGGTGTATTGGGTCAAGTATTGACAAGTTTTGGATCATTTGTTGAGAAGCCTGTTGGAGCCAATTGTATGACCTTATGAGGTGGCGAAGCATCATACTAGGAGATGATTCAGCATTGAAGATATTGGGAGCCATAGGATTTTTGGAGGGTAGCATGTTGGCTACCCAAAGTAGCCCTATATGAGCTAGCTTGAAGGACGAAGAGAAGCTGAAGGTTGGGTGAAGATAGCTGCCGAAGAAGCAACACTTTGATGGACTAAAGTGGTTTATATCCTGGGATATTGGATCTCGGGTGTTGGCCAGCCTAGAGAGCAGATTGGATCAATCCAAGTACACTCTAAAGAAGGGCGTACAACAATGTTAGGTGGAAGACCTCCTGGAGTCTCGATGTGTAAATGCCTTGATGGACTAAGGCACTACTAGTGAGCATTATGGAAGCGAAGCACCGACAAGACAAGATATGATATTGTGTTTGTCAGTGTATCTTGTATACCATAGACTATTGTATTATTCTGATTAGGTTTAATATAATAAAGATTGGGGATTGTACATTATTGTACAATTTTGTTTAAACTGTGTATATTGTGATTTACCGCTTTATATTTTCTGCTTTGCAAAGTAGTTTATGGTTGAGATTCTTGGTTTGGTAGCGTCAATGATTTAAGACTCTAACCTAGACCCAAGGTCATGAAAATTCAACAGTTCACAACTATCCATAGCTCAATTCTAACAACATAGTATAGAATCTGGAATCCAATCCATTGTTTCAAACCTTAATCAACGAAACCTCGAAGTCTATAGCCTGATTCCCTGTTATTTACACTACAGCAACTCACATGAATTTTTCATTAGTATCCCTGACTGTTTCGGATTTATGCAGGAACGCAATAATATACAGAAATAAACATAAACATAGAGATGCAACAGAAATTAAACTTCATTTCATTAATATCATTTAATAGAAATATGCTTACAAACATAATAAGAATAAAATAGCTAGTGCACTGGTAGCTTATCTCTGAGAAGATATGTGATGGCTACAGGCCTCTAAACTGTGTTACAATGAGGCTTGAAGGCATATTTATTGTTGAGAAACAATGGAAAACCCTAAACACCCAAAAACCTAACCCTATGAGATGAAGCGCCAAAACTATGGGCCGAGTTTGGGTAAATTGGTACCTCAACTTCCCGGGGACGTAACTTTGGCATATGATCTCCGTTTGATGCGCTCAATACCTCGTTAGAAATATCTATCCGAGGACATAACTATGTTCCCGTTTTTCCCAAAAAATGTCGTTTAGGGCCTCAAAATGGCTCTGGAAGTTCAGGACCCGAAACACTGCTAAAAATAGTAAACTGTGTGAAAAATGAAAAACTAAAAGAAACAATGATGGGGGTCCAAGTGGAATAGGTGGGTGGCCACCAATATGCACCTGGATCATTCCTCCCCCCTTAGGAAGAAATGGTCCCCATTGCATTGAGTTCCTCGATGAGATGACGAAAATTCTGTTGAACTTGGTCCCTGGTGAGCCACTTGCCTTGGCGATGGTGTATGGCCCATATTGGAGTAGGCGAAGCTTGCAGTGGAGTCCAGCAAGGCTCTCCTTCTGCAAATGTAGGCACACTTTTTTGCCCAGCTAGAATTTGTGTGGCACTCGATGCTGATCATGACACTTCCTGTAATTCGCATTAGATTTGTCCGAGATGTCGTGGACCTGCTGGCGGACGTGCTAGATGCGTTCAATAAATTTGGTTGCTTTATTAGCCTCAGAAAATACATGATTGGATTATGTCTGTGTGGCCTCATGAGGTATGGAAACATCAGGCGATGGTGTGCCAGGGGTCAGATCAATGGAATGCTTGACCTGATAGTGTAAAGGAGCCTCAGTGGGCGAGGAGAAAATATCCTCGTATTCCTCCACGACTTTGTCAATCTGTCGATGCCATGCAGGGGAGCCCTGTTTGGAGGCTATGACCATAATATTATTATTGCCCCGTAGGTGAATTGTAATGAAAATAAATTTCCTGGTTTGGGAAACAATCTTACTGTGTTGTTTTGCAGTAGTAAAAGAGATGGTAGGAGGCGGTATAACCTCCGGTATCTCGTACAATTGATTTCCCAAAGTAATAACAATAGAACGAGGCCTAGACTCATACACAACATGTCACTTCCACAAGTATGGTTGGCCTAGTAATACATCAGACTCATCAAGAGGAGAAAAATCACACAATAGCTCATCTGTGAATGACTTGATGTTGTACGGAAGGGGGCACTGCTGGCGGACGCAGAGATCTATTCCTTGGTGAAGCCCCCGATGTTATATGGCTATGGGTGTGTTATGGTTGGTAGGCCAAGTCGCTTCATGACCTTTGTTGAAATGAGGTTCTTTTGGCTTCCACTATCGACAAGGAATTGCAGTGGAGAACCCTTCACCTACATCTACGAATGGAAGAGGCACTCTCCCTCCTATGGATCCTTGGGATCCTCCCTCTGGATCTTGGTGGTGGTAACAATGGCACTAGTGTGAGGATTTTACAGTTGAAATAATAAACATTTACTGAGAGAAATACACATAAAGAACCCAACAACAAATCATAAACATAAACACAGATGTTTAACCGGGAAAACCCCAAATCCGGGGAAAAACCCATCCTAATGAAATTTCATTAAACATTGGCCAAAACCCTGGCCAATCCGGCCAAGTGAGCCTTCACCGCTCACCTCCATGCCTGCATTACAATGAATTCTTCCCAACCTTTTTATAGGCTCCATTACATGCAATACCATGGGTCAAAACCATGGGTGCACAAAACCATGTGCCCCAAAACCACTACTATTTACCCTGGTCAACTTTGACTCTATCCCGAATCAAGTTTACCTAACAACTAGAATCCGCATCAATGATCTGCTTCCCTTTGTCATCGCCCTTGTTTGGTTCTGACTCAGGATCAAAACATGCATATGATTCGGGTGCCTTCAGTTCGACCACCAACGACTGTTTGTCCCGACATTCATTTGTGCTGTGAGTGGGGATGTTATGAAATTCACACCACTTCCCTGTGTCCTTCTTTGTATTTTTGGTGTTGTTTTGAGTCGCTCCGCTTTGGCTTTTCCCCTTGTTCTGCAGTTCGGGGGCATCTTTCCTTGGCTTCGGATTCACGGATCCAAAGTCTCACTTCTTTTGCCTAAATTCCTGCTCGATCTTGGTGGCATAGCGATATGTCGTGTCAAGCGAGGTAATGTCAAGGAAATCCATTTCCTCATGAATGTATTTGTGCAAACAACTATGGTACTTGAGCACCAAATGTATCCCTGAATATTTAATACCCAACTTTGTGTGCAGGGTATGGAACATATTCGCAAGTTGGATCCATTTGCCATCGCAACATGGTCCATTGGATGTACTTGTTCTCATAGCTCCCCACGGGGTAATATTGTTCCTTGATGCTATTTCAAAATGAATTCCAAGTGGGTGCTGTTGAGAACAGAGAGGGTTCCCTCTCATCCTTTTGCTCACAATAGGTTTCCCACCAATATTTGACATGGGGGGTGGCTTTGAGGAGTGCAAAAGTAATATTTTATCGGTCGGAGAAATCATGGACCGAGAAATACCCTTCCAACCAATTCAACCATCTATCTATGGCGTTTGCATCTATCTGGCCTTCAAATACATGAATGTCAACGTTGACTTGTACCTTTAAAGGAGTGGTGCCTCCAGAGTGGCTGCTAGATGTAGATGAGCCACCGGTGGGCAGCTGTTGAAGGATACGGGCAAAGTTATCCATCATCGTGTTCCTCTTTTTCTCAAGGGCCTCCTCGAGCAATAATTTAATAAGATTCCCTGCTCCCTTGTCTTTCTTTTCTTCCACCATGGGAGGTCATCGGGGTTTTCGAGGTTGATATTGCAAGGGTTCAACCAGATCGAGCCCTGAATCCTTATACCCTGACCTCGTTGGGGACATGCAAAGAAAAATAGAGAAAGAGCAGACCTCTCTGATACCACTAATCCGGATTTATGCAGGAACACAATAATTTACATAAATAAACATAAACACAGAGATGCAATGGAAATCAAACTTCATTTCATTAATATCATATAACATAAATATGCTTACAGACATAATGGAAATAAACTAGCTAGGGCGTTGGTAGCTTATCTCTAAGAAGAGATGTGGCAGCTACAGGCCTCTGAACTGTGTTACAATGAGGCTCGAAGGCCTATTTATTGTTAAGAAAAAATAGAAAACCCTAAACATCCAAAAACCTAACCCTAGGAGATGAAGTGCCAAAATTATGGGCCCTATTTGGGTAAATTGGTACATCAAATTTTTGGGGACGTAACTTTGGCATATGATATCCATTTGACGAGCTTAATACCTCGTTAGAAATATCTATCTGAGGAATACAACTCTTGCTCCCGGTTTTCCCAAAAAACGTCGTTTAGGGCCTCAAAATGGCTTCGAAAGTTCATGACCCGAAAAACTGCTAAAAATAGTAAACTGTGCGGAAATTGAAAAACTGAAAGAAACAATGGTGGGGGTCCAAGAGGAATAGGTGGGTGGCCACAAATATCCACCTGGATCACCAAATCAATTTGCATAAATTCATAAAGAAATGGAATTTGATCCACTGCTTCAAAACCTAATCCACCAAGCCTCAAATTCTAGAGCTCGCTGCACTGTTCTTTACACAATGACAACTCATGAGACCTGTCACACAGCTGCCCACAACTCCATTTATTCTTCTTCTTCTTCCTCCTTTCAGTTTCATTTTGCGATGGTTCCACTGATCGGTTCGAAAAACATACTGCTGGTCCCGATGACATCCATTTCGAACCTCAGAATCCATGTCGATAGACAATACTACTAATCATTTATTTTATTAACCTTCTTCCCTCGTTCAAGAAAACACAATACATGAATCAATCCCAATAAATTAACTGGTTAAAAAAGAAGAAGAAGAAGAAGATCATACATAAGGAAAAAGGAGATGTCAATCTTACTTACTGACAATGGATATCGGCGGTATTATCGTCGAGGATCTTTTCATGCGATTTGGAACCGCCCTTATTTAATGTCACCCATCCATTTTGATTTTCGATACGCCAAATTCCCATGAGAATTCCTCTAGAGATGCGATCATATTAAGTTTATTTGTACTCTTCTACGCGGCTCCCTTCACTCAAATTTCAATGCACTGATTCGAGGGAGGACCCCGGATCAGTCATCACGTGGACGGTGTTGAGCATTGTAAACTTTAGGGTTTTCACTGTATAACAATTTGATTTTCTGTTCTGGTCTCTCATTTGGATGCTGACAGATTTCTAGCTGCATTCTTATCCGAATACCTGTTACGTCGAAGCTCTGCAAATGAGAGAGATTGGAACATGTCTGCACGCAGAGCACCATTCAACTTTACTTAACAAGTATAGGCTTCCCTTTTCCTGCGTTACGCTACAGTTCTTCTGTGAGATTAACTATATTCTTAAACTTTCATTTCATTTTTTTCTACTGTTTTAATTCCAGTTTTAGTTTTATACAAAGAGGAAACCTTTCAATTTGATAATGGCATCTCAACATACTCATTATCGTGGGTTTCGTTATTCCCGCTCCTATTCCTCACTGAACTCGAGCCCAGTTAATTTCGACGTCATTGGTAAGAATTATTAACGATGTTCATGGTTGCTTAAATGAATTCTATTTTAATTAATTCGATTTACAAATATGCCATCGACAGAATGGGTTAATCAACCCTATCTCATCTCTTAAACGACGTTAACTGGTTGTTGTCAATTTACAATTTTGGTAATCCCAAATTTCTAGTAATGTCTTGAAATTTCTTTCTTTTCATTACTTCTATATTTCATTCCATATCCCGCTTCCTATCAATTTGTAGTAATTGCGTTTTCTACTTCGGTATTATGATACCATTTGTGTTCACAATTTCCACGCTTATACTTAATCGATTTCTATGTGTGTTCTTGGTTTCTAGAGGGCGTAAAGATCCCATACCCATAAGGTATTGGACGTTTTTAGCTCGCTGTTTATCGTTTTCATTCTTTTTCTTACTATATATTTATTTATTATTATTATTATTTATTATTTTTATTTTTAAATTTTGTTTTTTCCCTCTATAATTTTGTATAGTTAATTTATGGTGTTGCTATGTCCAGGTAAGCACACTACGCCACTGTACGCTGCAAATCAAGTTCACTTTCCACTTTTTCAATTTGGGTTTGCAATTTGTGTTAATCGGTCATTCACTGTTATACAGGCTGGTCTTAAAACATCGTGGAAGATTCAACATTCTAATCATGGTCTCCTATTTGAAATTTCGCATTTGTTTTTTTTTTGAAATTCTTGGTTGATGTTCATCAATGTAATATAATTGGATTGTATTTATTACCCTTTTAGTTTCATTTAAAGAGATAACTCAAGGTACACATGTACCCACATACTTTTCTTTCTAAGCATTATATTACATATTGCTCTATATTTTCCATTGTTACAGTTAGAGATCTTTTATTAAAAAAAAAAAACATAGATGCCTTATTCTAATACACATTTGTCACCATTAATATATAACAATCTCCTTTATTCACAATTGTTATATTTCTCTTAAGTATATTGTTCTATTGCATACTATATTGTGGCTCTGTTGGATTTGCAAATTGTAAGAAATGTATAATCATATTTTGTGGCTCTGATGTAATAACTGATTCTGGTTCACTGTTAGGATTTTTCCATCTTTATCAGTTCTTGGTATAACAATACAATATCATGTATATATATATATATATATATATATATATATATATATATATATATATATATATATATATATATGTATATATATATGCAGTTTACTAATCTTTACTGAACTGTACAATTTGTTTGAGACAATCAACATTTACATATATATATAGACATAGTTTCTGTTCATGTAGTTTCTTCATCTCTTTTCTTTAAGATGTGCAAAAATTCATCTGTTGTATGATACCGTATCCAAGTTAGTATATAATGTCTGAATTTATCATGTGTGTACATTGGTTTTTCTTTTGGTATCACTTACCTTAATACAATATAGCTATCAATATGCCTTTTAAATTTTATGCTCTTATCTAATTCTTCAAGGATAAAATATATCTAGTTTACAGGCTTTGCAACAATTACCTTAGCTTTTCTATTTTATGCACAAATATTTCCTTATGTTTACAAAGCAAAAATGTCTTTTATTTACATTACTATTTCAGATTTCTGTTCAATATTAGTATACTGTTCCAAGTTATGTCTGTCTCTCTAAGGTTCAATTCTGAAACTCTTTTTTGTACTTAATACAGTGGTGTATAACTGTACAGTAGATCCTAGCTATAACTGTAATGAAACTATTTATTTCATATATGTAGCTTAATTTAGATTATAGATTTTGATTCTTGATGATCTAAATAGTTTATTAATAGAATTCTCAATTAACTAAACTATAGCAAAGAAATTCTTTGTGAGGTACCTAACCTCAGATTTAAACCTGTCACAGGGTTTAGACATTCTGAGAGTTGGTCCTCTACAGACTATGTCTATACAACCATGCAGATTTCAGCATTTCTGCTGTAGTAAAATCGGTTAAATGTATAGGTCCTCCCTATATTACTGTAACTGATAAATTCTCAGATATATATTCACCAAATTTAACTTAACCACTCACATTAACATAATTGTTTCCTAATCATCCAAAATTCATCACAACATTAGAATTTTAAGTAAAAACCATTTTCAATTGAATGTGGATACCACTTAGGTCTGACTAATTGCCTCCCAACTGTAGTGTTCTTTCTCTGTAACTCACCCCCACGCAAAGATCCTTTTCTCCAACAATAGACAACCCTTTTTCTATCTAGAAAAAACTTATTTAAGCTTGCTTACCCCAGCCTGTTTCCCTTAACTGCGTCCAATTAATTCAGGATGTTGTATTCCTGTTTGCCTAGGCTTTCCCTCTATTTCTTCCACAAAGGTACTTTTAAAGCTAGCTTTTCTGCTTTTCCAGCTTTATTCCACCTCTTTCCAATAATTTCCTCTTTATTGGGGTAATTAGATATTTATCTCCAAATGTAATTTTAATATCTTACTTTATACCTTCCAACAATTTCTGGAAGTTTGGGAAAGTCTTACAACCTTATCCATCCTCATGGATTGGGTTTTCAGATCTCAAATCTCAATTTAGTCATTGCACACATAATTTTCCATTTTAATTTATTAATTTAAAATAATAAAATAAATCCACATAATAGTTTTTCCATTGGGGTCCACTTTAACCCTTTGGACTTGTTCAATTGTCAAATTAAAAGAATAGCAAACTGGGGATATTACATATTTCCCCTCTAAAAACTATTAGAAAATTATATATTACAAAGCAATGCAACACATAAAATATGCAGAAAACACAAGCACACAAAACAGATCAAACTAGAGAGACACAGATATACGTGGTTCACCCAGTTTGGGCTACGTCCACTCCGAACAACCAGTCCTTGCTTTCTATTATCCAGCAAAATGAAGATACACAACCTACAACAGATCCACTGTCATATCCTCTGTTCTCTCACACAGTCTCCCTATATGTTTCTCTCTTTGAGAATACACATACAATGCACAGCCGCAATACAATACCCTAATACAAGAGAGGGGTTGCCTTCTAGGGCAAAAAAACCCTAAACAAAACATAACTTCTACTGTCAGATCATTCGCCTAATGAACGACCCAGATTGACTAGAAATTACTATACTTTTACAAGGCAATTTTACATCTTTTTTTAGCTTCGGGAGTGCTACCCCCGAAACCCTGGACCCCCCAGGCAGTGTTTATTTACGGGCCGCATTGCCACCCCATTAAGGTACAAGGGTCCAACGCTGTGATACAAAATAAACAAGATAATCAGGCTCCACACCCAACATTCTCCCACTTGGAGACTGATTGTAGCAACTCCATCGCTGCTTCATTTGTTGACAATGACTCCTCTTTGGACCTGGTTGTTTCTCATATTCATCGTCATCTTTGAAGACCAAATTGAAACTGAGCATAATCTTAGTTTCTCCTAGTTACAACTTTTGTTAGAATATCTGCAGGATTTTGGCTAGTATGTATCTTTTCCAGCTTCAACTGTCCATCTTCCAACACTAACCGTATGAAATGGCACTTGAGATGTATGTGTTTAGTCCTGGAATGAAATGTTGAGTTCTTTGCAAGATGAATGGCACTTTGGATATCATTATATAACGTGCCCATATCATTCTTCTTACCCAATTCATCCATAAACCTTTGTAACCAAATCATTTCTTTACTAGCCTTTGTAGCACCAACATACTCTGCTTCTATTTTTGAAAGTGCAACAACACTTGGGAATTTTGAAACCCAACTGACAGCTGTTCCACCTACAGTAAATACATATCCTGTAGTGCTCCTCCTGTTATCTCTGTCACTTGCCATATCTGCATCGACATATCCTTGTAGAGCAATGTTTGAACCACCAAAGCATAATGCTTGATTTTTGGTACCTCTCAAATATTTGAGAATCCATTTCACTGCCATCCGATGTTCTTTTCCTAGATTGTTCATGTAATTGGTTACAACTCCCACTGCATGTGCAATATCAGGCCTTGTGAAGACCATTGCATACATTAAGCTTCCAATTGTTGATGCATATGGAACTTTAGATATATAGTCCATTTCTTCTTGGGTCTTGGGGTACATCTCCTTCCTAAGTTTGAAATGGCCAGCAAAAGGTGTACTAACTGGTTTTGCATTCTGCATATTAAATATTTTCAACACCTTTTGTATGTACTCATTCTGAGACAGTGTTAATTTGTGATTTTTCCTGTCTCTAGTTATTCTCATACCAAGGATTTGTTTTGCAGCTCCCAAATCCTTCATTGCAAATGAATTTGCCAATTTTATTTTGATCACATTTATTTCCTACATGTTAGACCCTGCAACAAGAATTTCATCTACATACAATAACAATATAATATGGCTTCCATCATTTTTCATTTTTCAGATAAACGCAGTGATCAGAGTGACATCTAGTATAACTTTGTTCAGACATAAACTTGTCAAATTTTAGATACCACTGCCTTGGAGCCTATTTTAAGACATACAAGCTCTTCTTTAGCTTGCACACTAATTTTTCTTTCCCTTTGACCTCATATCCTTTTGGTTGCTGCATATAGATCTCTTCCTCCAAATATCCATGGAGAAATGTTGTCTTTACATCTAACTGTTCAAGATGAAAAACTTATGCTACTACAAGACTTAAAATAGTTCTGATTGAAGTCATCTTAACAACAGGAGAAAATATTTCATCAAAATCAATACCTTTCTTCTGTGCAAATCCCTTCACCACAAGTCTAGCTTTGTACTTCTGTTTTCCTCCATCTTCTTCCTTCAGCCTGTAAACCCATTTATTTTGAAATGTAGTTTTACCTGTAGGCAACCTGACTAGGTCCCAAGTCTGGTTATGCATTAAGGAGTCCATATATTCTTTCATGGCTAGCTCCCACTTCTTCCTGGTTTCAACCTGCATTTCTTCTTCACAACATTCAGGTTCACTAGAATTAGTCAACAATAAATAATATAATGAAGGAGAGTATCATTTAGGGGGTCTACTTATCCTGGTAGATATTCTGACACCACTTTCAGGTGTTTGAGGTGCCTGTTGGTGTTGTGGTGGTTGTTATTGTTGTGTCTGTTGATTATTATTATTTTCAGACACCTTTACTTTTTATGTGATCTCATCAAGAACTATGTATTCTTTATTTTCTTTTCCATGTTTCTTTTCCTGCAACTGATTCTTGTACAAGAACTTTTCATTGGATATTACATCTCTGCTGCTAATGATTTTGTGATTTTCATACTCATATAAGTGATAACCAAAATCATTAACACCGTATCCAATAAAGGTACATTTCTTTGATTTTGCCTCAAGCCTTGTTCTTGTTTTCTTTATTAATATGGACAAAGGCCTCATAGCCAAAAGGCTTTAAAAAAGAGTACTTTGCCTTTTTACTTGTCCATGCTTCCTCTGGAATACCACCATCCAAGGAACTTGAAGGCCCTCTGTTTATTAGATAAACAACAGTATCTACAGCATATGCCCAAAATTGTAAAGGCGATCCTACATGCAATCTCATGCACCTTGCATGCTCCATGATTGTTCTATTCATCCTTTCCGACACCATTTTCTTGTGGTGTTCTTGGAACTGTCTTCTCTCTGCGAATTCCATGCTTTGACCAGTACCTATCAACTCTTTGCTGCAATATTCACCTCCATTATCTAATTTGAGACGCTTCAACTTCTTTCCTGTCTCAATCTCAACCAAAGCTTTCTATTTCTTGAAAGTATCAAATACATCAGATATATTCTGAATACAATAAATCCAAGTTTTTATAGTTGCATCATCAATAAAAGTAACATAATAACGAGAGCCACCGAGAGATGATAAATGAGCAGGTCCCCATGCATCTGTATGAACAAGCTCTAATTTTTCGCTCTTCTTTTCTTTCCCAACTCTGAGAAATCTGACTCTCTTCTATTTTCTATAAATACAATTCTCACAGAAATCCAAATCAACATTCTTCAAACTGGCAACAAATTTCTTGAGTGAATAATCTTCATCCCCTTCTCACTCATGTGTTTGAGCCTATGATGCCATAATGCTGCATCTGCTCCTTTGGAAGTTAAAGCATTAACAGAGTTAGAAATACCATTGCATAAATACAATATACCAACCTTTTTGCCTTTTGCTATTACTAGGGCTCATTTGGTGACCTTCCAAGTTTTATCTGTGAAAGTTGTCACACAACCTTCACCGCCTAACTGCCCTATTGAAATCATATTTTTCTTCAGATCTGGAACATGCCTTACCTCCTTTAATAGCCATTGGTTTCCTTTTTTTTTTTTTACAAGAACTTTACCCATTCCAACAATTTTACAGGGTTTATCATCACCCGAACAAACTTGTCCAAAATCTCCTTGAACATAGTCATGAAAATATTTCTTATCAGGTGTGGCATGGAATGAGGCCCCTGAATCTACGACCCAGGAATCAATAACATTTTCGAAAGAAAGAATCAAAGAATCTTGTAACACATCACCTGTCACATGTGCTTCATGATTGTTTTCTTGCTGTGTGTCTCCTTTTCCCTTCTGAGATCTACCGTCTTTCTTTAGGTGTCCTTTCTTTCCATATTTCTAGCATACTATCCCCAATCTGGACTTGGATTTGCCTTTCCTTGATTTACTGCGATATGCTGAGCTCTTTCCTCTTTCCATTTTTCTTCCCCTAGACTCTACACTCAAAGCATTACCCGATGTCTCACCGGAGCTTTTCCGTCGCATTTACTCGCTAAGGATAGCACCGACAACATCATCAAACTTTAAAGTACTAGATCCAGAGACAGAGTTACTAATGGCCATAAATAAACATTCCAGCTTTCTGGAAATGAGCATAGAAATAAAAGAGCCCTAACTTCATCATCAAAGTTTACCCCTACAGAACTTAACTGACTAGTAACTTTATTAAAATCATTTAAATGGTCTGCAACAGATCCACCTTCCGACATCTTCATATTAAATAAACGTTTCATAAGAAATACCTTGTTTGATGCCGAGGGTTTTTCATATAGTTTCGCCAACGTCTTAATCAAACCCTTTGTTGTTGTTTGCTTCAAAATATTGAAGGCTACCGACACCACGAGGCACAACCGTACTGTTCCAAGTGCCTTTCTATCGAGAATCTCCCATTCTGCATCTATCATACTTGTTAGCATCTTTATTTTTTCCGCTCAATGGTAGATACAGATCTTTCCAATACATATAATATTCCATCTGCATCTTCCACAGTGAGAAGTTTTGGCCGTTAAATTTCTTGACCCTAAAATTACCATCTTCTGCCATTGTTCCCACTCGAACCAGGAACCCTTCTTTCCTGCAAGATTATCAACCAAATAGACCTTCGGCTCTGATACCATTTGTTAGAAAATTATATATTACATAGCAATGTAACACATAAAATATGTGGAAAACACAAGCACACAAAACACATCAAACCAGAGAGACACATATATACATGGTTCACCTAGTTTGGGCTACATCCACCCCAAACAACTAGTCCTTCCTTTCTATTATCCAGCAAAATGAAGATACACAACCTAGATCAGATTTGCTGTAATATCCTCTATTCTCTCTCACAGTCTCCCTATCTGTTTCTCGCTCTGAGAATACACATACAATGCACAGCTGCAATACAATACCCTCATATAAGAGAGGGGTTGCATTCTAGGGCAAAAAAATCCTAAACAAAACATAACTTCTACAGTCAGATCATCCGCCTAATGAATGAACCAGTTTGGCTAGAAATTACTATACTTTTACAAGGCAATTTTACCTTTTTTTTTAGCTTTGGGGGCACTGCCCTCGAAACCCTAGACCCCCTAGGTAGTGTTTAATACAGGGGTCGAACACTGTGATACAAAATAAACAAGATAATCAGGCTGCACACCCAAAAAAAACAAACATCGTCCTCGGTGTGAACAAAATAAATAGCAAAATCACTGTGTAAACAATGATGGATATTTTTCCATCATATCATCCTCTCCCTCCCAAGTAGCCTTTTAGAGAGCAAAGTTCCTCCACTGCACTTTCCCTAGCCACTGTCCTGTTCAGAAGCTCAATTTCTTCCCGCGCCAAGATTTGAAGTGGCTTTGGAAGGAATTCCCCTTCTAGTTGCACCTGTATCACATTCCAATCAATAACATGAGTAGGATCATGCACATTTTTTCTAATGACGAAATATGAAATACATCATGAACCTTAATGTGAATGGGTAAAGCCAGCTTATATGCAACTGGTCCCTCTCTTTCTAGCACTTCAAAATGTCCACTGTATCATGGAGCTAGTTTTTCACAGCTTCCCGTGTGCAAAGTACTTTTCTTAGGCTTAATCCTTAGATACACATGATCACCCACATTGAATTCTTTGTGAATTTTCTTTTTGTTTGAATAAATTTTCTGCCTGTCTTATGCTGTTTTGATGTTCTGCTGAATTTTCTTCACAACTTTTTCCATTTCTTGCAAGGCTTTCGGTCCAAGTATTAGTTTATCTTCAGGTTGACTCCAACTTAGAGGGGTGTGTCACTTTCTACAATAAAGTGCTTCAAAAGGACTCATATTTATCGAAGCTTGATAGCTATTGTTGTAGGCAAACTCTGCTAAGTGTAGATAATATTCCCATTTTGTTGGCCTATCTATGACATACATCCTTAACATATCCTCCAAAATCTGGTTTGTTCTTTCTGTTTGGCCATCAGTTTGGGGATGGTAGGCAGTACTAAAATTTAATTTGGTATGCATGCTTCCAAACAAAATTCTCCAAAAAGCTGCAGTGAACTTTTCATTTCTATTTGAAATGATCATCTTAGGAATACCATGAAACTTTAAAATTTCCTTCATAAATACATTTGCTACTTGAGCTGTACCAAAGGTAGACTGTACAAGTATAAAGTGAGCAACTTTAGTCAAATTATCGACTACAACCATGATATAGTCATGTTGGTATTTAGTCCTTGGTAAACCAGTAATAAAATCCATGGAAACAGTCTCCCACTTCCATTCTGGGATGGGTAAAGGATTCAACAATCCAACTAGATGCTGATGTTCAACCTTTAATTGTTGACATTCTATACATATAGCCAAGTAATTTGCCACATATTTTTTCATTTTAGGCCATAATAGATTCTTTCTTAAAGCTGACAGTAATTTCTGGTATCCTGGATGTCCAACATAGGGTCTTTTATGGTACTCATCCAGAATCTCTTTCTTTACGGATTCCACATCAGGAATATACAATCTGTCTTATAACAAATTAACCCTCTTTGGTTCTGTGTATACCCTTTCATTTCCTTTTTCAGCATTTGCGACTGAAGTTTTTCATAATTTTGGTCTTGTCTCACCACTTCTTGTATTAGTCCTTCTAGATCAAAGTTGGCACTACTTCCAACATTACTCACAGTTTGCAAAGCATTTATGCTTAATGCATCTGTGATCTTGTTTTCCTTTCCCTTAATATGTTTGATTTCCATATCAAACTCACTAAGGAAGGACAACCACCTAGCTTGCCTAACATTTAAATCTGTTTGGGTGAAGAAATACTTTAGGCTGATGTGGTTTGTCATCAATACAAACTTTTTACCTAAAAGGTAATGTCTCCACATCTTGAGAACATGTATTACAACAGCTAATTCTAGATCATAAACACTATAATTTTGTTCATGCTTCTTGAGTTTTCTTGATTCATAAGCTATAATAGAATTTTCTTGTAGTAGTACTCCTCCTAATCCCTCTCCACAAGCATCTGCGCACACTAAAAATTCTTGATCTGGATCAGCAATTTTTAAAATAGGTGCTATTGTAAGTTTCAGTTTTAGCTGATCAAAGTTGTTTTGACATTTTCCAGTCCATTCAAACTTAACTCCTTTCCTTTGTAAAGATGTAATTGGGTAAGATAAGGCTGAAAATCTCTCCACAAACCTCTTATAGTATCCTGCAATTCCCATAAAGGATCTTACAACAGACACATCAGTAGGTACATGCCACTCTCTTATTGCTTTTATCTTTTCTGGGTCTACTGCTAACCCTTGTTCTGAAAATCCATACATAGGGAAAAAAGAGATATCAATCTTACAAAATTTAGATCACAATGGAGTATTGTGGAAACGAATTCGATTTGAAAGGAAAATGGAAACTGCAAACCTCCGTGATCACCCACTCGTCACACATCTCTCTTCAATTTATGGAGAAGTGGGTTGAAGAAAGTATAAAACTTTCACTGACGATTCTTTCTTGATGTCATTGATAGAATCATTGTATCTATCTATAGAGAACAAGGAGTCACCGTTTACGAGGAAAAATAAATAATATTTAAGGATGAGGATTCATGATTCAAAACGAAAAAATTAGAATACTAAGGGAGGCTGAGCAGAAAATCATAAATAATAGCCAATCTGATCCACTGCCATGAACCCTAATCCACAATACCTCAAAATCTAGAGCCCGAGTCACTGCTCGTTTTCAAAAAATAAGCCTATTGTCCGACACATCAGCATGAAGCCTGTCGTCCGACACATCAACACATGTGATGCCCATGCCAGACATGTGTCACATAAATATCCACCACTCGAGCATTGTGTTTCCACAGTTTCAACACTTGGCATATGAAAAAAAGGCCGAGACAATGTGATATGTTTAAAAAATGGAAACCTGTAGTGGTTGTTACTGTGCCTTCTCTCGATAGATGGGGACCAAACCACAAGGAACATAAATATCGGTTACCCCAGGGCCCATTCTAGGCTCCTCCCAACTGTTGTTTGATGCTCAACTTACACTTTCTGGGAAAATGACCAGCTGATGTTTTGACTTGTAATGGGCTCTTTGCAGTATTGTGTTATACGGGTTAAGTTTAGTTAAGAGAGTGCTTTTGGTTTTTCCTAGTGCTCACAGGACTCCTTTTTTTTTTTTTTTTTTAAATATTAATGAATACAGACCAATATTTTGGGGGTTTTCTTCCTTTTTTTTTCTTGCTTTTAAAAAAATTTAATGTAATGCCAGTGTATAGTTCTTTTTCATATTAATAGTCACATGAAACATTCTATAAAAAATTGTAGCAGTAACAATATAAAAAAGTATTGGTCTTCTTTCCTTTTATATGGCAGTGTCTAAAAAGAGTCGACAATAATTCTGAATACTACATGTCCACCTGAAATAGTATGTAGTGTGCATTCTTGATATTATCAATATAAATTCTCGTTTTTGTTAAAGGGAGTACTTTGTGTGTTATATTTAGCAAAACTATTTTTAACTCACCCTTCATTCCATTGAAAATAAGGGTTTCGACACTCTCGAAAAATTTCTCTTCTAACGGTCACAATAGTAAGTGGTGTAAAGAACGACATCTGCAACAAACAATGTAGCAATGTTCATGAAATACAATTTGAGGATTTGTGAAGGTTATAAAATAGAAAAATCGGTAACCATATTCGAATTCCAATTCTAGGCAAAGTTAAATTCAACAGGATTTGTGGATTTAAGTAGAGATTGTAGCTAAGATCCAAATAAACAGAACAACAAGAGGAGAGAACATAATTTTACATACGTGTCACTAAGAACATAAATGAATTTGAAAGTCGTCTATGAGAAAACTCTCTACTACATATGTGTCAATTTAATAGAAAATCGACCAGCGCCATCATACATTACATGACACGACAAGAAGTGAATTTTACATTTAAAAATCCATAGGAGATCAAAATGGAGTTGGTGGCAAGGTTTTGTGTTGTGGTATTATTGCTTTTCTACTCTCAAAATTTTTTGGGCCATCTGTTTGAGGAATTATTTGTAGCTTTTAGCATTATCGCAAGGGACAAGGAAAGATTATTTCTTATTAATTAGTCATCATAACTCAAGTAAGTTTTGAGTCAGTGTTGGATTCATTTTTCGTGTTATGGTGACTTTATTTTTATTTTAAATTCTTGGTTTTTTCCTAAATCCAAGAGAATAATAAAGATATTTTACTTTGCAAATTTATTAAATTTTGTAGTGATACTATATTGAACATTTTATTATGCACTTTTACCCACTTGAAAACTCTATTTTATCAATACTTTAGCCTCCTTATTCCTCATGTTTTCCACTTCCCTATCCTTGTTTTCTGTAGTGCTACCTCTCGGTTGCTCTACATATACATCTAAATTTCTATGGGCATGTATTTGCACCATTTTGGTGAAAATGCTAGTATTACTCTTGCCCATACAAAAAAAATTGGAAAAAAATATGTAGAGTTTCCATGGTCCACCTTAGGTTCTAGTTACCCTAGAGTGTGATCTTAGCACAGTCACTACATTAGTGCTATAATGCTATACCTCGTTGGTGGTGTACTTATTATTTTCTTAGTCATCTTGTACATCCAGTACTCTGTGGATTCCTTGGATCAAAACACAGGGATCAATGTTGTACCTTGCCAGATTTCTTGCACAGGTAAAATTTCTTATTCAGCTGAGGGATCAATGTTGTAGTAGGTGTGTACCTACAAGCGTAAAAAATTAAGGGATAGGTGTTTTAGATGACAACAGATCCTTTTAAGGGTTGTTTGGGCTTATTTAAACACTGTTCTTGGGCTCAAATTGCAGGAAATGAAGGCCGCAACAAGGAGATAAGGGTGTAGACTATGTTAAGGGTAAAACAATGCCATAGAAGGGTTGTTTTGTGAAGGCTGCAACCCTTGGAGGAGCAGAGAAGGAGGTTAAGTCTGTTGGAGGCTTGCAGATTGGTTGGAGCAGTGTTTGAGGGGTGCCATATTGTTACAAGAGTGTTGTGTGGTAGGCCTCAGGCCATACCACAACAAAAAAATAATTGCTTGGGTTGTTTTGAGAGCTAGTTCAAACCCTTACCCTAATCGTAGAGGAGTATCCCTCCTAGCCAAGGCTACTGTTTGTTAAGGGTGCTTGAGGGTTGTTCAGTGGTTGGTTAGTGGCTGTTTTAGCCTGTAAAGTGCCCTAACCATGAACAGAAGATAACAACTGTATGACAACAGACTTGAAGTAATTATGGAGGTGTATTGGGTCAAGTATTGACCAGTTTTGGATCATTTGTTGAGAAGCATGTTGGGGCCAATTGTATGACCTTCTGAGGTGGCGAAGCATCATACTAAGAGAAGATTCAACATTGAAGAGATTGGGAGCCATAGGATTGTTGGAGGGTAGGGTGTTGGCCACCCAAATTAGCCCTTGATGAGATATCTTGAAGAGCGAAGAGAAGCTGAAGGTTGGGTGAAGATAGGTGCAGAAGAAGCAACACTTTGATGGACGAAAGTGGTTGCAAGCCTGGCATATTGGAGCTCAAGTGTTGGCTATCCTAGAGAGAAAATTGGATCAACCCAAGTACACTCTAAAGAAGGACTTGCATCAATGTTAGTTGGCAGACCTCCTGGAGGCTCGATGTGTAAATGCCTTGATGGACTAAGGCACTACCAGTGAGCAGTACAAAAGCGAAGCACCGACAGGATGAGATACAACATTGTGTTTGTCAGTGTATCTTGTATACCATATACTGTTGTATTATTCAGATTTGGTTTAATACAACGAAGATTGGGGATTGTACATTATTATACAATTTTGTTTAAATTGTGTGTACTGTGATTTACCGCTTTATATTTTCCGTTGTGCAAAGTAGTTTATGGTTGAGATTCTTGGTTTGGTAGCGTCAGTGATTCAGGACTCTAACCTAGACCCAAGTTCATGAAAATTCAACAATTCACACCTATCCATAGCTCAATTCAAACAACGTAGTATAGAATACATAATCTAATCCATTGTTTCAAACCCTAATCGACAAAACCTCGAAGTCTAGAGCTTGATTCCCTATTATTTACACTATGACAACTCACATCAATTTTGCACTAGTATCCCCGACTCAATTTGAATAAATTCATAAAGAAATGGAATTTGATCAACTACTTCAAACCCTAATCCACCAAGCCTCAAATTCTAGAGCCCACTGCATTGTTCTTTACAAAACAACAACTCACGAGACCTATCACACTGCTATCCACAAATCCATTTCTTTTTCTTCTCCCACAATTTCATTTTGCAAAGCTTTCGCTGATCGGATCGGAAAGCATATTGCTGGTCCCGACGACGTCCATTTCGAAACCTCAAAATTCATGTCGATAGACAATACTACTAATCATTTATTTTAATAATCTTCTTCCCTTGTTCAAGAAAACACAATACATGAATCAATCCAGTAACTTCACTGAAAAGAAAAAATCCATACATAGGGAAAAAAAAGATGAATCTTACAAAATTTATATCATAGTGGAGTATTGTGGTAACGAATTCGATTTGAAAGGAAAAAGGAAACTGCAAACCTCCGTGATCATGCACTCATCACACACCTCTCTTCTATTTATGGAGAAGTGGGTTGAAGAAAGTATAAAACTTTCACTACTAATTCTTTCTTGATGTCATTGATAGAATCATTTTATCTGTATATAGATAACAAGGAGTCACCGTTTACAAGGAAAAATAAAATAGAATAATATTGAAGGATGAGGATTCATGATTCAAATGAAAAGATTAGAATACTAAGGGAGGTTGAGCAAAAAATCATAAACAATAGCCAATTTGATCCACTGTCGTGAAGCTTAATCCAAAATACCTCAAACTCTAGAGCCCGAGTCACTGCTCCTTTTCAAAATAGAAGCCTGTTGTCTAGCACATCAACACATGTGATGCCCATGCCAGACATGTGTCACACAAATATCCACCACTCAAGCATTGTGTTTCCACAGGTCCAACACTTTGCATACGAAAAAAAAAAGGTCAAGACAATGTGATCTGTTTCAAAGATGGAAACTTGTAGTGGTTGTTACTGTGCCTTCTTTGGATATATGGGGACCAACCCACAAGGAACATAAATATCAGTTACCCCAGGGCCCATTCTAGGCTCCTCCCAACTGTTGTTTGATGCTTGACTTACACTTTATGGGAAATTGACCAACTGATGTTTTGTCTTGTAATGGGCTCGTTGCAGTATTGTGTTATACGAGCTAAGTTTAGTTAAGAGAAAGTTTTTGGTTTTTCCTAGTGCTCACGGGACTACACTTGCGGGCTAGTGTTTTGGGGTTTCTCTCTTCTTCTTTTTTTGTTTTCCTTTTTAAAAATATTAATGAATGTAGGCCAATATTTTGGGGTTTTTCTCCCTTTTTTCATTTTTCTTTTTTAAAAAATTAATGAAATGCCAATATATAGTTCTTTTTCATATTAATAGTCAAAGAAAACATTCTATAAAAAATTGTAGCAGTAACAATATAAAAAAATGTTAGCCTCTCTCATAAACAATTATAAATCCAAAATAAATTAAATAAATATTGAAAGTTAAGAATTTATGCCTAACTCTCTAGATTGGGTTGTTCCTCTAAGTTAGGAGTTAGTTTAGGTATCTCCTAGATTAGTGTGTGTGGTTGAGAGAATATCTCAACCAAGTTGTCCAAGATATACGCACTATCTTGAGAAAAATTCCTCATCTATTTAATTGTATTATTACATTATTTTAATAATGAGAAAATATGCAAGGAAGCCATAAGGATGAAGCCTTTTCTGCCATGTCTGTGTTTCTATGTTGATGGTGTGTGTTAATGGTGATTGATTATTCAACATGTGGTATCAGAGTAAGGTAGTTGGGTTTTCTTCTCATGAAGGGCCCAAATAGATATGAGAGGAGTATGGTAATGTTGTAGCCTAGTGAGTTCGATTTTCCCGCTGACAAGTTTGATTAGTTGCGGTTGCTCCTATGCGATGTAGGTGATTACCCGCTCTCTGAAACACTGAAACCAGAGACAATATACTTCAGCTTCAACTTCAGCCTGTCAGAAGATTGAAGATGTAGATGAGAGAATAGTTCTGTTGAAGATCGAATTTCACTTCAAAGCCTGAATGTATTCATCAGAAGAGGATGCTATTTGAGCTCAGGTTTTTGTTTTTTGTTGCACCTATTGGAAAACTGTGGGAGAGAAACACTATGTCTATCTTGACACTGTTTTACAAATAAAAGTGCACGGGACGAAGTCTTCAACCCACCATCTGGTTGGATCAATAGTTCACCAGTTGTAATCTCCATACAATTTGTAGATCTACTTCATTCACTTAGTGCATTTGAAGTTATGCTTGCAAGGTACTTGATGTTGGAATCTGCACGCAGAACATAGATTTCTTAGAAGACCTTGGTCGATCCTTTAGACAGGAAGTCGAGTGGAGGATCGTTGAAGCCTGTGCCAAATTATTTGTTGCCAATTGCTATAAATTTTTAATACGTTGCTGCTGAAATCTAAATAAAGCCAGCGTGTAATGCACGAAGCAAACAAATAGTGGCAGCTCTCCGTTAAGAATAAATTCGAGGCATTAAGGTTTTGAATGTAATAATTCTGTGATGATAATTTGTTTTCTGCCCAAGAAGGCACATTGAGTACGACAAAGGATGTTGGATTAGAAAATATTTCTACATAGGTGTAAGTTCTTTTCCGCATTATGTTTTGCCTTGATTTTGATATAAGATTTGGTTTACGGCCTTAGATAAGGTCGATTACAACGGTTGTCTCAGTATATTATTTGCTTGTACCGACATAAATATATGAAGTGGATTATAGCGTGACATCAAACTTATATTTTGATCATGATAATATATGCTGAGAGGAGACCCAAAGATGAAAGGCCTCAAATTTTATTATATTTTCCAAGCTTGAATTTTGTAGAAAGTGGTGCGCAGCAGAAGCGTGGTGGCCCATCTGAATTTTGTTTTAGGGGTTGAATTCTCTGACTGTTGGTGTCAAGTTTCCCCACCATTATATCCATCAAATTGCAGATCTACTTCAGGGGATGAGTTTAGCATTCACCAGAATTATTTGGAGAATTGAAGATGTGTAGAGCTGCGTTGAGAGACTGTTTTGGAGACCTACGTTTTGTGGGTTGCCACTGGCGCTAGTATGCTAAAACAAATATAATAATTAAGTTGGGTGGTTGTTCATAAGAAATTTTGCACATTTGATGAGACATAGTGAATACCATCCAACGTGTAATTTATGGTGGCTAAATTCTTAAATTTGATGTGAATGCATACAATCCATATTAATGTGTATTAATGTTTCCATGAGAGAGAATGAGTGGATTGTTTCCATGAGAGAATTAGTGGGGATATCTATAAGAGAGTTTTTAAAGAATTAGGAGAAGGAGATTTATATGAGAATTTTTAAAAGGTGTATTTTTTCATTGTAGACATAAGGGTTTAGCAATGTTTGGTGGGAAACATGTATAATTTATTATTCTTTGTAGTGATGGAGTGATCAGAAGATTTTAAAATAATAATTGATAGGTTGATTTGTTACTTTGTAATTTTGAGTGATAAGGTGATATTTTTTGGAGTGATAAGTTGCCTTTTGTAATTTGGAGAAATAAGGTGTGTTTCAATTTTTTGTAATTTGTGGAATGATAAGGATTGATTTTTTTTGTAAGTTTGGAGTGATCAGTTTTTCAAATGAAAGCTCATTGTTGTAGGAGGTTGAGTCGGTTTTTGAAGACATTTTTCTTCCGAGCAGTTCTGGAACTTTGATTCCAATGAAGATGTTGTGAAGCTGAAAGATTATGTACTCCAACTTTTAATAAAGCATATTTTTTTGTGTGTGGTGATTCTGTCCTAGATCTGCCCAAAATTGAATAAGGGAATCTTAGGTACACCATGTGTATGTTTGTGATGGCGCGTGTGTTTATGGCTTCATGATGTTGCTTATGATTTGTGTCTAGTTTTGACACATAAATGATCTCATTTAACACACACATAAAGTTCAATGCCAGCAAGCAAAACACCAGTAACGAAGTAGCTGCAAGGAAGGATAATTAAACTCAACATATGAATTTACGCACCTACAACAAATAATCGAAGTTGTCAACATTGGCATTCTACCTCAACAAGAAAATTCACTCAATATAATCAAGTTTTGAATTATTAAGAATTCAAGAGCGTCAATTCTCTTCACCTAAGTCAAATTAATACAAGTGAATTCATTGTTTTAAGCGAGTCATTAAAATCATTATAATATTTTTTTGGTGCATTTTTTACAGTGTTCGACACCCTTCCTTTAAAGCACAATTAAGTCAGTACATCAAGTGTGAGAGTTTTAACTCTAAAGCAAACATAAAACAAGTTCACCTCTCTTGCAATCAAGTGTGAGTATTCATTCAAGCAATTTCCATCAAGTTAGTACAAAGTTCACAAAATCAAGCGAGCCAACGTGAAGTTCATTGCAACAACAATCAAAGCAAGTGAGCGAGTTCAAATCTAACGCAAGAATATGTCATATTAAAACAACAATCAAGCAATTTTATATCTACAATAAGCGAGCTTGAGTTCCAGTGAACTTGAAACAAGAAAAAAAAGTTTTACCAAGAAAGAGATCAAGCAAATTCTGAAGCAAGCGAGCGACCTAGCACAAGCAAATGTGCTCTTCAAGCAATAAAGCAAGTGAGCGTGTCATTCACATCAAGCGAGCACATTCAATCCAACAAAGTTCAAATCAAGTGAGACAGTTCAAGACAAGTGAGCCTGAATTCAAGCAAGTGAGTTCATATGGCACAACATATCCAACTGTTACAATTTCTTCACAATTTGATCCTGTCAAGTGCAGAAGACATGGTGAAAATCAGCAAAGCAAATCTTGCTGACATTTCACAGCATCTACAACAGACAAATGAAATGATTGAGTTCCTTCAACTAGAGTCACAACTACAAATAAATGAGTTGCAAGAGAAGAGTGATGCTTCCAAATATTTGAACCATCCAGATGATAAGCCATTCATCCTGTTGTATCTCAAGAAACAATCCCTTGCCTGTGGTAAGGAATCATTGTTTAAGACATTTTATAAATGTATGTCACAATTACCATATCAAATGGCCTTTGTTTAACACCCTTGGAATTCAGTTACTCAATACCCTCAATAATATGATATAATGAAAGCCTTCAAAATGCCATAAAATGTTGATATTCGAATGGAATGAAAAGAAGATTTGTAAAGGAAACTATAAATGATATGCTAAAAACGTAGAATCTACCACTTCTAAGTTTCAAAGGAAGTTCATGGAAAAAGAAGAAACTCGAAATAATATGCTGCAATCACACGATCTATTACTTTAAAGTTTCATCAGGAGTTTGTGAAGAGATAAGAGATGAGGTGAAGGAGCGCAAATTAAGGTGATTTAACTCTTACTCACAGATGTAATTAAGAGACCGAATGCTACATTACTTCACTTCATTCAAAGAGGAATAGACACAGAGAGAAAAAGGAAAGACATATCAACATCAACAGGTGTAGGAAACTTGATCTCCTTTCATTAATTTCTCAGAGAATTCAGTTCTAAACTTACAGTCCTCCAGAGGTCCAAAACTCAGAACCCCTTTTATTTATTTCTATCTCCCTAAATACATCAGAGTAGTTCGTAACTATTGAACTTCTTGAACTATTCGACTTCCTAAACTATTAAGATTACTCGTGCAATTATAACAAAAAAACAAATTGAAACTTGGAAATATGCTTCGTTTTTCTAAATTTGATGTTACTGATGCATCCTCCCGAAGTGCCAAGGTGGCCTTTCTGGTCGTGATGCAGTGGCTGCACAACTCTGTAACGACGCCTCCACGCCCGACTTGATCCAATTTTCGTGCTCCTAACGGTGCTACTATACGCTTTTCTGCCCGACTCTGCCTATGCCCCTGTGATTTCAAACAGTGTCACTCATATCACCTCCTACCCGACTCTTCCTCTTCTCCTTTGTTCTGTGTTGGTTCACTTACCCAAGTTTGTCTGCCGCGTTCTGCCTATTTCTTCATTGCCAAGGTGTTTCACCGGTTTCACGTTATAATGCTCTTTTCTTCCTACAACACGGTTTAACACGCGAAAATGACTTACTTCCGAATCTGAAAACCTTTGGAATTCACCTTTGAAACCGCGCGCATCCACCCGCACATCACACTTCGGTGATTTTAAAATTTACCTATGCATTTATTATTTAAAATTTGCAATTTGTGATCAGGCCCCACTGCATCACATTTCGCACTTCGGTGCTTTTAACATTTACCTCCGCACATATTCTTTAAAACTTGCGATTTGCGCTACGCGCTTGGGTCTCATCGTCATCGCACTTCGGTGGATTTAACTCTTACCTCTATGCTTATCCGTTAAAACTTGCGATTTGCGATCAGGCCCCACCACATCGCATTTCTCCCTTTGGCGATTATAACTCAAACCCTTTGCACTTAACTCCTAAAGCTTGCGATTACGATCGGGCCCCACCGCATCGCATATCGCACTTTGGTGCTTTTAACATTTACCTCCCGTGCATATCCTTTGAAACTTGCGATTGGAGGTTTGTGATTGAATCTCTGCCATTTATCTCTCCACCCCAGTTCTACGCTTTGATCTCGATTGTCCACTTTTCCCTTTGTGCCTCCTTCGAAACTCTTAAGTGTCTAAGGGAAATACGCCATTTCTCTATCTTCTCTGATTTGAAAGTAAAGGGCGTGGGCTCCAGCTATCACCATGTAATGTCTTAATTGAAACCTGAAACCACTTGTGGGGGCACTTAAGCGGTTTTTGGAATTTGAAGAGAGCGTTCCCGCAGTTGATGTCAGCGGTCGATTTGCAGGTGAGCGGATTTAACGAGACTGCTTACAGCGGCACTCCTTGGTAAAAATCTCGTGCAATTTGTGCTCCCAGGTTTCCGTTGGATCTAGGCGCAATTTGAACTGTTCTGCACGTGAACAAGCCCGACTTGACCGACCTTCACATCTCATCACGTAATGTTAATGTACCAACATATAAACCAAAATTCTTCTTTGACATACAAAATTTTACCTTTTCTAACATATATTCTTTTTTGGTGTTTTTGAAAAATATTTCAAAGGTAAATGCAAATGAGCCACAACATTTGGCTCCACCTGGGGATAGTGCTTTTTTCCACAGAAGCACTAAGAACCGCAGATTAGTTCCTTATCCATTGGGCATGGAGTCAAATATTGCTTGGTGACATATGAACAATGAGCAATCCGGTAGTTACAATGGTGGAATGCTGACTTTTAATGCTGGAAATAATGCTTCAGATACTGCTCGTTCACAGGCGGCTGTATTGTCTCTCCATCTAGACCCTCCAAAATAAAGGTGTTATTTGACCTTGCCTCAAAGATATTGTATGGACCATACTGGAGAGCGTCAAATTTACCATGCTTCCCCTTTTCTTCTCGTCTGGTGTCCCATATTAGTACCGAATATCTTGCTTGAAAGAGAACTTCTTTTTCTTTTCTGTCAAATATAGACTTCATCTTTTCCTGATAAGTAATCAAGTTATCCTTGAATTTGTTTCTATTTTCACTTGATTCAATTATTTTGTTCAATATTCTGACCAGAGCATTTAGTTCTTCCTGAGCTTATTGAAGGAAATAAATCACTGGTTTGGCCAGCTGAGTAGGAAATGGTGCTTGAGTCCCATAAACCAGTTCATAGGGAGACTTCCCCATAGATCTCTTGGTAGTGACTCGAACTGCCTAGAGGGAAAACTTCAACTTCATATCGCAATCCTTCTGATTCTCGGTGATTATCTTCTTTAAGATTATGAGCAATGTCTTATTTGAGGACTCTGCCAATCCGTTCCCTTGGGGATGATATGCTGTGGAATGTGATAAAATTGCATTTATGTTTGACAGAAATTAATGAAACGAGCAGAGTTGAATACCTGAGCATTATCAGTCATAATTTTGACTGGACATCCAAATGTGCTGAAGATGTTTTCCTCCAGAAATTTCATCACTACTTGGTCATTTTCCTTCTTCGTGGGTATTGCTTCAACCCATTTTGTAAAATAATCAATGGCAATAATAATCCACTTGAACTTTCCACTTGATAGTGGATTGATTTCTCTAATAAAATCCAATCCCCATTTCCTTAAAGGTTCTTTGATAAATACTGGGATGAGAGGTAATGGAGCCAATTTTTTCTTTTCAACAAACAATTGACACTTTTGACAACTTCTGACCAATCTATAAAAATTTGCAAATAGGGTTGGCCAATAGAAGCTTGACTTGAGAATATTATGAGAAGTGACCTTCCAGCTATAATGTCTGTTAGTCATCAGTGTTTTTTGGTAATATCAAAAGATGACTAAGTGATGGTCCTAGATTTCTAAAAACAAAATTTGAGAAATATTATGAGATCTAGAAATCCCACTGCCTTCATTATCCTAAGTCAAACTATTTTCACTATGATTTCCCCCTCTTTGCCTTCTAAAGTTTCACCTTACTACTCAAGAAATAACTTCATTGTTGGGCCTGTTTGCCTCATTTCACTACCTCACCCTCACCCTCATTCATGGCCTTTTCCCTCTAAAAAACCCATTTCTTCCTTTTCCAAAAAACCTCATGAAACACCCATCACTCATCATTTTTCCTCTGAAATATTAAACAAAGTAAAAATTCCCTTTACATTGTTTTGAGATAAGTTTTAAGCCTATCGGGTTCTTTAAATTTTATTATAAAATTATGCTTTATGTTAAAAACTCGCTCTTTGATAAAATAGGCTTTAAGCCCCCTTTTCTTCTTAAGCCCCAACCCCTTTTACCTTTATAAAAACTTAGCCTCTGCTATCCTTAGCCCCTTCTCCCCGTACAAATAAACCTCTGCCCTTTTATTTTATTAAACTCCCCAAACCTTATAAAAACCCTCCTTAACCTTCGAAATATTAAAGGATGGGCCCGCCTCTCATTACACCTGGCATCCTCCATTAACCTTACAATTTAACACATTTCATTAAAAATTTAAAGACCTCGGGCCCCATACTCCATTTAAACCCGCCATCCAACCATACGACGCCACTTGTCCTCCACTTCTGCCGACCCAACTCATTGTTCGTCATCTCCCAATGCGTGACAGTCGTCGATCTACCATCCCAAGATCTGATGACCAGTATTACATATCGCAAATAAAGTTGCGATGGGCTTAGCATTTCGCGACCCACGTGAAATCAACTGTTTTGCCCCGCCACGTGTATCATCCTAAGACATATCGCGCAGCCCTCACCAAAAACCGTTAACTACCTATCCTCCGCGCGATAAACCATTTCTGATTTTCGAAAACCACCTATCCTCCGCGCCCTTTTTCAAAAGGTTCCCGCCTCCCGTTCAAATTTGTCCTGGTTCCACCTCTGGAACCTTGCTCCCTGCACCTTGTCCTCCTCTACAAACACCCTCCCGCGAGCTTTTTTACTAATTGTTTATGTTTTTTCAGGTTTTTAATGACTCCACAGGACCAAAATTGGTCACAGAAAAGCCCCTGGATGACGATCCAAGAGCTCATAAAGGATCAATAATGGCCGGAGGGTCTATGTCAATATTTGTAAGATCCACTGACTAAGCTAGATTTTCCTTGTGATGCTCCCCGACCCATTGATGAACTTATCATGACTTTCATGGACTCCACTACCCAATGACTTAGATATTTCCTCATTCTATCTATTCTGCTTGATCATCATACCCAACCAAAACAATAAAAAAAACCATGTACTTAATAACTAGCTTAAAATCAACCATCTAAAGCAAAAAAGTTCATATCCTTTGCAAACAAATAGAGAGAGCCCTCTCCGAGTCCAGGAAGGCTAGGTCCTAGGACTCCAAATATTGGTCTGATGTTGCCCTGTCCATTTGGCCTACCAATATGCTAAATCACGGTACTACAACATAATGGCGATCACGATGAGATATGAGTTAGTGACAATCTAAGTACTCCTTAGAATTTCATAAATCCTTTTCAAAACATAAGAAACTCCAACTGATAGCCAATGAGTAGAATCTATTTGTTTCACCATCCTAGCTAAATGATGATCCATGTATAGGACACTCATACAAACCTTAGGGCTACATAAAGAAAACTCTGAAAACCATAAAAATATTCCAAGATTGGTTTTTGTTAATTATTAGTGGTGGACCATAAACAATACATCCCTAAAATAGTAAACATATCCACCTAGCGACTCCAATAGCCTCCAGTAGGCCTATTACTTCACTAGTCCTCATTAGGCTTCCTTAGGATTGTGTCAAACCAGCCCTAAGAAGTTTAGAAGCATAGTCCCATATTGTAAGTTTACTAAACACTCTGAGAGCTCAACCTTCTAAAAACCAGTCCTAAACTTTCAGCCTCTTTAAATTTTGAGTTTGAAATCTGGATTCACAAAGGATGAATACCAGATCTCATCCAGACCCTAATCCTCCTACTATAGTTGATGATCCAGAGAATATTTTGTGGAAAACTTCTAGAGCTGGAAATTTAACTACTGATAGGACTATCCAAAGAACAAGATCTGTCCCTAAACACCTTTCAGTCTTGAAAGATCCGCTGTTTGACTTGTTCCATTAAAAGAACCTATTTAAAACCAAGTCACATAGTGATATTGACCAGACTGAATTTGAGCCCATAAATTTGCAACAGAGTTCTAGTAGAGAAGCCTCTCCTTCCACTCCTCCTAATTTTCAGCTTCTCCATCACTTTAGCTCCTTCCATAACAAATCTGCTCATAATCAGTTTGCTAGTCCAAGTACTTCCACCACACCCATCCACACATCCACAGTTCAAAACACTCCCTTCCATCCCACATTACCTCTCACAAACCCACCTCTTGTAAATCTTCCATTTACTCCCATCTTGGCAGCATCGTATGCTCCCTTAGTCTTACCACAACCTTTGGTTCCTTTACCAAATGATTATCAATCCAGAATTCCCCATTTCATTGGAACCAATCTACTACTTCCCAACAATATGTAGATAAAATGGATGATGGCTTTGATTACATGGAAATAGAAGAATAGACAATTAATATGAGAATATTTTCCCAAAGTTTAGGAAGAGAAGCCAAAAAATGGTTTAAAAGCTTAACTCCTAATAGCATAAATGATCTCCCTTCTTTATACCAAAAATTCATAAAAAAATGGGAAATTAAAAATAACCCTCTCCAAATCCTTTCAGAATATAGCAACCTAAAAAGAAATACTGGGGAAAGTGTCCAAGATTACTGCACTAGATTTAATAGTGTTTACAATGCACTCCGCCCAAACATGAAACCTCCATTAGGATTAGCCTTAGCAAAATTTCCAGAGGGTTTTGACCCAGACATGGCCTATCAGCTAAGAGAAAGAGACCCCTTGACTTTAAAATATATGTAGAGGGGAGCTGTGAGTGTAGAAGCAAATATTATTGAGAAAAGAGCTAGGTTGAAATCAGAAAAAAGAGTTACATACAAAGATGAAACAATGGCCTCAACCTCATCATTTGATGCCAAAATTTATAACTTAGTAAGGGTAATGGAAAGAATGCTGGAAATGATAAACTTAACTAATAGAGTACCTCCTAGGGAGAACTAATTAAATCCCCAGAAAAGAAACAAAAATCCAAATTTCAGAAGAGATCCTATTCAAAATAGACAAAGTGATAATGACCAACAAATTAGGCCTCCTTTCCAAGAAAACTATGTAGATGAAGAAGAAGGAGAGACAGAAAGGTTGGAATAAAATCATGTAAATCTGATAGGATCTGATAGTGAGGGTGATGTTTTTCTCACTGAAGAAGAACAAGGATTCTTTTCCTCAGACCAAACTGAAAACAACCATGAGGATTCTGAAGACTATCAATTGGGATTTGAAAATTCTATAATGGAGGTCCACAGACAATATGATATTTGGAGCAAAAAGAACCAAGAGGCCTCCAAGAATAATAACACATAAATTGATGTATGGAAAACCTCATAAAATCCTCTTAAAAAGTTAGCAAACAGTACCAACACTGCGGCTAAGAAAGCTGATCTAAATAAAGACAAAATCAACCAACAAAGTGTTGACCCAAACTGCCCTAGTACTTCTGCTAGTGGCCCTGAGAAATCTGTCCAAAATAACAGTCCTAATAAAACTCAGCAAATCAGAATTGCTAAAAAGACTATGTGTGACAAAACAGATGTAAGTATGTCAAAAAAACTAGCACCTTTCAGTCTTGAGGGAGAAATTTCCAAGATTGAAATTATCATACCCTTAGTAGAACTAGTAACCCAGGATGTAAATAAAAATCAAGTTTTGAACGCTCTGAATATAGGAAATGATATCGATACTTTAAACTTGACAGATGATAAACCAGAATTGTTGTTTGGTCCTGAAGTAGAAGGAAAATACCAAGACGGGGTTATTCCTCCATTCTATGTCAGTCTGAATATACATGATAAAATATTACACAACGCCATGCTAGACTCTGGTGCCTCTCACAACCTTATGCCAAAGGTGGTGATGGAGAGATTAGTCCTAGAAATTACTAAACCTTACAAAGATCTTTATTCTTTTGATTCAAGCAGAGTTAAGTGTTTGGGTCTAATTAAGGATTTATGTGTCAATCTGACACAAATTCTTGCTAAGGGTCTAGTCATGGACATAGTAGTTGCTAAAATTCCCCCCAAAGTATGACATGCTTTTATCCAGATCATGGGAAGCCAAACTTCAAGGGAACCTTCAAATGGACATGTCTTGTGCCACTATCCCGGTCTTTAACCAAACAAGAAGATTATACCGGGAATCTCATATGAAATATATGGTAAGCAACTTAGATAGGCCAAACAACACTCATGTTTATTCCATTCATTCAGATCTTGATTCATTTATCTTATTCAATGAAGATGAAATCAGCAAACAAGAAAATGAAAATGAAAAAGAGTTAAGCCCACTTGAACAACCAAATCTATCCTCAAATGAAAAACATAACAGCTCTAACTTTAGCGGCCTTGAAAAGTATAATGATAGTGAGTTTGAAATAGAAACACTGTGGAACATGAGCTTTGATGGCTCTTGTGGAAAAAATAGTTATGGAGTTGGTGTATGGATACATAATAAAAACAAAGGACATTCCTACAAACTTGATTTCCAATGCACTAATAACATTGCAGAATATGAAGCTCTCCTCCTTGGTTTACATTTGCTTAAGAACGTAGGAGCCAAGAAAATATCAGTCCAAGGAGATTCAGAGCTTATCATTAGGAAAATAAAAGGGGAGTATTCAACCAAAAACCCAAGATTAAGAGAATATAGGAATGCTGCCGTAGATCTCCTGAAAACCTTTGAGAAATATGAACTCACTTTCATCCCTAGAGCTCAAAATAACCTTGCAAATGAGCTTGCCTTTTCTTCCAGCAACTGCCAAATTCCCCATGTAAATGAACTATTCACCGTCAAAGTAAAAAATCGGCCTACGGTACCTGACAATGAAAACTATTGGAAAGTGTTTGAGGGTGATAAACACATTGATGATTTTCTGCAATCTAAAAATGATTTTTTTGTACCAACACTTGGCTCAAGCCATGAACAAATTTTTTTTGATGAAAAACAAGTCCACATAACAGATTTGTCCTCTACTGCTGATATAAACCAATTTGAACATCTTTTTAAGGCAGAATTACTTGACAATCTAGACCAAAAGGACCTTGAGATTTTACAATGCAAATATGATTCAATACCTAGGGGCCTTGCACGATTAGAGGAGCTTTTTGACTTCAATGATGTAGCTAAAAAACCAAATATGAAGCCTACAAAAACTAATGTAGAAGAACATAACATAGGTAGCATGAATGAACCCAAGATGATCAAGTTATCTAGCACTCTTCCTACTCATATCAAACATGAATATATTGAAATTTTCAAAGAGTTTGGAGATGTGTTTGCATGGGGGTACAAAGATCTAAAATTATATGATACCAACATTATTCAACATAAAATTCCTCTTAAGGAAAATTAGAAACCTTTCAAACAAAAACTAAGAAGGATAAAACCTGTTTTATTACCTTTAGTTGAGAAAGAGATCAAAAATATGTATGATGCTGGGATCATAGTTCCCCTTAGATATTCACAGTGGGTTTCCAACCTTGTATCTGTTAGGAAGAAGACCAGGGAAATTAGGCTTTGCATTGAATTTAGAAATCTGAACAAAGCCTCCCTGAAAGACAATTATCCCTTGCCTAAGATGGATCAAATACTCGAAAAGGTGGTTGGATCTAAGAGAATATCACTCTTGGTTGGTTTTTCAGGCTACGACCAAGTACTAGTACTCCCAAGTGATCAACACAAAACTGCTTTTACCACACCTTGGGGTAAGTTCATGTATACATTCATGTATGTTAAAATGCCATTTGGTTTGATGAATGCAGGGGCCACATTCCAAAGGGCCATGGATATAGATTTTTCAGAATACATAGGCTATTTCATAATCATTTACCTTGATGAAATCACTATTTACTCCAAAACTGATAAAGAGCACTTAGTCCATTTGAGAAAAGTTTTTTAGAAATGCAGAAAATATGGCTTATCCTTGAATCCCAAGAAAACACTATTTGGTCTCCAGGAAGGAAAACTTCTAGGCCACATAATCTCTGAAGAAGGAATCAAAGTAGATCCCAAAATGATTGAAGGCATATTGAAAATCAACCATACTAGAAACCTCAAAGAGTTGCAATCTTTCATTGGGAAGATCAAATTTTTGAAAAGGTTCATCCCTAACCTTGCTGAACTTTTGAGGAATATCACAAACATGCTAAAAAAAGAAACAGGAGTTAAATGGACCTTAGAATCCAAACAGTCATTTGAACAAATGAAACAAGCTCTCACTCAAACACCAGTTCTTATCAGTCCTGATTTCTCCAAAGATTGATTACATTTTTGAAGGTTTTTAATGATGGACATAAATGAATTATTCCGCAGGACCAAAATTTGTCACAGAAAAGCCCCTGGATGACGATCCAGGAGCTCATAAAGGATCAATAATGGTCGGAGGGTCTGTGCCAATATTTGCATCAATGAAACATGATCATCGGTGGATCGAATGAACCCTCCAGCCACGAAGAAGGTCTCCCCTGCACATAGACAAAAGAAACAATCAAAGAAACAATGAAGGAAAAAGTCAAAAGGATTAAAGGGCTAATCCTAACTGCAAGCCAAGATAAAGGGTTAGCCAGTCAAATCAGAAGTCAAAGAAAGAAAAGGCAGACAGATAAAAGTCAAAGATGAAAGGATAAAGGCAAAGGATCAAAAGAATAAATCAAAAGTTTAAAGGAACAGAACAGAGATCACAAATAGATTAAAGAAAATATGATAAAAATAGACAGTCGAAGCATAAAGACAGAGTTTAAGGCCTAATAACAGAGATTAAAGATAAAAAAAAGGGCAGATTAACCCAAAGCAAATTTGAATGACTTAGCCTATGGCAGTTACTCTTCTCAACAGATATTTTTGCCACCTAGTGCTTTGTTTCCTTCAATAAAGCATTAGGCAGTTATTGAGATTAGTCAGAGATATTTATAACTGCCACACAGTAATTGTAAAAGTTATGAATAGGACTTAAAGTAAAAAGTTTCACCTATATTCCCTTAGGAGTTAAGATAGAAGTTATTAATCATAGAAATATCTGCATATATTCTTGCCTTGAGCCTTGCATGGTATTCAAGGTTAGGAATTCATTAACTCTGTAATAAATAACACTCAAACCCTAGCTTAACTCCACCTCCTCATTTGCAGATAAATACTGCATCTGAACTCATTATCTTGTTGGCATTTGATGACTCTTTGAAGTAATACATAGTCTCTTGGAAGTTGAAAAGAAACTAATGTCTTGGAACTTGTGGATTCCCTGATTTGTTTGTTGATGAAGGAGGCTAGATTACAAGATCCCTGAGCCTGGTTGTTGGTGAAGTGCTTCTAATCTGTTATTATTATTTCTTGTTTTCATTCTGTTTCCATCTTTCTATGTTGCAGTAGAGCAAAATATTTAGACAATGAAATGTATTTTGAAAGAAACTTAGTTCTGTTTGTTCTTCACTGCCTTAATGTTTTCCTCTGCTAGGACATTTTAGAGAATTCTTGATTGCTCTCTAGACCCCCTAAGCTTGTTTATTTCATGAATATTTTAATATAATTGGTATCAAGAATGATTTATGGCTAGCCCTGCTTACTTGATGTCACTAAAACACTGTTTCTGAAGTCTCTCTGTAAAGTACCATTACTTAAAGTTTGCCAAATAAGTTTTGTTTCGATCATACCCTTTGTACTTGCTTAAATAATTGTTTTAGAGATCTTCATAGCTATAATCAAAGATTTTTAGGCGTTCCCTATTCTCTGATTACAATTATATGTGTGTCTTGAATGTTTTCTGTCCTTGAAGGTGAAATCACTAGAAGTTAAATGATTTTCTTGCCTTCTATATTTCATTGGAAATGATTGTCTTGAATAATTATTTGCTTTAGTTGAATCAAAGAATTCATGGTTTTCCCTGTCTATTGATTTACAGTTCATGCTTATGATATTTAAGTCCCTTTGTTAAAAATTACATATGATAAAGGATTCTTAATTGCCCTTTTTCCTACTTTTTATTCTTACTATTGATGTCCATCTCATTACCCCTAAAAAACCTTGAAGATCCACTGGCCAAGCTAGATTTTCCCTGTGATGCTCCCCGATCCATTGGTGAACTTATCATGAATTTCATAGACTCCATTTCCCAATGACTTAGATATTTCCTATTCTATCTATTCTGCTTGATCATCATACCCAACAAAAACAATCAAACAAACCCTATACTTAATAACTGGCCTAAAATCAACCATCTAAATCAAACAAGTTCATATCCTTTGCAAAAAAATAGAGAGAGCCCTCTCTGAGTCCAGGAAGGCTAGGTCCTAGGACTCCAAAGATTGGTCTGATGTTGCCCTTTCCATTTGGCCTATCAATCTACTAAATCACGGGACTACAACATAATGGTGATCACGTTGGGACGTTTTGAGTTAGTGACAATAATAAGTACTCCTTAGAACTTCAGAAATCCTTTTCAAAACATTGGAAACTCCAACTGCTAGCCAATGAGTAGAATCTAGTTGTTTCACCATCCTAGCTAAATGATGATCCATGTATAGGACACTCATACAAACCTTAGGGCTACATAAAGAAAACTCAGAAAACCCCAAAAACATTCATAGATTGGTTTTTGTCAATTATTGGTGGTGGACCATAAACAATACATCCCTAAAACAGTAAAAAATATCCACTTGGCGACTCCACTGGCCTCCAGTAGGCCTATTACTTCACTAGTCCTCATTAGACTTCCTTAGGATTGTGTCAAACTAGCCCTAAGAAGTTCAGAAGCCTAGTCCCATATTGTAAGTTTACTAAACACTACGAGAGGTCAACCTTCTAAAAAATTGTCCTAAAGTTTCAGACTCTCTAAATTTTGAGTTTGAAATCTGGCTTCACAAAGGATCAATACCAGATCTCATCTAGACCCTAATACTCCTACTATAGTTGATGATCCAGAGAATATTTTGTCGAAAAATTCTAGAGCTGGAAATTTAACTACTGCTAGGACTATCCAAAGAACAAGATCTGTTCCTGAACACCTTACAGTCTTGAAAGATCCATAGTTTGACTTGTTCCATTCAAAGAACCTATTTAGAACCAAGTCACATAGTGATATTGACCAGACTGACTTTGAGCCCATAGATTTTCAGCAGAGTTCTAGTAGAGAAGCCTCTCCTTCCACTCGTCCTGATTTTCAGCTTCTCCATCACTTTAGCCCCATTCATAACAAATATTCTCATAATCAATTTGCTGGTCCAAGTCCTTCCACCACACCCATCTGCACATCCACTGTTCAAAACACTCCCTTCCATCCCACATTACTTCTCACAAACCCATCTCTTGTAAATCTTCCATTTACTCCCATCATGGCAGCATGGTATGCTCCCTTAGTGTTACCACAACCTTTGGTTCCTTTACCAAATGATTATCAATCCAGAATTCCCCACTTCACTAGAACTGAACCTACTACTGCCCAACATGTAGATAAAATGGATGATGCCTTTGATTACATGGAAATAGAAGAAGAGACAATTAAGATGAGAATCTTTGCCCAAAGTTTAGGAGGAGAAGCCAAAAAATGGTTTAAATCTTAACTCCTAATAGCATAAATGATCTCCCTTCTTTATACCAAACATTCATAAACAAATGAGAAATTAAAAAGAACCCTCTCCAAATCCTTTCAGAATATAGAAACCTAAAAATAAATGCCGGAGAAAGTGTCCAAGATTACTGCACTAGATTTAATAGTGTTTACGATTCACTTCCCCCAAACATGAAACCTCCACTAGGATTAGCCTTAGCAAAATTTCCAGAGGGTTTTGACCCAGACATGGCCTATCATCTAAGAGAAAGAGACCCCTTGACTTTAAAAGATATGCAGAGGGGAGCTATGAGTGTAGAAGCAAATCTGATTGAGAAAAGAGCTAGGTTGAAATCAGAAAAAAGAGTTACATACAAAGATGAAACAATGGCCTTAACCTCATCATCTGATGCCAAAATTGATAACTTAGTAAGGGTAATGGAAATAATGCTGGAAAGGATAAACTTAACTGATAGAGTACCTCCTAGGGAGAACCAAGTAAATCCCCAAAACAAAAACATAAATCCAAATTTCAAAAGAGATCCTATTCAAAATAGACAAAGTGATAATGACCAACAAATTAGGCCTCCTTTCCAAGAAAACTATGCATATGAAGAAGAAGGAGAGATAGAAAGGTTGGAATAAAATCATGTAAATCTGATAGGATCTAATAGTGAGGGTGATGTTTTTCTCACTGAAGAAGAACAAGGATTCTTTTCCTCAGACCAAACTGAAAACAACCATGAGGATTCTGAAGACTATCAATTGGGATTTGAAAATGCTATAATGGAATTCCACAGACAATATGATCTTAGGAGCAAAAAGAGCCAAGAGGCCTCCAAGAATAATAACACAAAAATTGATGTTAGAAAAACCTCAGAAAATCCTCCTAAAAAGACAACAAACAGTACCAACACTGTGGCTAAGAAAGCTTATCTAAATAAAGACAAAATTAGCCAAGTGTTGACCCAAACTTACCTAGTACTTTTGTTAGTGGCCCTGAGAAATCTGTCCAAAATAAAAATCCTAATAAACCTCAGCAGATCTGAATTGCTGAAAAGACTATGTGTGACAAAACAGATGCAAGTATGTCAAAAACACTAGCACCTTTCAGTCTTGAGGGAGAAATTGCGAAGATTAAAATTAGCATACCCTTAGCTGAACTAGTAACTCATGATGTATATTAAAATCAAGTTTTGAAAGCTTTGAATATAGGAAATGATATTGATACTTTAAACTTGACAGATGATAAACCAGAATTGTTGTTTGGTCCTGAAGTAGAAGGAAACATTAGGGGAATTTTGAGGTCTAAAATGGGCCTCCTAAGGAAATAATAAAATAATAGTTAAACCAATAAAATAATATTTATGAATTTTCAATTCAATTTTTGCACCACAATCCATGTAACCATAGTTAAATTCATTCAAAAGTTGTACCAAAATAAAATTAATAAAAAAATTGTATTGATGTGACTATAAATAAGAATGAAAATTTCAAGAAAAAAGTCATTATCATTGAACAATTAATGCATTTGTCCTTTGTACTTAAATAACTTAAAATAAAATATGAATATAAATTTATAAATCCTTAATTATATTATATGTTATTAATTAAAATTGATATTATTTAAATCATATAATATCATGTAATTAATATACTGTATAAAAATAATAATATATAATTTAATATAATAAATGTATAGGGATATGCATTGTTTCTTTCAAGAAATATGAAATGAAAATAATATATTTTTATTCAAAAAATGTGAAATGACATTTATTATGAGTACTTTACTTTGACTTTAAGAGTACTTAGAGCACTACCATGGTTAACCATGAGTTTTTATCCACCATTGAGAATGTGTCAAGTAAGTACCTTTAACTCAAGAAATTCCACCTCAACCATTAGGGATGATGTGATCCCCTAAAATGTGATGGGTTCTCATAAAGTGAATTTTGATTGTACATTTTCCTTAGGAGGCCCATTTTAGACCTCAAAATTCCCCTAATGATACAAAGAAGGGGTTGTCCATCCATTCTATGTCAGTCTGAATATACATGATAAAATCTTGTACATCACCATGCTAGACTCTGGTGCCTCTCACAACCTCATGCCAAAGGTGGTGATGGAGAGATTAGGCCTAGAAATTACTAACCTTACAAAGATTTTTATTCTTTTGATTCAAGCAGAGTCAAGTGTTTGGGTCTAATTAAGGATTTATGTGTCAATCTGGCACAAATTCCTGCTAAGGGTCTAGTCATGGACATAGTAGTTGCTGAAATTCCCTCAAAGTATGGCATGCTTTTATCTAGATCATGGGGAGTCAAACTTTAAGGGAACCTTCAAATGGACATGTCTTATGCCACTATCCCGGTCTTTAACTGAACAAGAATATTATACTGAGAATCTCATATGAAATATATGGTATGCAACCTAGATAGGCCAAACAACACTCCTATTTATTCCATTCATTCAGATCTTGATTCATTTATCTTATTCAATGAAGATGAAATGAACAAACAAGAAAATGAAAATGAAAAAGAGTTAAGCCCACTTGAACAACCAAATCTATCCTCAAATGAAAAACATAATAGCTCAAACTTTAGCGGCCTTGAACAGCAGAATGATAGTGAGTTTGAAATAGAAACACTGTGGAACATGAGCTCTAATGGCTCTTGTGGCAAAAATGGTTCTGGAGCTGATGTATGGATACATACTACAAACAAAGGACATTCCTACAAACTTGATTTCCAATGCACTAATAACATTGCAGAATATGAAGCTCTCCTCCTTGGTTTACATTTGCTTAAGAACATAGGAGCCAAGAAAATATTAATCCAAGGAGATTCAGAGCTGATCATTAGGCAAATAAAAGGGGAGTATTCAGCCAAAAACCCAAGATTAAGAGAATATAGGAATGCTGCCTTAGATCTCCTGAAAAGCTTTGAGAAATATGAACTCATTTTCATCCCTAGAGCTCAAAATAACCTTGCAAATGAGCTTGCCTTTGTTGCCAGCAATTGCCAAATCCCCCATGTAAATGAACTATTCACTGTCAAAGTAAAAAATTGGCCTACAGTACCTGACAATGAGAACTATTGGCAAGTGTTTGAGGGTGATAAACACATTGATGATTTTCTGCAATCTAAAAATGATTTTGCTGTACCAACACCTGGCTCAAGCCATGAACAAGATTGTTTTGATGAAAAACAAGTCCACATAACAAAGCTGTCCTCTGTTACTGATATAAACCAATTTGAACATCTTTTTAAGGTAGAACTACTTGACAATCTAGACCAAAAGGACCTTGATATTTTACAATGCAAAGATGATTCAATTCCTAGGGGCCTTACACCATTAGAGGAGCTTTTTGACTTCAATGATGTAGCTAAAAAACCAAAGATGAAGCCTACAGAAACTAATGTAGAAGAACATAACATAGGTAGCAGGAATGAACCCAAAATGATCAAGTTATCTAGCACTCTTCCTACTCATATCAAACAGGAATATATTGAACTTTTCAAAGAGTTTTGAGATGTGTTTGCATGGGGGTACAAAGATCTGAAATCTTATGATACCAGCATTATTCAACATAAAATTCCTCTTAAGGAAAATAAAAAGCATTTCAAACAAAAACTAAGAAGGATAAACCCTGTTTTATTGCCTTTAGTTGAGAAAGAGATAAAAAATATGTAAGATGCTGGGATCATAGTTCCCCTTAGATATTCACAGTGGGTTTCCAACCTTGTATCTGTTAGGAAGAAGACTCGGGAAATTAGGCTTTGCATTGACTTCAGAAATCTGAACAAAGCCTCCCTGAAAGACAATTATCCCTTGCCTAAGATGGATCAAAGACTCCAAAAGTTGGTTGGATCTAAGAGAATATCACTCTTGGATGGTTTTTCAGGCTACAACCAAGTACTAGTACTCCCAAGTGATCAACACAAAACTACCTTTACCACACCCTGGGGTACATTCATATATGTTAAAATGCCATTTGGTTTGATGAATGCAGGGGCCACATTCCAAAGGGCCATGGATATAGATTTTTCAGAAGACATAGTCTATTTCATAATCATTTACCTTGATGACATCATTGTTTACTCCAAAACTGATAAAGAGCACTTAGTTCATTTGAGAATTTTTTTTGAGAAATGCAGAAAATATGGCTTATCCTTGAATCCCAAAAAACACTCTTTGGTCTCCAGGAAGGAAAACTCCTAGGCCACATAATCTTTGAAGAAGGAATCAAAGTAGATCCCAAAAATATTGAAGGCATATTGAAAATCATCCATTCTAGAAACCTCAAAGAGTTGCAATCTTTCATTGGGAAGATCAACTTTTTGAAAGGGTTCATCCGTAACCTTGTTGAAATTTTGAAGAATATCACAAACATGCTAAAAAAGGAAACAAGAGTTAAATGGACCTTAGAATCCAAACAGTCATTTGAACAAATGAAACAAGCTCTCACTCAAACACCAGTTCTTATCATTCCTGATTTCACCAAAGATTTCTACATTTTTTCATTTGCATCTTAGCACACCATTGCTGCAGTGTTATTGCAAAAGAATAATATAGGGCAAGAACAATCAATATCATTCTTCAGTAAAGCCTTAAGATATTCTCCACTCAAATATAACATCATAGAGAAACAAGCCTTAGCCTTTATAAAAGCCTTGAAAGATTTCTGATTCTACATTTTACAGTCTCATATCATTGCTTTTGTCCCTCATACAGTTGTCAAGGACATTCTAAATCAAGACCCTGATGGTAAAAGGGGAAAATGGATTGCTATTATCTTAGAGTATGATTTAGAAATCAGGCCTACCAAGTTGATTAATGTACAGGGATCAGAAAAACTCACGGCAGAATCGAATTTCCAAGTATTAGACATGAATATGATTGATGTTTTAGAAGAAACAGAAGAATCCACAGCTCCATACATTAAAGAAATATTTTTGAATTCTTTGTGGTATGCTGATATCATATATGTACTTTTTTATATTAATACTCCTCCTTATTTATCAAAGACTAAAGCTAGATTCTTTAAATAGAAAGCTTTAAATTACTGCATTTTAGATGGAATGTTATATTGGAAAAACGTTGTTGGCATATTGCTTAAATGTTTTCTTGAGAATGATGCAAGAAATATCATGCATGAGTTGCATGAGGGAGAGTGTGGAGGACAACTTTACTGGAAAACGAAAAACAAACACGATTCTTAGAGCTGGCTATTTTTGGTCCACCCTTTTCCCTGATACTAAAGAACTAGTCATGACTTGCCATAGGTGCCAAATTTTAGATAGCAAGAGAAAACTCCTACCTTTAACTTTGCTTACCAGTAGTATTGAGGCTCCCTTTCAGCAATGGGGTTTAGACTTTATTGGAGAAATTCACCCAACCTCATCTGCCCAACATAAGTGGATCCTTACTGCCACTGATTATTTACCAAGTGGATAGAGGGTATCCCTTCTAGAAATGCTACTGACTCAGTCATTATCAAGTTCCTTGAGACCAACATATTCTCCCGATTTGGTTGTCCTAAGAAAATCATTATAGATAATGTTGCTGCCTTCAAATCCAAAAGAATGGTTGATTTCTGCTATAAATATCATATCATATTGGGGCACTCCACACTTACTACCCTCAGGGAAATGGACTAGCTGAACCCTCCAACAAAAGCCTGATCAACATTATCAAAAGACTGTTGGAACAAAATCAGAAATCATGGCATAGTAAACTAGTTCATGCTTTATGGGCTGATAGACTAACCACCAAGAAATCAATTAGTATGTCTCCCTATCAATTGGTATATGGCATGGATGCAGTATTCCCAACATCATTGGGAGTTCCAGTCATGAAACTCCTCAAAGAAGTGCAGACAGAATAAAATGATATGCAGAGAAGGCTAAACCATACCATTCATTTACAATAGTCAAGAGAGGAGGTGTATAAAAGAACACAACCAGTACAAGAGAGTATCAAGAAGATATTTGATAGAAGGACTAAAGCCAATAATTTCCAAGTTGGAGACACAGTTTTGAAATGGGATTCTAGAAGGGAAGACAAAGGTAAACATGGAAAATTTGAGAATTTTTGGAAAGGACCTTATATCATTCACTCAATTAGGGGTCATAATTATTTATTTTTACAAGGGCTGAATGGAGAAGAGTTATTTGGAGGTCCTATCAATGGTAGGATGCTCAAACACTATTTTTGTCAAGAGTCCTAGGTTCAATTTTTTTCATTTATTATACATAAACATCGCATGAGAAAATCTTGAAAACAGAAAATACAAAAACAATGAAATAAAGGAAAAAGAGGGAAGATTAAAAAAGAGGTATAGCCCCATACCCGAAAAACAGTACTACTGAAAGTGTGCAAGCCTAAATACCACTACTGATTCAAAAATAATATCTTGTTCAGTCATCTAGCCAAATCATGGCTGAACATGCTTTAAATTCATGTTGATAAGTTAGTAAATACAATGGTTGTCAAAGTTATTCAAGCTTGTAGGAAAAATAGATTAGGGAATAAAAAGATATTGGTTCCACATGCTCAAAACAGAACCAAAGAGAAAGATAAGGATGCATTACAAATGATAGATCACATCCCTATCTTTCTAAGTTACTTTTTATGCAAAATAATGTTTGTGTGCAGCTTGTTCCAATGCCACAACCATGGTCAGTCAGACTGCCCAATCCTGACTTAAACCATGCTTTCAATTACATGTCAATAGTTTAGAGAATCAACACTGACAAACTACATAATCTTGGCAGTCAAATAGTCTAGGTAGAAGATAAAAAGAGTTCACTAGTTTAATCTGAACTCTTGGAAGCAATAAGGATAGAAATAGATAGTTTATTTCTGTTTTCAAAAATAAAAATGTCAGGAGTTTTCCAGTTCAAGTGCACTCAAGGAAGAGAAAAATGTTAGGATAAGTAGTTTGGGTAGGTAGAAATGCTGTTGAAAGAATCATATGTTGCAGATTATTAAGATCATCACTTCGAAAGAAATATCAGCAAGTGAAAAGGAGGAAAAATTTTCCCAATGGAAGAGACACTGGTCTTCAAAAGCTCAGAGATTTGATAAACTGAAAGTTCTGGACACCTCCAAAAATGAGCTGCCTTCCCCAAGTGGAACCACTGTTAGTCATTAATATTTTTTGCTAATATCGAAAGATGACTAAATGATGGTCCTAGATTTATAAAAACAAAATTGAGAGATATTGTGAGTTCTAGAAATCTCACTGCCTTCATTATCCTAAGTCAAACTATTTTCACTATGATTTCCCCCTCTTTGCATTCTAAATTTTCACCTCACTACTCAAGAAAGAACTTCATTTTCGGGCCTATTTGCCTCATTTCACTACCTCACCCTCACCCTCATTCATGGCCTTTTCCCTCTAAAAAATTCATTTCTTCCTTTCCCAAAAACCCTCATGAAACACCCCTCACTCATCATTTTTCCTCTGAAATATTAAACAAAGCAAAAATTCCCTTTTTACATTGTTTTGAGCTACGTTTTAAGCCTATTGGGTTTTTAAAATTTTATTATAAAATTCTTTTTTATGTTAAAAACCCGTTCTTTGATAAAATAGGCTTTAAGCCCCCTTTTCTTCTTAAGCCCTAGCCCCTTTTACCTTTATAAAACCTTGGCCTCCGCTATCCTTAGCCCCTTCTCCTCATACAAATAAACCTATACCCTTTTATTATATTAAACCCCCAAACCTTATAAAAACCCCCCCAACCTTAGAAATATTAAAGGGCAGGCCCGCCTCTCATTACACCTGACATCCTCCATTAACCTTACAATTTAATGCATTTCGTTAAAATTTTAAAGACCCCGGGTCCCATACTCCATTTAACCCCTCCATCCAACCATACGATGCCATCTGTCCTCCACTTCCGCAGACCCAACCCACTGTTCGTTGTCTCTCAATGCGCGACAACCGTCGATCTCCCATCCCGAGATCCGACGACCAGTATTACATATCGCAAATAAAGTTGCGATGGGCTTAGCATTTCGCGACCCACGCAAAATCGACGGTTTTGCCTAGCCACGTGTCTCATCTTGAGACATATCGTGCATCCCTCACAAAAAACCGTTAATCGCCTATCATCCATGCGATAAACCATTTACGGTTTTTGAAAACAACCTATCCTCCGTGTTATGGCCTAAATCTACCTCAGGCTGAGGAAGGCAGAGTCTAGGGTAACATCAAACCATGCTTAACCTGGTAGCTAGCCCTACCAGATCGGGATAGGGCTCTCTCCTGGTCAATCTCAGCAAAAAATGATCAGTGAGGCTTGAGATGACTTGAATAAACACTGATTTTAGGCTAGGTATATATGTAAAAGAGTTTGATTTGATTTTGAGGGTGTTTGTTGGATCAAAGGGAAAGGCATATTTTGGGTCTGGGGAATGAGGCCCAGTTTTGCAGAGATCTGAATGGGGCAAGGTAGGAAATTGATTTGACACTTCAATTTTGAATGAAATGGATAGCTTAGACTGGTGAGGAGTTGAAGAGGGCAAGAAAATTTCTGGAATCCTCTTCAAACAGCTGAAAACATAGAAAATTAAACGAACCCTGGGTAGAGCACTGCAAATTTTAATGAATTCCACCTTTATCCTTGTTTGTTTAACTTAAGAAGAAATAAGAGGGAAAATGATACACATAAAAGAACCAATAGACTTAAATTCACACACAGAAACACATCATCCAAACAAAATGCCACATGAATCCCATGGAGTGCTGCAAACCCTGGTCTATTCCTTTGCAAAACTGCAGAGATGAATGCACAATGATGCTCAAAGCAATCCCAAGTGTCCAACCTTGCCAATGACTGAAAAATCACAAGATATAGAAAAAAAATAACTCATCCCAGCCTCTAGGGGTCGAGCATATAAGTTTAGGAGCTGTTCCAACAAAATCTAAACTGAGAACTAGAAAGTAGGCAGTGGAACATCTTGCCTCTAAAAACTAGGAAACTGATTCATTCAGTTTCAAATTACCCATTGATGGATGAATCTACCTCTATGAGTGAAAATTAAGCAAAATTACATCAAAATCCATCATCTTACATTTAATTACATCATGATTTTGACATTTAGAAGTAATAAAGTCAAATTGTCAAAAACTAGGTGAAAAACAGAGTTACTGAGTCAAAAATGAGCAAAATCCTCCAATGCGCTGCGCCAGTTTTCCTTATGCGTCGCGCCAGTTCGAAGCTAATTTTGGAGGCCTTCCCGATGTCCACATTTTCTCCAAGTGGGCTTGTTGGAAAGGTCTGCCTGTCTACTTTCCAACACAAGTGGAATTTCTGAATTTGGCTTCCATTTGCCCCTCCAAAAATGAGTTCTCCGAACACTGCTTCCTGTGTGTCCAAAAAGGGGCAGAAAGGTCATTTTTAGGGTGTTTTTGACCCTTCTGGAAGCCCAAAACCTGTCAAAATATCTTGGCCATAAGTAGGCATGCATAATTTTCCATGAAAAATCCAAAAATGTAAAGTTTTCCCCAAGAGGAGTCCCCCATCAAAAGCACGCGCCAAGTGGCGCAACGCATAGAGCTGAAAAATATGTTTTTAGGCCAAAAAATCAAAATTTGTAAAAAGTGTCCCAAATTTCTTGAAATTTGGGTTGAGTGTCCTCCATTATGTACTATGCTGGGCCAAGGAAGCCTCGGCCAAGATCTGAAGTCTATCATGCCTTTTCCGATGCTTTGAGGCCTTCTTCAACTTAGCTTTCAAGATCTTGATTCTTGCTTTGCAAACATGGTTTCTCACCCAATAATAGTTAGCCATGTGCCTCAACATGTTCTTTTCCTTGTTGGCTTTCTCTAACAACTTTTGGTCTCCTCGGTGCATGCAATTCGGTTGTAGAGTCACTGTGTTTCCTTCATCTCGGTCATAAGAGGAATATGTCTCCATGTTTGCCAAAGTTTGTGTTGTCTTAGATGAGTATGAAGAGTTTTAGGTGTCTTCGATCTTTCGCTGTCAAGTGTATGAAAATGTGTGAGGGAATATGAAGGGAGAGGGTAAGGGGAATGTTGGGAATATTGCGAATTGGAACTTGGGGAATTGAAGGTTTTTAGGGACAGTCTCTAGGCTTTTGGGAAATTATATGTGGAGAAGGGGATTAAGGGGAAAATGTATGAGGGGAGTGGGATTAAGGGGATAGGGTATACAACCATTAGTGCAATGAAGAAAACTAGGGTTTCACCCTAGAAGCTAGGGTTTTAGGGATAGGGGAGTAGGATGAGTGGAAATGAGAGGGGGAATGGGAAATGAAACTAGTGAAATGTAATGAAGGGGACGTGAAAGTGGTAGAGGGGAATAAGACAACAAAAGTGGAAATTTTGCAAACCCTAGGCAGATTTTCAATGAAACTGTGCAAGGAGCTAGGGTTTTATTTTTCACCTATTGAAACACCATAAACACTGATGGAAACTCATACATTGGCAATATGGAGATGTTAACTTAGTTGTGGAATGAATAATTTTCAATTTTGGAGCTTTTGGAGGAAGATTTGAATGGATTTTAGGCTCTTTAGCCCAATGCGCCGCGCCATCTCAATGCGTCGCGCCAGTTCATTTATTACACTACAGAGGGCTGCCCAATGCGCCGCGCCTTTTTTCAGGAGACTTTTGGAGCTCGGTGTCCAAATTGGGCGCAGGATAGCTCGTTGGAAAGATTATTGAGTCTACTTTCCAACCCAACTAGAATTTTTCAATTTTGTGTTCATTGTCCCTGTCAAAAATCAAATCTCCCAAGACTGGTCAAAATGTGCAAAATGAGGTTGCCTCAAGGCAGAGTGCTATTGCATTCAACTTTTGAAGGTATTCCTCAACTCCAAATTGAGATCATGATAGCTCATTAGAAAGATATTTGTGTCTAGTTATCATTTGACTCATTAGGAAAGTCATTTGGCCAACCAAGCTAGGATAAATATTGATTTTCCCAAGGTCACTCCAGAGGTGCATCAATTCTCCTGAGACAACTGTATTTTTGACATTTCTCTAAAACCATGACACCTGTGTAAAAAGTGAATGAGGTTTTTCTTCCTTGGAATATTTTGGAAAAAAAACCTCTATGAGTTTTCCCAAATTCATCTTTTATTGCTCATAAACATCATTGGAGTAAAACCTATCCCGATGTGTGGAACAAGGGATTTGTCTAAATAAAGTGAAATGAAGGGGATAAGGGGCTTCTAAATTCCTGAGAAAATTTTGGGAAGTAGGGAGAGATGTTAGGAAGTATGGGAAAGTGGAATTTCAAATATTGAGTGAGGGGAAGGTGTACAAAAGGGCAAAACACAGGCCTAGCCTAGAAAATTGTTAAGTTGTAGCAAGAAACTAGGGTTTGTGTGAAAATGAGGAATTTGGGGGACATCAGTGATGAGAAGTGTTTAATAAGGTGAATTAAGGATAGGGGAAGGTGTATGAACATCAGGATACAAGTTTTACTGATGATTTGACCATCCAAGAGAAATTACCACCAAAACCCTAGGAGAGGGAAATGAACCTTACCTAGGCACAACTGAAGCATGAACAAGGTGTAAAATGACCCAGTGGAACTTGACATGATGATGAAAACCCTCTAAATGATGGTACACTCAGTTGAATGGTGACATGGACCGACATTTGGACAACTTTGAAAGGAGTGAAAACAAACCCTAAACCTAATACCTAGTGACCAAATTTTACTTGAAGACTCACTGAAATGAAAAAATTTGACCTTGACACCTTAAAATCACTTTGTAAGAGCATGTTTGATCACTGGAGGAAGGCTGCAAAGACTGACACTAACATTGGCTCCAATGGGGATGGTAACTCCTTGGAGGTGCCAAGAAGTACATATCTCTGGGAAAGTAGGCAGTGCCTTTCGTCCATTGGGCTATGGAGTCAATAACTTCGACAAACCAAAAGCAGACACTTGACTCAATTTCAGGACTGAAATCTGACTCAAGACTGAAATCGAATGAAATACCTGACTCAACAAACCAAACCAAAACTGCAATCAACCTTCAGTTTTATAGCCTTCACCTCGGGCCCCAAACAAAAAGAATGATGACAGCACACACTTGCTCTGAAACTATGTTGAAACTGACTAAAATAAAACTGACTCAAGACCTACTTAACTGAAATTAGTACTTACAAAGATTTTTTTATGGCAGCAGTCCATCGAGATTTGAGGGTTTCAAATCATGATGACAACCAACTGCCTACTGATGGAATATGTACAATCATGTGTAGTGAGCCTTCCAATGTAACCAATCCAGTAGATGGCTACATACCAAAATTCTGCTCCCACTTTTCTCGAGCAGGTAGAATGATGTACATGTAGGAAACTCACAATAACCACTGAAACCAAGGCTTATGATAACGAACCAGGCAACATTTATCTTTTCTGATGCTTGCAAAAGAATGCTGAAGGGATCTTGAAAATCTTGAAGCACTAGTTGGTCTTGAGATCCAACATCAAAATTATAACTACTCGCTTCATTCTGATCTGAAAGAACAATTGATTGCCGAGTGACAGGAAGGCACAGAGAGGTATAAGCTTCTTCCATCTGAGTGTTAGCTGTAAGTTCCTTGACCATGATAAATTCTGGCATATTGTCTCTCTCAAGCTCATATTCCTCAACTTCATGGTCTAGGTCATTCTTAAACAGAAAACAATCTTCAAGATTATCAAACATGACAACCTTATCATCTTCATGAAAGAAAATATTATCTGTTTGCTGATCTATAAAACTAATTACAAAACCGTCATCATTTTCAAAAGAGGAAGAAGTTTCACCAACACTTTCTTGACCATGAGCATACCGCAAATCTGCTTTATCTTGGGCTGTAACATGACCTTTCAGGAGTTGATCTATCTGATCTTCAGACAAAGGAGATAATGCTTTTTGTTTGCTTTTTCTCAAACAGTGATTGTCTTCATGAAATAACATGAAAAACATGAAAAATCTGAATGACAGTCCTTAATTCTAATTCAAACTTATTTCTTTTTGAACTCACTGGATTACTTCCTCATGAAGGCTTTGTTCTAATGAAATGAGAACATTTGGATCAAAAAATCTGTCTTCTTCATTCCAGATGATCTCAACAGCAGAGTTCTCTTTCATGGGATTCAACACAAGGTATTCTTGATCATCACGATATGAATCTAGATCTAAAATAGTTGTCTTGATTTTATCGCATTCTGAAATTGAAACTTGACTTTTCTGCATATTGTCTTCTTCTATGGACAGATCTGAAACAAAATATTCTCTTTCATCATTTTCCATTGTACTAAGATCTTGATCCTGCTGCAAATTTTCTTGAGCATCTTGTTGAGTATCTTCTAAGTTCTCTTTATGCTGCTGAAATGGATTTTCGTACAGAGCCTCCATGATCTCATCATCCATGAAGTCATCATCTTCATAAAATTTTTCAAGATTTTCAATAAAACTATGAACATGGCTACAACAGTTCTGAACTAAAGTTAAGGATGGATAAGATTCTTTATACCTTTCAAAGAACATGGTATGAAAATCCTTTAAACAGTAAATACAAGCAGGCGGAAAACTTTCATACCAAGATCGGGCTTCACCTTCCAGAGTGGCCATGAATATCTTCATCAAGCAGTCTTCAGGAAAATCAACCTTCAACTTGCGAATATGTATGTGAAATCTAACCAGATGTAAAGAAGCATCCTTCCTATCATCATCTTTAAACATAGGCAAATTCCTTTGCCAATATACCTTAGGAATTTTATTTGGAAAACCTGGAATATGATCTCGGCTCATGGGAGCATACCTTCGATCTAGCGAAACCATTTTGATAACAATTAATTCACCAAGAAATTCCTCAGGCCACTGATTCTTGAAGAGTAGAGTCGCCATAAAAATTATGAACCTTTGGATTCTTCGACACTGGAGTCGCTAGGTGAATGATTTCAGCCTTCCTATGTCTGATCTTTTTCCACCATCAACAATCAGATCTGAACTTGATACATGTACTGGGGCAATTTGCAAGTCAGATGTTACGTTTATAAAACTAGACCGGAGATTGACTGAAGCAGCGTTTATCTACTTTTTCTAATGCAAAGCAAGAGTGTTTTGAAGGCTACCTGGCTAACTTCAGGCTCCGTCTGTAGTTTATAAAACGAATAACACTAACAAGCAAACAAATTTTTTCTCCATAGTATGGTCGCCACTATGTTATGGCCTAAATCTACCTCAGGCTGAGGAAGGCAGAGTCTAGGGTAACATCAAACCACACTTAACCTGGTAGCTAGCCCTACCAGATCGGGAGAGGGTTCTCTCCTGGTCAATCTCAACAAAAAATGATCAATGAGGCTTGAGATGACTTGAATAAAGGCTGATTTTAGGCTAGGTATATATGTAAAAGAGTTTGATTTGATTTTGAGGGTGTTTTTTGGATCAAAGGGAAAGACAGATTTTGGCTCTGGGGAATGAGGCCCAGTTTTGCAGAGATCTGAATGGGGCAAGGTAGGAAATTGATTTGACACTTAAATTTTGAATGAAATGGATAGCTTAGACCGGTGAGGAGTTGAAGAGGGCAAGAAACCTCCAGGAATCCTCTTCAAACAATTGAAAACATAGAAATTTAAACGAACCGTAGGTAGAGCACTGCAAATTTAAATGAATTCCACCTTTGTCCTTGTTTGTTTAACTTAAGAAGAAATAAGAGGGAAAATGATACATATAAAACGCCAGTAGACTTACATTCACAAAGAGAAACACATCATCAAAACAAAATTCCACATGAAACCCATCGAGTGCTGCAAACCCTGGTCTATTCCTTTGCCAAACTGCAGAGATGAATGTACAATGATGCTCAAAGCAATCCCAAGTGTCCAACCTTGCTAATGATTGAAAAATCACAAGATATATACAAAAAATAACTCATCCCAACCTCTAGGGGTCGAGCTCATAAGTTTAGGAGCTGTTCCAACAAAATCTAAACTGAGAACTAGAAAGTAGGCAGTGGTACAACTTGCCTCTAAAAACTAGGAAACTGATTCATTCAGTTGCAAATTACCCATTGATGGATGAATCTACCTCTATGAGTGAAAATTTAGAAAAATTACATCAAAATCCATCATGTTAAATTTAATTACATCATGATTTTGACATTTAGAAGTAATAAAGTCAAACTGTCAAAAACTAGGCAAAAAACAGAGTTATTGAGTAAAAAATGAGCAAAATCCTCCAACGCGCCGCGCCAATTTTCCCTATGCATCGTGCCAGTTTGAAGCTAATTTTGGAGGCCTTCTCGGTGTCCAAATTTGCTCCAAGTGGGCTTGTTGGAAAGGTCTACCTGTCTACCTTCCAACACAAGTGGATTTTTTGAATTTGGCTTCCATTTGCCCCTCCAAAAATGAGTTCTCCCAACACTGCTTCCTGTGTGTCCAAAAAGGGGCAGAAAGGTCATTTTTAGGGTGTTTTTGACCCTTCTGGAAGCCCAAACCTGTCAAAATCTCTTGGCCATAAGTAGGCATGCATAATTTTCCATGAAAAATCCAAAAATGTAAAGTTTTCCCCAAGAGGAGTCCCCCATCAAAAGCGCGCGCCAAGTGGCGCGACGCATAGAGCTGAAAAATCTGTTTTTAGGCCAAAAAAATCAAAATTTGCAAAAAGTGTCCCAAATTTCTTGAAATTTGGGCTGAGTGTCCTCCATTATGTACTATGTTGGGTCAAGGAAGCCTCGGCCAAGATCTGAAGTCTATCATGCCTTTTCCGACGCTTTGAGGCCTTCTTCAACTTAACCTTCAAGATCTTGATCCTTGCTTTGCAAACATGGTTCCTTGCCCAATAATAATTAGCCATGTGCCTCAACATGTTCTTTTCCTTGTTGGCTTTCTCCAACAGCTTTTGGTCTCCTTGGTGCATGCAATTCGGTTGTAGAGTCACTGTGTTTCCTTCATCTCAGTCATAAGAGGAATCTGTCTCCATGTTTGTCAAAGTTTGTGTTGTCTTAGATGAGTATGAAGAGTTTTAGGTGTCTTCGATCTTTCGCTGTCAAGTGTATGAAAATGTGTGAGGGACTATGAAGGGAGAGGGTAAGGGGAATGTTGGGAATATTGCCAATTGGAACTTGGGGAATTGAAGGATTTTAGGGATAGTCTCTAGGCTTTTGGGAAATTATATGTGGAGAAGGGGATTAAGGGGAAAATGTATGAGGGGAGTGGAATTAAGGGGATATGGTATACAACCATTAGTGCAATGAAGAAAACTAGGGTTTTACCCTAGAAGCTAGGGTTTTAGGGTTTTAGAGATAGGGGAGTAGGATGAGTGGAAATGAGAGGGGGAATGGGAAATGAAACTAGTGAAATGTAGTGAAGGGGATGTGAAAGTGGTAGAGGGGAATAAGACAGAAAAAAATGTAAATTTTTCAAACCCTAGGCAGATTTTCAATGAAACTGTGTAAGGAGCTAGGGTTTTATTTTTCACCTATTGAAACACCATAAACACTGATGGAAACCCACATATTGGAAATATGGAGATGTTAACTTAGTTGTGGAATGAATAATTTGAAATTTTGGAGATTTTGGAGGAATATTTGAATGGATTTCAGGATTTTTAGCCCAATGCGCCATGCCATCTCTATGCGCCGTGCCAGTTCATTTTTTACACTGCAAAGGGCTGTCCAATGTGCCACACCTTTTTGCAGGAGAATTTTGGAGACCTTCCCGGTGTCAAAATTGGGTGCAGGATAGCTCGTTCAAAATATTATTAAGTCTAATTTCCAACACAAATGGAATTTTTCAATTTGGAGTTCATTATCCCTGTCAAAAATCAAATCTCCCAAGACTAGTCAAAATGTGCAAAATGAGGCTGCCTCAAGGCAGAGTGTTGTTGCAGTCAACTTTTGAAGCTCTTTTTCAACTCCAAATTGAGCTCATGATAGCTCATTGGAAATATATTTGTGTTTAGTTATAATTTGACTCACCAAGAAATTCTTTTTTTCAACCAAGCTAGGAGAAAACCTGATTTTCCCAACGTCACTTCAGAGGTGCATCAATTCTCCTGAGGCAACTGTATTTTTGACATTTCTCTAAAACCATGAAACCTGTGTGAAAATTGAAGGAGGTTTTTCTTCCTTGGCCTATTGGGGAAGAAAATTTCTCTAATTTTTTCCAAATTCATCTTTTCCTGCTCAGAAACATCATTGGAGTAAAACCTATCCCGATGTGTGGAACAAGGGATTTGTCAAAATGAAGTGAAATGAAGGGGATAAGGGGCTTCTAAATTCTTGAGAAAATTTTGGGAAGTAGGGAGGGATGTTAGGAAGCAGGGGAAAGTGGAATTTCAAATATTGAGTGAGGGGAAGGGGTCCAAAAGGGCAAAACACAGGCCTAGCCTAGAAAATTGTCAAGTTGTAGCAAGAAACTAGGGTTTGTGCGAAAATGAGGAATTTGAGGGATATCAGTGATGGGAAGTGTTTAATAAGGTACATTAAGGATAGGGGAAGGTGTATGAACATCGGGATACAAGTTTTGCTGATGATTTGACCATCCAAGAGAAATTACCTTCAAAACCCTAGGAGAGGGAAATGAACCTTACCTAGGCACAACTGAAGCATGAACAAGGTGTAAAATGACCCAGTGGAACTTGACATGATGATGAAAACCCTCTAAATGATGGTACACTCAGCTGAATGGTGACATGGACCGACATTTGGACAACTTTGAAAGGAGTGAAAACAAACCCTAGACCTAATACCTAATGACCAAATTTTACTTGAAGACTCACTGAAATGTCAAAATTTGACCTTGACACCTTAAAATCACTTTGTAAGAGCATGTTTGATCACTGGAGGAAGGTTACAAAGATCGAGACTAACACTCCGCACCCTTTTTCAAAAGGTTCCCGCTTCCCGTTCAAATTTCTCCTAGTTCCACCTCTAGAACCCTCCTCCCTGCACCGTCTCCTCCTCTACAAACGCCCTCCGACAGTCCAAAACCCCGAAAAATGCAGTGAAACCCTCCCGCAAGATTTTTTACTAATTCTTTACGTTTTTGCATGTTTTTAATGATGGACATAAATGAATATATTCCGCAGGACCAAAATTGGTCACATAAAAGCCCCTGGATGACGATCCAGGAGCTCATAAAGGATCAATAATGGCCAGAGGGTCTGTGCCAATATTTTCATCAATGAAACATGATCATTGGTGGATCGAATGAACCCTCCAGCCACGAAGAAGGTCTCCCCTGCACACAGACAAAAGAAATATTCAAAGAAACAGTGAAGGAAGAAGTCAGAAGGATTAAAGGGCTCATCCTAATCATAAGCCAAGACAAAGGGTTAGCCAGTCAAATAAGAAGTCAAAGAAAGAAAAGGCAGACAGATAAAAGACAAAGATGAAAGGATAAAGGCAAAGGATCAAAAGAATAAATCAAAATATTAAAGGAACAAAAAAGAGATCACAAACAGATTAAAGAAAATATGATAAAAACAGACAGTCAAAGCATAAAGATAGAGTTTAAGGCCTAATAACATAGATTAACGATGAAACAAAGGGCAGATTAACCCAATGCAAATTTGGATGACTCAGCCTATGGTAGTTACTCGTCTCAATAGATATTTTTGCCACCTAGTGCTTTGTTTCCTTCAATAAAGCATTAGGCAGTTATTGAGCTTAGTCAGAGATATTTATATCTGCCATACAATAATTGTAAAAGTTATGAATAGGCCTTAAAGTTAAACATTTCACCTATATTCCCTTAGGAGTTAAGATAAAATTTATTAATCAGAGAAATATCTACATATATTCCTGCCTTGAGCCTTGCATGGTCTTCAAGGTTATGAATTCATTAACTCTGTAATAAATGACACTCAAGCCCTAGCTTAGCTCCACCTCCTCATTTGTAGATATCTGAACTCATTATCTTGTTGGCATTTGATGACTCTTTGAAGTAATACATAGCCTCTTGGAAGTTGAAAAGAAACTGATGTATTGGAACTTGTGGATGCCCTGATTTGTTTGTTGATGGAGGAGGCTAGATTGCAGGATCCTTGACCCTGGTTGTTGGTGAAGTGCTTCTAATATGTTATTTTTATTTCATGTTTTCATTCTGTTTCCATCTTTCTTTGTTGCAGTAGAGCAAAAGATTTAGACTAAGAAATGTCTTTTGAAAGCACCTTAGTTCTGTTTGTTCTTCACTGCCTTAATGTTTTCCTCTGCTAGGACATTTTAGAGAATTCTTAACTGCTCTCTAGACCCCCTAAGCTTGTCTATTTCATGAATAGTTTAATACAGTTGGTATCAAGAATGATTTATGGCTAGCCCTGCTTACTTGATGTCACTAAAACACTATTTCTAAAGTCTCTCTCTAAAGTACCATTACTTAAAGTTTTCTAAAGAGGTTTTGTTTCGATCATACCCTTTGTACTTGCTTAAATAATTGTTTTAGAGATATTCATAGCTATAATCAAAGATGTTTAGGCGTTCCCTCTTCTCTGATTACAATTATATGTGTGTCTTGAATGTTTTTTGTCCTTGAAGGTGAAATCATTAGAAGTTAAATGAGTTTCTTGCCTTCTATATTTCATTGGAAATGTTTGTCTTGAATAATTATATGCTTTAGTTGATTCAAAGAATTTATGGTTTGCCTTGTCTATTGATTGCCTCTTCATGCTTATGATATTTAAGTCCCTTTGTTAAAAAGTACATATGATAAAGGATTCTTAATTGCCCTTTGTCCTACTTTTTATTCTTACTATTGATGTCCATCTCATTACCCCTAAAAAACCTTGAAGATCCATTGACCAAGCTAGATTTTCCCTGTGATGCTCCCCGATCCATTGATGAACTTACCATGATTTTCATGGACTCCATTGCCCAATGACTTAGAGATTTTCTCATTCTATCTATTCTTCTTGATCATCATACTCAACCAAAAGAATCAAACAAACCCTGTACTTAATAACTAGCCTAAAATCAACCATCTAAAGCAAACAAGTTCATATCCTTTGCAAACAAATAGAGAGAGCCCTCTCTGAGTCCATGAAGGCTAGGTCCTAGGACTCCAAATATTGGTCTGATGTTGCCCTTTCCATTTGGCCTACCAATCTTCTAAATCACAGGACTACAACAATGTCCTCCACATAGACTTTCATGATATTGTTTGGTGACTTCAATAGATTCTCCTTCGGTCAAACATAATAGAAAAATACAAGCAGGATCTTTCTAGTATATCTTAGCTTCTATGATAGCATATGGTTGAGACTTGAGCTTGAGAGTTCTGTATTTTGTTCTATTTAATGAATTTGGACATGAAAAGAAACACAGGTAGTGCACAATATCCTTATACCAATCAGAGCACAAAAATTTGTATTGAATACCTGTTTTGGACTTGCTTTGACCTTATTTATTAACATCTCCATCCGCTAGTGCCAACAGATTAATTCGCAAGGCTTGAAAATTTGTCTCTGTCAACAAGTTCGCCAACCCCTATCCCTTGACCAACTTGGTGGGTTTGAGGTCCAAATCATACTCTTGGATTTTTGCTATCCATTTCCCCCTTTTCCTTCAACCTCACTTTGGACCAGCACGTCTTTCACAACAGAATTGGAAACATAAGCAGTTATTTGGGACTGTAAACATAAGTCCTAAACGCTTTCAGTGCTTTGACCAAAGCATATACTTGTTTCTCCATAATATTGTATTTGAGCTCAGCATCTCTGAGAAATTTACTGGAAAATGCAACTGGCTGCTCCTTACTATCTTCATTTTTCTACAACAAAACAACAACAATAGTAGTGGGGGATGCAAATGAGAATACCTGAAAGGATTTTTGATAGTCTGGACAAATCAGAACTGGAGCTTGCTGCAGTGCTTCCTTTATTCTAACAAATGCATCTCTTGCTTCCTTATCCCATTTCACTTCTGCATTTTTCTTCAACATATCTGTTATACTTTTCACGATCTCAGCATAATTGCGCACAAACCTCCTTAAAGATTTTAGTTTTCCCAGGAATATCTAGATATCCTTCTTGCTTTTGGGTAAAGGAATAGTCTGAATTACTTCCACCCTTGTTGGGTCAATATTTACTCCTTGTTTAGAAACTATGTGACCCAATAATTTACCTTATTCTAAGGAAAATAAACATTTATTGGGATTTAATGACAGACCAAACTTTCTGCACTTTTGAAAAGTTTTTTGCATATGCTCCAAGTGTTCATCATCTGACCTTGAGAAAACAATTACATCTTCTAGATATATAACTACAAACCTTTCACCAACAAATGTTATGTCCATGGCCCTCTGAAATGTTTCACCTGTGTTCATAAGGCCAAATGGAATCCTTGTGTACATGAAGGTGCCCCAGGGTGTAGTGAAAGCAGTCTTCTTCTGATCTTCTTTTTCTACTGCTACCTGATTATACCCAGAAAATTTGTCAACCATAAACAACCTGTAAGCTCTTGTCACCTTTTGGAAGACATAATCCTTTTTCGACAAAGGATAATTATCTTTTAAAGATGCTCGGTTCAATCCTGAAGTCTACACATAATATTATCTCTCCATTCTTCTTTCTTACAAGGACCAGATTGGAAACCCAGTCTGAATATCTGAGAGGGACTATAATTTTCGCATGTAACCGTTTCTTCACTTATTTTTCGATTGGAGCTAACAACAATGGATTGATCTGTCTGAGCTTCTGTCTGCGTGGTTTGAGTCCTTCCTTAAATGGAATATTATGTTGAATAATGATTTTTTCATATGTTATCAGGTCTTCATACAGCCAGGCAAACACATCCATATACTTCTTAAAAAGATCAATGTGTCTTTCCTTGTAGTTTTGGGGAAAACCTTTGAACAATTTCACTATTTTGGGTTCTTGGTGAGTTCCCAAATTAAAATCTTCCATCTCTTCTCCTTGATGTATTTTCTTCGAATCAACAACAACATCATTAGCATGGAAAAATATTTCAAGGGGAACCAACCCTTTAGGGAGCACATTATCTTTCAATTGGATAATCTTCTATTCACCTATTGACTGCTTGAGGTTTCTTATTTCTGTTCTTTGCTTTGTTTTTTCTTCCTCTTGGTCTATCTCATCATCTTAAAAGTTTCCAATCACTATCAGGAACTGATTTATTTGTTCATCATCATCAAACACCTTCCAATGTTTCACATTATCAGGGATAGAAGGTCTATGCCTAAGTTCAATCTCATACCTTAACCTTGGATTTATTGGAGGTTTGAAGGTGTTGGCTTCAATTGCCAAAGAATTGGCCAATATATTCTCCTCCCTTGGAATATACTGAAGATTGAATGCTTCAAAATAGTTTTCTACCAGATCCCACACTTCATTCCTATATGATCTCAATCTCAGATTCTTGGTTTGACAATGATTTTTAATCTACCTTATAATCAATTCAGAGTCACCAAAAATTGAAATGCATTGAACTCCCATCTGTTTGGAAACTTGAAGGCTTGAGATTAAGGCCTCATACTCAGCCACATTGTTTGTTGAATCAAATTCTAGTTTAAAAGAGAAAGGCATGAGGTTACCTTCTGGTGATATCAGCAAGAATCCAGTGCCTGCGCCCTCCTTGGAGTATGGACCATCAAAGTAGCACTTCCAAATCTTCCTTGAGTGCAGCTCATTATTTACAACTATTGAAGAGAGCTGCTTCCCTGTGTCTTCAAAATTTTTTGCATCTTCCTGCAACATGAAACAAGAAAGGTCTTCTGTTTCTTGACTATAAATGGGGGAATTTCTTGCATCTTTCTTGGAGGTAGTCTTCACAAAACTTGTTTCCCTGTACAACCTCCTTTCTTCCCCATAAAAAACCATAATGATAGCATAAGTGAAATCTAATTTTAGTACACCCCCAAGATCTTGACAGGAGCATTCCAAACCTGGCTGGGATGTCAACAACCACTACATCCATGACTATGCTCTTTGCTGGGATTTGTGCCAATAAAACTTCCAAATCTTTAATTAACCTAACACATTTCACCCTTTTGGAATCAGATGAATACAGATCCCTATAAGGTTTGGTAATCTGCAAGTTGAGTTCCTTCATAATAGACAATGGCATGAGATTATGGGACGCTCCTGAGTCTAGCATGCAATTATGTAGAGTAAAATCATGAAGCAACATAGAAATATAGAAGGGTGGAACAGAAGGGTGTAATTCTTCTACATGAGGGCCAAAGGTGACCACTGGGTTTTCTTCTTGTAGGTTCACCATGTCACTTATATCTTCCACCTGTGTGAGATTAATAAACTCTGAAATTTCTTTCTTGTAAGCTAGTATTTTAGCCAATTCTAGAAGAAGTACGTGAATTTAAACCTTCTCCAACTCATTTACCAAACTGAAGGCATGAGTTTGCTTAACAATTTTTTTTGGTTCTTCTTCACTCTTTCTATAATCTGCCGCTTGTTCGGGTACAGGAACAACTCTCTCCAAAATATTAGCATCAACTGATTTGTGCTAGGAAGATTTAGCCTGCTGCACATTTGTTCTCTTAAGTGAGTTTGTATGTTGTTTCCCATTACTGACATGTTTCACAGGGTCCTTTTGTTGTGGAGTCGCCATTGGAGGAGGAATGGAACCTTGTTGTTTACCTGCATTATCGTGCACTCTAGATCTCTTTCTAGACCTTAAATCATACTTTTTATGTAACTCATATTTCATGAAATCTATGAATTTCCTACAATATTTATCTATTTCATCTTGATCACAAGAAACTTCAGCTTCAACATATTCTCCCTCACAATATTCCTCTTCATTCTCTTCTATTGAATACATAGTAAATACCTGATCCTCGACCTCCCTTTGGTCATCTTCTGCTGGCTCTGTGGGTGCTGCTTCTATATACAACAGTGCTTGAACCTGGTCTTGATCTCTTCTTTCCCTCTGCAAATTTTGTAGTGGATGTCTTCTTAATTGAGGGTTGAATGCCCCTTGGTTTTGTTGTACTTGTCTTTGGGAGTTTTTATTTTCCAGTTCAATCTTAGCTAGCTTATTAGTCATACTTTTTATCACCTTTTTCATATCTTCAATTCTTAGATCTTGTGATGATTCTTCTTTTGTCTTCCCCTTCTCTTGGACTGGCTGTTTCCCTTTTGCCTTTGCAACTGTAGCCATATTAGCTTCAATCTCTAAAGCATCTGTTTGTATCTGCTCAAGAGTAGGGGCTCTTATTTCTCTCAATGTAAAGCTAAAATCAACTTCAAAAGCCCCCAAAAAAACTACCTTTTCCCCCACAGGGGGGGGGGGGGGTTCATCTCTGCAGGTAAACTATTATACAATTTGTTGAATCTTTTTACAAACTCAGAAATGTTTTCATTAGGATTTATTTTAATTGCATTAAACTCTGTTAATGAGTAACCATGATCTCTCTTCTCTCCCCATATCTGAGTGAATTGAGTTTCTAACTCTTCCCAGTCATTTATGGAATCATTTTGTAAACCTTTGAACCATTTCCTAGCTTGTCCACTTAGAGACTGCATAAATAGTCTCATCACAACATCGAGATGTTCTACATTTAAATTCTCAACAAAAGTGCAAAACAAGGGTAAATGTTGTTCTGCAGTTACTTCATCTTCTCCAGTGAAACGGAGAAGTACTTTGAGGTATTCTTGAGGAATGGCATTCATTGGTTGCGGAAGATTTAGTGGGGCATATATATCCGTTAAGAAAGCTGGTGCTGCCATATTAACAACTTGGTTAACTGCTCCTTGGGTGGTTGAGGTTGATGAGCCTGCTGTGAAAGTGAATGAAGGTGGAGGCAAAACTGATATGGGGGTAGGTTGATGGACAATGGCAGAGGGACCAATAACAATATTTGGTTGAGGTTGAGTGGAGGTAAAAGAAACAGACTCAAAAGAATGTTCTTCTAACTGAGGTTCTTGAAAATAAATGGGTTTGGAAGGGGTATCTTGTTCCAAGAAAGCGAGTTCCTTGGAAATATCTTCAAACAAAGGGTTATGAGAATTGCGGCCAGGAGCAGACAATGCAGGATCAGCTATTAAAGGAGTTTCGGGTTTCTGAGCCCTTTTAGAAACCAATATTTCTAGATCTGGCAAAGAAGGGACTATCTGCTGTGAGGTATATGACCTCGTGTGAGGCCTTTTGAAAGTCAGAATTTTGAAAATAACAAACAGAGCTAGATATTTCCTCCTCACTGAACAACCAGAGAAAATAATGCGAAAAACCCAGGGAAAATAAACTTCGTTTCTTCGTCCCCGACAACAGCGCCAGAAAATGTTGTATCTAAAGAAAAAATCCCTTGGCTGTGGTAAGGAATCAGTGCTTAAGACATTTTATAAATGTATGTCACAATTACCATATCAAATGGCCTTTGTTTAACACCCTTGGAATTCAGTTACTTGATACCCTTAATAATATGATATAATGAAAGCCTTCACAATGCCATAAACTGTTGATATTCGAATGGAATGAAAAGAATAATTGTAAAGGAAACTCTAAATGATATGCTGAAAACACAGAATCTACCACTTCTAAGTTTCAGAGGAAATTCATGGAAAAATAAAAAAATCAAAATAATCTGCTGCAATCACAAGATCTATTACTTTAAAGTTTCATCGGGAATTTGTGAAGAGAGAAGATATGAGGTGAAGGAGCGCAAATTAAGGTGATTTAACTCTAACTCACAGATTTTATTAAGAGACTGGCTGATACATTACTTTACTTCATTCAAAGAGGAATAGACATAAAGCGAAACAGGAAAGACGTATCAACATCAATAGGTGTAGGAAAATTGATCTCCTTTCATTAATTTCTCAGAGAATTTAGTTCTAAACTAACAGTCCTCCAAAGGTCCAAAACTCAAAACCCCTTTTCTTTGTTTCTATCTCCTTAAATACATCAGAGTAGTTCGTAATTGCTGAACTTCTTGAACTATTCAGCTTCCTAAACTGTTAAGATTACTCATGCAATTATAACAAGAAAAAAAATTGAAACTTTGAAATATGCTTCGTTTTGCTAAATATGATGTTGTTGATGCGTCCTCTCGAAGTGCCGAGGTGGCCTTTTTGGTCATGATTCCATGGCTACATAGTTCTGTAACGACGCCTCCACACCCAAATTGATCTAGTTGTCATGCTCTTAACGGTGCCGCTATACACTTTTCTGCCCGACTCTGCATACGCCCCTGTGCTTTCAAACAATGTCACTTGTATCACCTGCTACACTACTCTACCTCTTCCCCTTTGTTCTGTGTCAGGTCACTTACCAGCGTTTGTTTGTCGCGTTCTGCCTATTTCTTCATTTCCAAGGCGTTTCAGCGGTTTCACGTTATAACGCTCTTTTCTTCCTCTGACACGGTTTAACACACGAAAAATGACTGACTTCCGAATCTAAAAACCTTTGGAATTCACCTTTGAAACCGCGTCGCATCCACCTGCACATCGCACTTTGGCACTTTTAACATTTACCTCTGCACTTATTCTTTGAAACTTGCGATTTGCGATCAGGCCCCACCGCATCGCATATTGCACTTCGACGCTTTTAACATTTACCTCCGCACTTATTATTTAAAACTTTTGATTTGCGCTATGCGCTCGGGTCTCACCGTCATCGCACTTCGGCATATTAAACTCTTAGCTCTGTGCTTATTTGTTAAAACTTTCAATTTGTGATCGGGCCCCATTGCATCGTATTTCTCCCTTCGACGATTATAACTCAAACCCTTTGCACTTAACTCTTAAAACTTGAGATTTGCGATTGCGATTAGGCCCCACCATATCGCATGTCACACTTCGACACTTTTAACATTTACTTCCCGTGCATATCCTTTGAAACTTGCGATTGGCAGTTTGCAATTTAATCTTCATCATTTATCTCTCCACCCCAGTTCTGCGCTTTGATCCCGACCGTCCGCTTTTCCCTTTGCACCTCCTCCAAAACTCTTAAGTGTCTAAGGGAAATACGCCATTTCTCTATCTTCTCTGATTTGAAAGTAAAGGGTGTGGGCTCCAACTATCACCATGTAATGTCTTCATTAAACCTCAAACCACTTGCGGGGGCACTTAAGCAGTTTTTGGAATTTGAAGAGAGTGTTCTCGCAGTTGATGTCTGCCGTCGATTTGCAGGTGAGCGGATTTAACGAGATCGCTTGCGGGGGCACTCCTTGGTATAAATCTTGTGCAATTTGGGCTCTCGGGTTGTCGTTGGATTTCAGCGCAATTTGAACTGTTCTACACGTGAATGAGCCCGACTCGACCCACCTTCACATCTCATCACGTAATGTTAATGTACCAACATATAAATCAAAATTTTTCTTTGACATACAAAATTTTACCTTTTCTAACATATATGATTTTTTGGTGTTTTTGAACCAAAAAATATTTCAAAGGTAAATGTAAATGAGCCACAACACATCCAAACAACTTCAAGTGTCGAAGTTGTTCAAGTTCAACTTTCTTTCAAACCAATCATCAAGCCATGGGAAGAAATCCAAAGTAACAGAAATCGACGAGGCTTAGGATATGTCAAATATGACGCCAAATTGGATATCCCAGATTATTCAAAGCCCATTAAGTTTGTCAGTGTAGGATTTCTTGAACAAATCACCTCGGCACGTTCTAAGAAAGTTGCAGACAAAAGAAAGCACGAAACCCAAAGTTGCAGTCAAACCGAAATGTCCTCATTGTCAAAGAACTAGTCATATGGAAGATCAATGTTTTAATCTCCATCCTTGTTGCCATTGTGGAAAGCATAATCATTCATTAGAAAAACGCTGCAACCAACACCAACCGGCAAGATTGAAGATAAGTTATGAATGGATTGATTCTTGGGAATGGTCGTCCACAGTCAAAAGATTGTATCGGTTCTACAACCGAATACAATCACACCTAGTGCAGCCGACAGTCAACAGAAGATGGTACTCTTATACAGTTGAATGGGGGAGTACACCAGTGCAACACTCCTACACCTGAAGAGGGGGAGTTCAGAAATAATTTCTAGATGATTGTCTCTCCTTTCAGCTGACAAATGGGGGAAAATGATAATGAAATTGAATGTGGTTTTCAGACTAAAAGTTTCGACAACATCAACAAAAGCAGCTAGTGGGCATCAACAAATTTTCCAGTGGGCAGTCGAAAACAAAAGAAGCAGTGAGAAATTTTCAATAGCATAAGAAAAAGCAACAATGAGTTGTTTTTGACATCATTAGCCAGTGGGAAATCATCATCATCCATTGGGCGATCATCAAGTAGCCAGTGGATAGTTTCATCATTAGCAAATTCGCTAGTGGGCGTCTTCAAGATTTTGTTAGTGGACACAGGATGCTGATTTCAAGCAAAGGACAGATGGATCCTTTTGCAGCTTGGCACGTGATGGAGTTTTCAAGCAAAATTCAGAGATGAATCAGACATGAAGTTGCCTCATGGTCTCTTCAGATTGCAATTTTTTCGGCATCCATCTTTGCCGGTTTTTCAGGCAGTGTTTTTGAGGAGCAACAATTTCAACATGAGAACTTGGAAGATGTTTCCTCGTTCTTGTTTTGGATTTATCATTGAGGGGGGGAATGTTAGCCTCTCTCATAAACAATTATAAATCCAAAAGAAATTAAATAAATATTGAAAGTTAGGAATTTATGCCTAACTCTCTAGATTGGGTTGTTCCTCTAAGTTAGGAGCTAATTTAGGTAGCTCCTAGATTAGTGCGTGTGGTTGAGAGAATATCTCAACCAAGTTGTCCAAGATAAACACATGATCTTGAGACAACTTCCTCATCTATTTAATTGTATTATTACATTCTTTTAATAATGAGAGAATATGTGAGTAAGCCGTAAGGCTGAAGCCTTTTCCACCATGTCTATGTTTCTATGTTGCTGGTGTGTTTTTGGTGTGTGTTAATGGTGATTGATTATTCAACAAAAAAGTATTGGTATTCTTTCCTTTTATATGGCAGTGTATAAAAAGAGTCAACAGTAATTCTGAATATTGTATGTCTACTTGACATAGTATGCAGTGTGCATTCTTGATATTATCAATATAAATTGTTGTTTTTGTTAAAGGGAGTACTTTGTGTGTTATATTTAGAAAAAATATTTTTAACTCACCCTTCGTTCCATTGAAAAAAGGGTTTCAACACTCTTGAAAAATTGCCCTTCTAACGGTCACAATAGCAAGTGGTGTAAAAAACTGCAATTGCAAAAAACAATGTAACAATGTTCATGAACTACAATGGAGGATTTGTGAAGGTTATAAAATAGAAAAGTCAGTAACCATAAATTCTTTTGAGTTTGGGTTTCAAGTTCCAATTCTAGGCAAATAAAAAATCAACATGAAATGTGGATTTAAGTAGACATTGCAACTAATATCCAAATAAAAAGAACAACAAGAGGAGAGAACATAATTTTACATACATGTCAATGAGAACATAAATGAATTTGAAAGTTGTCTTTGAGAAAACTCTCTACTACATATGTGTCACTTAACTAGAAAATCGACCACTTCCATCATACATTATATGACACAACAATAAGTTCATTTTCCCGTTTAAAAATCCATAGGATATCAAAATGGAGTCGGTGGAAAGGTTTTGTGTTGTGGTATTAGTGCTTTCCTACTCTCAAAAAGTTTGGGTCATTTTTCTGAGGAATTTAAATTGGAGAATACTCTCAAAATAATGTTAACGTTCGTCGCATTCCTCCCATGATCCTGGGCATGAGGAATTTCTGGATTCCCCAAAAAACACTTTTGGAAGTGACATTGAATCCTTATTAGGAAATCCAAAGCTTGACTTGGTGGCATTAACAGTATTTGATAAAGCCCCGCCGGACCCTCAACCATCCATTTCTCCTGTATCGGCCTCCAACATTACTGTCAGGAAAAAATCCAAGGCTAGGTCAAGACATTTTAGGGGCTGTCTAAAGACTAAATCTTTATTTCATGATGATCTGCATGATTTTTGGGATGTTCCTATTTCTTCCATTGATGACTTTTGGGCCCTTAGAGCTAGCAGCCCTGAACATGTGACAAAATGAACTCCATCCTATCTCTCAACATCAGGGGGATGGGTGCCCCTCTAAGCAATAACGCCTACGTGATATTTTTTCTGAGATTCAACCTTGTGTGGATTTATTCCAAGAAATCCTATGTTCCCGTTTATAAGCGATCAATATACTTCTAAGCATACGGCCGGCCTGGCATGCTGCTGGAGTGGATTCCGTTGGTAAGGTAGGAGGTATGATAGCCATATGGAACCCCTCTTTGGTAAATTCAAAGCCTTCAATTTTTCTGGAGGACAATTTTTCAGGAGGAATATTTCTCTCTTGCTCTTTTAGAGGCTTCTCTAAACATATTTATGTTATTAATTTATATGCACCATGTTATAATCGGGCCCGCTTTTTGGACCGCACGAAGTCTTATGGGATCTTAAATATAGGTAATCTAATTGTAATTGACAATTTTAATTGAAAATTGGCTGTCAATGAGTCCTGGGGTTCTAAATCACGTCTGGATCCACTTTTCGATAAAATTGGGCGGATCTTCATTAATTATGGTATGAAGGATGTTTGGCCTTCGCCACTTGTTCCGACTTGGACAAACATGTGCCAGGATAATGAGTTCATTGGAAAGCGTCTAGATCGGGCAATGATTAAGGATTATTTTTTACTCCTTCTGGGTAACATGAGGTCTCATGTGATAACCTCATCAATATCATGTCATATGACTGTGGTTCTCACTTGGCACAGAGAGTCGAAGAGGTCTGGACTACCTTTCAAGTTTAATTGAGTTTGGCTGGAGGATCCTCATTTTAACAATATGGTTGTTTAATTATGGGGGAAGGATGATACAAATGGTGGCCTATTGGGATGGAATAAGTTTGCAGATAAGCTTAGGCGGCTAAAAATTATTGTGAAGTCGTGGGAAAGGAAGAAAAAGGAGGAATTGAGGAGCGAGCTTAATGTTCTTGAATGAAAGTGGCAAAGATTTATGGTAATATGATGACGGTTATCCCAGATTTGAATGTATATAACACTCTAGATGGTCTTGAGAGACGCAAAATGGAAATATTGAAGATTCAAGAGATGACATGGAAGCTCAAAAGCAGAATCCAGTGGTTCAAGGAGGGGGACTTAAATACTAGATTCTTTCATCAATCTGCAAATGGCCGTAAGAATGCAAACTCAATTTGGTATATTGAATCGGCTCACAATTCCAAGAGGTATACAAATGAATAGATTCAGTATGAGGCCTATAATTAATTTTCGGAATTCTACAAGGAGGACAAGGAGATTGACCATCACTGCCAGACTTGGGTCCTTGATCAAATGCCTCTTATGTTTGATCCAGCTGCAAATGATATTCTAGGAAAAGAAGTCTTGAAAGGTTAGATCGAAGATGTATTAAAATCTTTTGCCCATGATAAAAGCGCAGGGCCGGATGGTTGGCCAACAGAATTTTACATACACTTTTATGAATTATTGGCAGATGAATTGCTTATGGTAATTGAACAGGCTCGAAATTTAGGCTTCATCCCTGGGGATATGAATTTCACATTCCCAGCCCTTATTCCTAAATCATTTGCACCAAAATCATTTGCAGATTTTAGGCCAATTGTGTTATGGAACGTGGTTTATAATATTTCATCCAAAATTATTGCAAACAGGATCCATGGGGTTCTGTCATCCTTCATATCGAAAGAACAATTTGGGTTCTTAAAGGGCAGATCCATACACGACGCAATGGCTACTGCGTAAGAAGCGATGCATTCGATTCATGTGAGCAAAATGGAGGCACTTATAATGAATATTGATCTTCATAAGGCACATGACACTGTTGACTGGTCTTTTATCAAGCTTATTCTCCTTAAGGTAGGATTAACAATGGCTAATATAAGATGGATCATGGCTTGTATATCTTCTGTCAGATATGCTATCTTAATCAATGGTATGCCTTCTAAATTATTCATGGCCGGGAGAGGTATTAGACAGGGATGTGTTCTGTCTCCTCTCATCTTCATCCTCATAATGGATGGTTTCAACAATTTAATGAAGATCGCCAAACTAGCCGGGTATTTTGCAGGGTTATATTTCTCTCCTTCTGTTTGTATTACTCACTCCTTGTTTGTGGATGATTTACTTGTATTTGGCAGGCTTCTAAGGAACCATTTGTTCTATCTTCATTATAAATTCATACGGTTTAGAGCTGCCATGATCCAGGTAAATATTGGTGGCCACCTGCCTATTCCACTTGGGGCCCCACCATTGTCTCTTTCAGTTTTTCAGTTTCGGCACAACTTACTATTTTTAGCAGTTTTACGGGTCCTGAACTTCCAGAGTCGTTTTGAGGCCCTAAACAACGTTTTTTGGGAAAATTGGGAGCAACATGGGTTCATGGACCGATGTTGCTCACATTAAAAGCTGTAGGCTTCGGCTAGATATTTCTAACGAGGTATGGTGCGCGTCAAACGAAGATCGTATGCCAAAGTTACGTCCCTGGGAAGTTGAAACACTAATTTACCCAAACAGGGCCCATAGTTTTGGCGCTTCATCTCCTAGGGTTAGGGTTTTGGATGTTTAGGGTTTTCTTTTGTTTCTAAATAAGAAATAGGCCCTCGAGCCTCATTGTAACACAGTTCAGTGGCCTGTAGCCGCCACATCTCTTCTCAGAGATAAGCTACCAGCGCCCTAGCTAGTTTATTTCCATTGTGTGTAAGCAAATTTCAGTTCTTTGATATTAATGAAATGAAGTGTTATTTCCATTGCATCTTTGTATTTATGGCTATATCTGTATTCTGTTGCATTCCTGCATAAATATGGACCAGTGGTATCAGAACGGTCTGCTTTTTCTCGATCATTCTTTGCATGTCCCCAACGAGGCCGGGGTATACGGAGTTAGGGCTCAATCTGGTTGAAACTTTGCAAGATCAGCCTCACAAACCTCGACGACCGCCCATGGGGGACGAAAAGAAAGACGAGGGAGCAGGATATCCTATCAAAATATTGCTCGAGAGGCCCTCGAAAAACAAAGGAACGCGATGATGGATAAATTTTCCCAGATCCTTCAATAACTGCCCACCAACGGTGCATCTGCATCCAACAGCCACTCTGGAGGCGCGACTCCCTTTAAGGTACAAGTAAACTTTGACATTCCCATATTTGAGGGTCAAATAGGTGCATATGTCGTAGATAGATGGTTGAATCTATTAGAAGGATATTTCTTGGTTAATGACTTTTTCGATAGGGAGAAGATTAATTTTGCACTCCTCAAAGCTACCCCCCATGTCAAGGACTGGTGGGAAACCTGCTGTGATAAAAAGGATGAGACAAAACCCTGTCTATTCTTAGCCATACCCACTTGGAATTATTTCTAAGACGCAATCAAGGAACAATACTATCCCATGGGGAGCTATGAGGACAAGTAGATACAATGGACCATGTTGCCGAAACAAAGGGATCAAGATGTGCATGAGTTGACGAATCTGTGCCATACCTTGTGCACAAAGTTGGGTATCAAAGATTCAAAGAAACATTTCGTGCTAAAGTATCGCAGTTTTCTGAACATATAAATTTAGGAGGAAATGGAGTTCCTCGACATCTCCTCACTTGGTACGACATACCGGTATGCTGCCAAGATTGAGCAGAAATTCGAACAGAAGAAGTGAGACCTTGGATCTACGAATCAAAAGCAAGGGAAAAGTGCCCCCAAACCTTAGAAAAAGGGACAAAGCCAAGGTATGGCGGCCCAAGACAACGTGCGAAAGCCACAAGAAAATAATAACACCGCAAAGCCAAAGAAGGACACGAGAGAGTGGTGTGAGTTCCATAAGAGCTCCACTGACAACACAAGTGAGTGTCGGGCCAAGCAGTCGCTGGTGGCCGAGATGAGGGTTTCTGAATCAGATGCATGCTCCGACTATGAATTAGAACCTGACAAGGGGAATGACAAAGGGAAACATATTATTGATGTGGATCCCAACACCACTATTTCTACTGCAAAGATCCAGAAGGAGGAACCAGAAGATCTAGAGTAGAAGGAACATCTCTTCCACTCCCAGATGTGGGTAAAGGGTTCCCGGTACAGTTCATTGTCGACAATGGGAGCCAGAAGAAACTCATTTCAGCAGACGCTGTGAAGCACTTGGGCTTGCCGACCACAACACATGCACAACCATACACTATTGAGTGGCTTCACCAAGGACAAGATCTCTGCGTCAGCCAGCAGTGTCGCCTTCCCTACAACATCAAGCCCTTCACGTATGAGGTATTATGTGACATTGTTCCTCTTGATGTTTTTGATGTATTATTAGGCCAACCATACTTGTGGAAGCGACATGTTGTGTATGAGTCTCAGCCTCACATTGTTATTGTTACTTTGGGAAATAAGTTGTACAAGATAATAGAGGTACCACCGCCTGCCACTATCTCTTTGGTTACTGCAAAACAATGCAGTAAGCTCATTTCCCAAACTAGGAAATTTGTTTTCCTGATGATCTGCCCCCAGGGAAAGAAGAATACTGCGACCACGACCTCCAGACAGGGCTCCTTTGCATGACAACAACAAATGGACAAGGTTGTGGAGGAGTACGGGGACATCTTCACCTCACCCACAGGGGTGTCTCTGCACTGTCAGGTCAAGCACCCCATTGATCTGACACCAGGTGCACCGCTACCCAATGGATAGATCTATCGACGCTCTGTTATGGAGAACGATGAAATCAAGAGGCAGATTCAGGAGAAGCTGCAGAAAGGTCAAATCCGACCAAGTTCATCGCCCTGTGGGAGCCCAATCGTGTTGGTACAAAAGAAGGATGGGACTTGGAGACTCTGTATTGACTATCGGGTGTTGAACAAGATCACTATCTGGAATAGGTACTCGATCCCACGGATTGATGACCTTATGGACCAACTCAAAGGGGCGAAACATTTCAACGATATTGGCTTGAAATCTAGGTATCACCAGGTACCAATCGAACCCTTCGATATGTGGAAGACTGCCTTCAAATCCAAGGAGGACCTTTTCAATTGGCTGGTAATAACTTTCAGGTTGACGAATGCTCCCACAAACTTCACGAGGTTGATGGACGACATCTTGCGGTCATTCACCAACTCATTCGTAGTGGTGTACATGGATGACATTCTGATATTCAGCCAGACTTGGGAAGAGAACCTACACCACATCTGACAAGTCCTCCAAACACTGCGGCAACACAAGTTGTGTGCCAATTTGGAGAAGTGCACTTTTGGCATGACCCAGGTTCAATATCTGGGATACATTATTGATGAAAGGGGGGTGCATGTGGATCCAACCAAGATCCAAGTCATTCGGGATTGGCCAGCCCCAACCACTCTAACAAGCTTTGCAACTTTCTAGGTCTTGCTAATTTCTACCGCAGGTTCATGTTGGGATTCTCTCATATCACTTGGCCCTTGAGTCAAGTCACCAAGGGAGGAGCGAAAGAAAAATTCTTTTTGTTGGAATCTTATTAGGAGGCGTTTGTAGAATTGAAACATCATCTCTGTTCTACCCCAATGCTCATATTACCAGACTTACAACGACCATTTGAGATCGATATAAATGCCTCTGACTATGCTATTGGGGCAGTTCTTACTCAATAGGGGCATCCAGTGGCATATTACAGCGAGACATTTTCTGACATAGTTCGCAAGTATCCCATTTATGACAAAGAAATGTATTCCTCTGTGCAGGCTTGTTGACAATGGAAGCATTACATTTTGGGGAAGGAAACAATCATCCACACAGACCACCGACCCCTTCAGTTCATGCAAACACAAGGGAAGTTGCAGAACGATCGCCATCAGAAGTGGTCCACATATCTGCAACAGTTTCATTTGAACATCAAGTACAAGAAGGGTAGCACCAATAATGTTGCAGACTGCCTCAGTCGACCACCGATCGTGGCACTAACCATCAATCGTGGCGCTAACCACCGTTCTCAATTCTTGTGGGCACGAGACTTCTGATTGGCCGCTTCTCTACAAGAGTGATCCAAAATCCGACCACACATACAAGGCACTCTTGGGGGGTATGCAAGTTCCAAATTTTCACCTCCAAGATGCATTGTTATGTCACGTGGGACACCTTTGTGTTCCTTCAAGCGAGCATGCCAAGATGATATGGGAAGCACACTACAGTCGAGTTGCTGGGCATTTCAAGGTCGAGAAAATAGTGGCATTACTGCAGAAGTATTTCTATTGGCCGAACCTTCGACATGATGTTGGGAAGTACATCAAATCCTGCATTGCTTGCGCCAATGCCAAACCGACCATCAAGAAGCAAGGCCTATATACTCCACTACCTACCCCTAGTCGACCTTGGGAATCTCTCTATGGATTACATGTCAGGTCTTCCTTCTACTAAGCATGGAAATGACTGTGTTTTCATGGTCGTTGACAGATTCTCGAAGATGACCATTATGGCGGCCTGCAAGAAGAATATCCCAACAGAAGCCACTTCTAAACTCTTCTTTGAATGAGTGTGGGTGTACTTTGGGATCCTATAGTCTATCATATCAGATCGAGACAATAGGTTCCTCAACACATGTTGGTCCAACCTCTGGTCAATTCTGGACACCAAGCTCACCAAGTCCACAACTTTCCATCCCCAAACTGATGGCAAAACAACGGTCATCAATAAGATGATTGTACACATTCTGCACATGTACAATTCAAAGCATCCATGCACATGGGACGAGAGCCTCCCCTATGTACAACACAGTTATAACTGGGCTCTCCACAGCTCAACCAGCCGCAACCCCTTTCAGGCAGGCTTGGGATTCCAACCACTATGTCCCATTGACATAGCCATGCCATTTGCGGCTACTTAGGCCGATTCGGCTCATGTCCAGTCTGAAGCTGACAAAGCGAACATCTTCATCAAGCGCATTTAGCACATCCACCAGCAGTTTCATGACATATTGGACATAGCCAATGCTAAGTACAAGCAACGACATGATCAACATCGGGTTCCACACAACTTCCAAGTGGGCAACAAAGTGTGGCTACATTTGCAGAAGGAGCACCTCACTAGACCCCACCACAAGCTGCACTCGCTTTGATATGCGCTGTACACCATCACCAAGGCTGTAGGGAACAATACCTTTGAGCTCAATATTCCACCATTCCTTAGTCTGCACCCCGTATTCAATGTGGACCGCCTTTGTCCCTACTTCCCACCTCTACTGGACACCTCTGACATTGCAGAACAACTCACACCAACAGAGTTAAACCCAGACTGCATGGAACATGCCACCACAGATTGTATCATGGACATGAAAATCAATAACACTCACCAATAGAAGATCCAATTGTATCGGGTTGTCAAAGCTGGCCAACTTCTGCACCAAGGCAAGTGGTTCACCATGGACCAAGTTTAGCAAAAGTTTCCTCATCTCATGGAGGAACCCAATGCAATGGGGACCATTGCTTCCTAAGGGGGGAGGAATTTCCAGGTGTATATTGGTGGCCACCCGCCTATTCCATTTGGGGCCCCACCATTATCTCTTTTAGTTTTTCAGTTTCGACACAACTTACTATTTTTAGTAGTTTTTCGGTTCCTGAACTTCCGGAGCCGTTTTGAGGCCCTAAACGATGTTTTTTTGGGAAAACCAGGAGCAACATGGGCTCATAGAATAATTTTTCTCACATCAAAAGTTGTATTCCTCAGATAGATATTTCTAACGAGGTATGGTGCGCGTCAAACAGAGATCGTATGCCAAAGTTACGTCCCCGGGAAGTTGAAACACCAATTTACCCAAATGGGGCCCATAGTTTTGGCGCTTCATCTCATAGGGTTAGGGTTTTGGATGTTTAGGGTTTTCCATTGTTTCTAAATAATAAATAGGCCCTTGAGCCTCATTGTAACACATTTTAGAGGCCTGTAGCTGCCACATCTCTTCTCAGAGATAATCTACCAACACCCTAGGTAGTTTATTTCCATTCTGTGTGTAAGCAAATTTCAGTTCTTTGATATTAATGGAATGAAGTGTTATTTTCGCTGCATATTTTTATTTATGGTTATATATGTATTCTATTGCATTCCTGCATAAATCTGGATCATGCCACCGGTCTTTCCATCAACAAAGAGAAATCTTTTTTAATATATGAGACTGGAGACATCAATGAGATTAATTATATATTGGAGTTTATGGGGGTTCAAAAGATTCAGTTAATGGCGGGCTTTACTTATTTGGGTTTTCGACTGAAACCATGTGCCTATAGAGTGATGGATTGGACATGGTTGGTTGAAAAATTCAAAATTAGGATTATGAAATGGACTAATAAATGGCTTTCACTTGGAGGCAGATACATTTTGGTTCAAGTGGTTTTAACACAGTTTGTGGTTTATTGGGCACACCTTTTCTATCTACCAGAACACACAGTCGACAAAATCAATTCTATTATATCTCAATTCATTTGGTTTGGTTCCTTAAAGGTTAAAAAAGTACATCTTTGCAGGCTGGACTGTCTAACTACCTCGAAGAAGTCTGGAGGATGGGGGCTCTTAAACATCTGCATATTTACTGTTTTTCTTCTCATAAAGTCATTATGGCGGGCTTTAAAAGACAATGGAGTATGGTCTCTTATTATTGGCAGTAAATATATTGCGGGAGATTCGATTCTTTCACTGTATCGAGGATGCACTTTCCAGGCGAAATCGACATAAAAAATCTGGAGGAGTTTTATTAAAATCATGCCCTTCCTGGTTGCGTGGTTAGTATGGCTCTTTGGTAATGGCCAAAAAATTATAATGGGAAGTGACAGGATTCTGAGAATTGATGCTGGTTCATCCATTGAGCCGTGGTTAATACATAGACTGGCTCATCGTGGGATTTTTTTCTTATCCCAAGTGATAGTATGCTGGAACCTTGGATCATCGATTTGGAAATCGACGGAGTAGTTGGGCCTGGACGGTAGGGATGTAGATGATTGGAAAATATTTGTGAATGTGTTTCAAGCAGTTGGCATGAGCTTCCGCGAGGATGGTGATCAACTAATATGGGATGGGAACATGTCGAGTGAAGGCCTGGAAGTCAAGGACATATATTTCAACATTATCTGCCAACAACTTTCGGACATGTCTCCTTCTCCATTTCATCATTCATGGAGCTAGAAAATTTGGAGGACCAAGATTCTATTGTTTGGTTGGTTGCTACGGAGAAGCAAAATTTTGACATGGGACTGTCTCAAAAAACGTGGGTTTCAGGGTCTTGGGAGATGCCCTTTCTGTCTTTCTCACGAGGAAACAAATTTTCACCTATTCTTTTCTTGTTCTTTCACTCTCAATGCATGGCCTTTGTTTTCATGTTTTCTATTGACTCCTGATTGGAGGCCTGTTGACTGGATTAATACCATCCTGGTATGGGGAGCCACCAATGGTAAATTTAAAACATTTTTTGTTTTTTGGGAGATATGGTGTACACGAAATCGTCTCATTTTTGAGGGCAAGGCTGCTATTATTTCTCTTGCACATGGTTCTATTATGTCTTGGTTGGCTGGCCGACCTTCTCGCCAGGTGATCATTCAAGACTTATCCTTACGCTCTCGGCCTCATCCAATTGCTATTCCGGCGATCTATTTTGATGGTGCTCAACAAGATGGGATTTGTGGATGTGGGGCTTGGATTAAGCTCATAGAGGCGGAAAGGTTTCATGTTTGCTGGAATGGAGGGAGAGGATCGAATAACAAGGCTGAGCTCATGGCCCTATGGAGTGGGCTCATGGTTGCTTATAATCTAAATCTGCCCTCTGTACATGTATATGGAGATTCAAAAGTTATCATAGAAGGCATCTCTGGAGTATCTATCTTGCGTATTCATGGTCTACAAGGATGGATTGAAAGGGTGAAATATCTCTTGTCCAAGTTTCATGATCCGTCTTTGCATCACATATATAGGGAGAATAATTCCCGGGCTGATGTCTTGTCCAAAAAAGGCCTTACTCTTCCTTTTGGCAATATTCAAATCACTCACTATAAGGGTTCACAGTTGATCAAGATTTTTGATTTCACATTGCCATAGTTTATATTGGGATCTTCTGCAAGCGAGCCTGTTGATCAAGCAAGTCGGAAGATGGCTTCCTCGTATATTCAATCTTTTCCGGTGGCATCAGTTCTTGCTCTGGAGTCGATCCTGCTTATTCACAGATTGACCCTTTATGCTGGGTTATGTTATTATGATGTAGATAATGTTTGTATCTTACTATTTCCTCTGTTTTCTGGAGAGGGTGTATACCTTTTATGAAGAATCTACTTTGTGCCTTCTTCCTGTAGGAGGCATACATGGGATGGATGTATACTGTAACATGTCTTCTTGTGGTCATGATTTGGTCTCTTGACTAATGTCAGTGGAATTTGTAATGACTACGTACTGTTTACTTAATATATAAATAACGTTTTTTCGTTTTTGAAAAAATAAAAATAAAAAAAAATAAAAAAGAAAAAGAAAAAAGAAAAAGTTTGGAGTCCATGTTGGATTCAATTTTCATGCTATGGTAACTTTATTTTTATTTTCAATTCTTGTTTTTTCCTAAATCCAAGAGAATAATAAAGATATTTTACTTTGCAAAGTTATTAAATTTTGTAGTGATACTATATTGAACATTTTATTATGCACTTTTACCCACTTGAAAACTCTATTTTATCAATACTTTAGCCCCCTGATTCCTCTTGTTTTCCACTTCCCTATCCTTGTTTTATGTAGTGCTACCTTGGGTCGCTCTACATCTACATTTCTATGAGCATATCTTTGCACTATTTTAGGGCAAATGCTAGTATTACTATTGCCCATACAAAAAAAATTGGAAAAAAATCTGTAGAGTTTCCATAGTTCACATTAGGTTCTAGTTTCCTAGAGTGTGATCTTTGCACAGTTGCTACATTGGGGCTATAATATTGTACCTTGTCGGTGGTTTACTTATTATTTTCTTAGTCATCTTGTACAACCAGTACTCTGTGGCTTCCTTGGATCAAAACACAGGGATCAATGTTGTACCTCGCCAGATTTCTTGCACAGGTAAAATTTCTTATTCGGCTGAGGGTCAATGTTGCAACAGGTGTGTACCCATAAGCGTCAACAACTAAGGCAGTGGCAACAGAATAAGCATAGGTATAGCTAAGCCACAAGTGCATTGATTGATTTCGTACATTCATTGATTATTGATTTCATATGCCCATGACAGGATTAGAGTCAGAGTCATTTGCAGGATCTTTCTGCCATTACAGGTTCCTGTCACATACCAAGTAACACTCACAGATCACTTTGAATCCTGATAGGAGTAATTGAATTTTTATCATCGTTACACAACAATTCATGATTTGATCTTCTATTTGCTGCTTCACAACTACGTTTCAGAAGGTAATCACTCCATTGAAAAAGTTTTGTACTATGGGGTTTTTTTTGGATTTCATGAGCTTTATTTTTATTTTGTTCAAGACCATCATGTCATATCTCACTGTCATAACTCATAAATTCACGAGATTGCTTATGGATTTCATCTGTTGGAGAATAAATTTAACCGGCTCTGAGGAATATGGCTTAGATTGCTTTATGAAATAACTAAATCAACCAACATTTGAGGAGTGTGATCATGAAATTTGCAGAAACAGCTTTTTCCAGAAAGGGCAAAGTGGAAGCAAGATTCCTGTTTATCCAAGTTTCAGAAAGGCTTGAGTAAGAGATAGAGCTCTATATATAAGTGATAAGGGCATGGGCGAAGTGACAGTATCTGGTGGAGCAGGAACCCAAGCTCAATTTGGCATTGCAGCTATTAACACTGGCATTCTTTCTAATCGATTTGCTTCGGCAGGCGGGTGCTTTTCCCTGAACCATTCTCCACATAGAAATTGTTCATAAGCAAAGACATGATATAAATGCAAAGGCCAGACATGGAAGAGAGAAGATCCCAAAATTTCACAAGGTTCCTGGAATTTTAATCTTGAGGTTTGAATTTTGGTCTTTTTGAGGTTTGGTAAATTTCATCTTATAGATCAAAACATGTCACAACTCAAACAATTCAAACTTGTAATTTATCCATTTTGTATAATAAATTTTTTGATGTTGATTTCTTACTATTTTATCTTATTATATATATATAAATCTAATAACAAACCTTATCCTAACCTCATAAAAAAATCAACCAAACCTAATTATTACCAAACCCAAACTCAAACCGAACTCATGTAACATTGCTAATACTTACTACTTACTGTGTTGAATCTTCTCCCATCCCTCAACAGTTCCACAAAATTACAAGGAGAATTTCATCTTGATTGTTTTGATAAATTATTTTTCCTTTTTGCCTTTATTAAGGTTTCGTATTTCATCCTCTTCTAAAATAGTCATGATGCCATTTTTTTCTTCTTCTGAATTTTAGGGTCTTTATTTCGTGTGCTTTTCTTTGTCTTACAGTATTTTCTTCACACCAAGGAGGTTTTAAAAAATGTCTTTATAGTTTCAAATGCACTTTTCCCTTAAAAAATTAAAATTTAAAGATGTCGCCATTGCTTCTGAATTTTAGTTTGTAACATTGACCTGTTTGGCCTTTCTTTTCAGTTTTATCTTCAAATAAAGGAGACTTTCAAGAAAGTTCTAAGAGGAGAGCCGAGAGATGATGAAATAGCAAAAGTACTGAATGTGCATGCAAACACTTTCAAGAGACAAATGGAAGCAGGGCAAGCTGCAATAAATAAGCTGATGCAGGCATGATATTTGAGCTTCAGTTCTGTCGTTTGAGTCTGATTTTTCAGATAATTGTTTTGTTTTCTTGATTCTGACTATTTTCCTTGCAGCATAATCTAAGACTAGTTCTCTTTGAGGTCTACAAATACAATCTGGAAGAGACTGGTTTAGTGTTTCATGATGCATGTTAAGAAGGGACAAAGGGTTTGTATAGTCGACAAATTTGAACCAAAGAAAAGTTATTATTATTATTATTATCTAATTTTAAGGTCACACTTAAGCCAGCCACCAAATTGTTGTATGAGACCCCCCTTGTTTGTGGGACAAGGGATCCACCTCAGCGCAACGATTTCACTACTAAGTCTACAAAGGCGTACATACTCTACCCCACTCTAGTTTTCAACATGTGACTTCTTAGGAGGAAACACATGTTCTTAACCATTAGGCCCACTCAAACTGTATACTCAAGCACACTTGTTTTTAAGATCTTAACTTATACATACACTTTATTAGAATTACTATTCCATTCTTCAAGTTATCACGGTTTCCAACCTTAGGCTCACCTCTTTTATTTAATGTTTTACATGACACTCATTCCTAAGTTTGATAAATGATGAGTTCAATATAACTTGTACTATCGTCTTATTTAATGTTCTACATGATACTCAATTCTTAACTTTGATAAAGGTGAGAGCTTATTAAAACATGTGGTAACACAAGGAGGTGGGGTTTCAAAAGTTTTGATGTAGGTTTGTATATTCAAAAATTAAGCGATGAATAGAGATGCATTGTGGTGTGAACGTTTCCACAGTCAGATACATAATGTAGATTAGAGCTTCCGGAATCATGTGTAATATGATTGAAGAGCTCGATGTTTCGGGTGAACACTATACTGACGAGTCGTATTTTTTCTAAATAGTGGAATGGGTACCAAAAGACCAAAATGTCACTGGTTTATTGTTTAGGCAAAAATGATGCTTTTTCCTTTTATAAATAGTGCAAATGGATTAGGGATTCTATGTTTAGACAAAGAATGTGGGAAGTTTTTTTTTCTTCTTATTATAAAGAGTGCAAAGGGTATATATATACATATATATAATGAAATTGTTACTATAAAGTAATAATAATAATAATTCAGTTAAAGATCAAGTTTTATTTAAACATTAAATTGAAATAAGATATATTTATTTATATATAAACAAGAGCTACCTAGTGGCAATGTCACTACTTTTGTATTTTCTGCATGTAGCGTATATGAAGAAAATACATCTATACAAAAAAGCAAAAGTAGTGACATTGCCACCAGGTAGCTCTTGATTTAAATAAATAAATAATTCGAATTAAGGTTATTTTGAAATTTAACCTCTCTTTTTTGTCCACTATCTTTCTACAAATTTTGATGTTTTTTTCTATGTGATTCACGGATTCCGGAGATCGGTGGCCACTATATCCATTATATATATATTAGATCTACCAAAAAAAAATCACTTCTTGTCAACTCAATCATAAATCCTAATCCTAAGAATCTCTAAAAAAATTAAATCTATAACCTCTCAATAACAAAAATCATTTAACAATAACTAATTAATATCTAACCATCAAAACTACACACCCTTTTTATATTATTATTACACTATATTATTTTCATTTATATTCAATCTCCGTAAAGACACTTCACTTTATTCAATTTGAACACCATGCATTTACAAACATGTGACCAAAAATACAACCTCATGATACAAACATTAAATGTTTAGCCGTTCGAATTTCCCCAATCTCAAAATTGATTGCTATTCAATTTGGACATCGTGCTTTCACCAACATGTGACAAAAAAAAATGACATTCCTGATTTCCTCGTGACGCTAACCTAAGATATTTGACCATGCATCACATACGTAAAAAGAGATTTATTTGATTTGACTCCGGACGGTTTTTTATCTTGTACCTTATGGAAACTTTCTTGGATATCACCTTTAAGGTTACATTCAAGTAAAGAGAAGGTAAGGTTGTCTTTAGTGGGCTTTTGGGTAAAATACAAAGCATAAAATTTATATTAAATAAATAAGGTAAATGTTATAGGTTTATAATGTCTTAAAAAAATAAATTAATCGGAATGAATTGAATGTTTTTTATTTTCTTCTTACTTTTATTTCTCGTTTTTTTTTTTTTTTAAAATGAGACATGATTCATGGGTAGTGTTAGCGGTTTTTGAAAATTTTAATTATTATTATTATTTTATAAAAAAATTCTGGAAAATTACATAAGAAATTTTAGAACCGACGTATTTCAAACTACTGAATGTAGTTTGTCATCATTATTCATTCAGTAGTTTAAAACACGTCGGTTCTAAAATTTTTTATGTGATTTTCCGAATTTTTATTTATAATATGATATGGATCACAGAAGTCTACCCTCTTAAATATTATTATTACTTTTATTTTTTGAATTAAAAAATTTTGAGTAACTTTTTAGGTAGGGTAGTGTTAGTGGTTTTTTTTTTTGATTTTTTTATACTAAACCATTTTTTAATTTTTAATTTTTTTAACCTTTAAACTCATAAACAAGTCCTTTAGGTTTTTCCTAGTGGTAAATAATTAGAGTATTTTGATAGTAGAAATTTCTTATATTGTTGGGTTTTGTTTTGTTTTTTTAATGATTCAAAGGAGATGGAAGTGGTGGATTTGGATTTGAATTTGTATTTGGTGTGACATTTTTTCTATTCTCACCTATCGTAGTAAGAAGAGGTTGAGATAAGGGGTGTTTGAAAGAAGTTTGTAGCAAGAATAAAGAAAATAAAATAAAATATATATATATATATATATATATATATAATGTTCCATATTATTAAAGTAATAAATAATAATATTAATAATAAATAATAATAAAAGTGAGAATACTAATTAATAAAATAATAAATAATAAAGTGAAGTTCTCAATGAATAAATAAAGGAAACTATTTTATAAAAAAAATATAAGAATAAAATTCTAAAAAAACGTAAGTAATTTATCTTTATATTTCTGGATCTGTAAATTACTATTGATTTCGTATGCATGCAAAATATACTTATGCAAAAAACAAAGAATAGTGAAATAAAAACTCACAAACCACGATTTGACACAAGAGATAACTTGGTAAATCCTTTCAAGAGGAAACCCAACTGGAAGGTGATGCCACTCTGTTCTCTTTCTCTGAATAGAAAATGGTCACGAGTACAAAGAAGTAAGGCATGTGGCCCATGGGCTACTACAATGCATAAATCCTCTTTGTGTCCTCTCTCCTTATCCCTCTCACCTTCTTTGCTTGTATACGAAACAAATGCACTTGAAAAGAATGAAATCCCTAGCCTAGTTATAATACAACTTAATAGCCTATTAGTGGTTAGGTTTGACTCCTTCAACTCTTAAGTAGGGTTTCAATTTGGGCTCTTCTAGATTCTTCTACTTCATGATCGCATGGCTAGCCCCTTTTCCATGAGTAATGGGGGCTAACTGTTGAGTCGTTATTTTGACATATTTTGCATTATCAGTTGGTTTTCCTTTCACCATTTTATCCTATCCTTGCACCTGATTGTTATGCTTATTATCATACTTGTGAAACTAATGTGCCTAACAAGCTTGAAGAGATAAGATGTTGTTAATCTTTATGATTTCCTTTGTTTCTAATAAATTAGAAAGGGTTTAGACTAATCTTGTCGATGAAGGTTTTTGACATCTCAATGCCTACGTTAACACCTAAGTTCAAGTAACTTACCACCATGTTTAGCATACATGCACACCTTCAAGGCCAAGATGAAGACATGGGTTTTGATGAAAATTCCCCCAATATGGTTTTGTGCTCACTAGTTCATGCCGAGGTCGCACATGTGGATATTCAGCTCAGGAACAACAATTCAACTTGAAATTAACAAGAGCTTTAAAAAGATAGTCAACTTCTTCCTCAATTTTCATGTAGATGAAGGTGAATATCAAAATTCCAAAACATGTTTTTTTTTGCAGAATACACCTATTTAGCTAACTCGTGAGCGATTTTTTAAAATAATGAAGGATTTGGGAGATATGTGCGCTTTTCTAATATGAGTTTGCCTAGATTTATAGTTGCAACCCTCTTTTCCAATGTTCTAAACAAATTAATGCGCCCATCCAACAAAGAAAACTAAATCAACCTATTCTCAACATTTTTATGTTATATGAAATCAATTAATTAGATATTGGGTTACTTCTGCAACCAAGATCCATTAAACATGAGAAATAAAATATCATGTAAATTAATTATGGTTGGATAGTGCTAATTTGAAGGAATTAGTTTTGATTCACTCCATTTCTCTCCTCTATATATATATAGCCATAGAAAAATGGAGAAGTTTTGCAATGAAAGTGTGAAGATTATTGTAAGACAGAGTGGAATCCATGCTTGGATAATTGTAATCTCCAATTTCTATCTTACAATAATCAATTGCTGATATTACGTCTCTAGCTTGAAGTACTCTTTTAGTTTGTAGTTTCTTCACGTAGTGCCTATCCGAAGTGGTAGGGCCCCCATTTTTCGATATATTTTGTGTCCATTTATTTGCAATAATGTAGATTTGATTTCATCTATCTTTCTAGCTTTACATTTCCAGCTTGCAAGTTTTTCAACTGTTAATTTTTATTTCATGTTAATTGTAGAAAATCAACGTACATTCAAACTGCTAATTGTAATATGCTAAAACAATAGACTTGAATCTACTCAACCAATTGCGGAAACCAATAAACTATCGCGAAATCAAAAAGCATAAAAGAGAAATAATTTCAATCACACATTACACAATGATTTCCTAGAGAAAGCCACAACTAAAAACCCAACTATATGTATATTGCATTAGTCAGAAAATATGAGAAGATTACAATGCTTTCCCCCAACCTGAGAAACCTCTGCACTATCTCTATCTGTCTCACTGCTTCCTCGACAAGCCTAGGCCGATACTTAACCAATTTTCTGCCTGCTTGGATCCCTATTTCCTTGTCCTGTTTCCTTGGGTAATTAGCCCCTATTAATTAGGGAAATTCCCAATTGGAATTGCGTAATACATATAGGGCCTTCCTTTGGCTGCATGCACCAAATGTACAATTTGGATGATTATATAACTGATATTACACATCCCTTGAACTCAAATCTCAACTAGGTATTTCTATGATCTGATATGCATGAGTTATTTATGGATGATTTATCATTTATCTGATTGAACACTGCATGTAGTTCAAGTTCAAGTTCCACACTTTGACCTCTCACCAGTTCCTCCAATAGTTGGAACTAGTTAAACTGACTTTAACTCAGATAAATCGAGTTAATGAATTACAATTCAAAATAAACTCAACCAGGGCTCCCATTTTGTAGGAACCACTCTACATGACTCAAGTTAGACCCCCAAATCGAATTAAATGAATTGACTAAGTCAAAATAACTTAGTTAACTTGTACAAGTTGTCATGTGATGTGGAATTACAATTTTATTCTAATCTAATTCAAGGGGAAATTAAATTAGAATCTTTCTTGGTGTCATTTTCAACATTTCTTGTTGCCATTTTCAACACTCCCTCTCAACATGAAAGGAATTCAAATCTATCCCGATCCAGTACCCATGGAATGTTCTACATGCAACACTTCTCTCTGGTGTTGTTGCTAATACAACCTCCGAAACTGACAAGCATAACAAAAAAATGAATCAATTGTGCTCAATATAATGCATCTGTCACCCGAATCTTGACTGCTACTAGCTACTGCACTGTCTACTGAAAACTTCACACTACTGCTGACTCTGCATTGTGCCATCTACACTGTTGCAAAATTTTCACTGTGCTCCCCAATATTTGATTGTTGCTATTCTCTACATCTGTCACTCTAGCATCTGACTACATCACCTTCCATTGATCCATCCTTCTACTTTATCCTGTGGGCCCTCATAGCAAGGTATTGATCCGTGAGACAAAAAACATCTTAATGGATCATGCCCAAAGTTTTTTCACTCTTGGGACTATAGATCTACATCACCCCACCTAAATCCTGGAGGTATGGTTGCATGTGCTCCCTCTTCCCACTTGGCTCGAACTCTCCTCCTACTGGAGGTCTATGCTTGAGTGGATGTATTTACTCGGCCTCCTCTATGCTTGAGTGGATATCTCCACTCAACCTCCTCTCTGCTTGAGTGGATGTCTCCACTCGGCTCCTATCTGATTCTCCAATTGTGGCTGCTCATAAACTTGCTAAGACTGCATATGAGGATACATGTTGAGAGGCATTTCATACTCCCTCTCAACCAACAAGTCTCTAACCTTTTCCTTGCTCTTAAAGTCTTTGCATGCATCTTCGACCTCAAGTGAATACAAGTTCTTGACTCGTACACCAATATGCTTCACCCGTCCCGTGGTGATCTATCTAAGGAAAACCTTTCCTTTTCTAAATATAACATCGTAGCCACGATCTTCCAATACCATGACGGAAATAAGGTTCTTCTTTAGTCCTAGAAAAAACATCACATCTGTGAGTATGAGAGGGGAGTTAGAATCCCTTTGAAAAGTAAATGTACCGATACCAGTCGCGCTATACCTCCCATTATCTCCAAACTCTATGTTCTTCTTGAGGAATTTATCCTCAAAGCTACTGAAGATATCTCTATTCCCCGTCATATGGAACCAGGCACCGTTGTCGAGATACCACATGCATCCCATTATAGTGCTTTCCATGCATGCAATGAGAGTGAAATCAAATTTGAATTGTGAAGCTATATCTTCACCTAATGCTGCTACTGCATGCTCCTTCTTGCTTGCCTTCTTCTAAGGACATTTCATGGCATAGTGCCCCAAATCGTGACAGTGAAAACATTTGATGTTGTGAAAGTATTTCTTCTTGCCCTCTTCGCCTTGGGGCTTCTTTCCCTTGGATTTATTTTATTTGTTGAATAGTGAAAAATCCTCTTCCACTTCTTTGGATGAGGTCCCATCTCTGGTTTTCTACCGAGTCTATCCTTGCACCAAGTCGGACTGTAAACACTCCCACTTTGGTAGCTTCTCCCTCCCATTTATCGAATCTTGGTAGCCGTGCCAGCTCTTGGGAAGGCTTAGAAGCATTAAGCTCACATGATCATCTTCGAAAACTATAGCACCAACACTTCCAAGCTCCTCCCAACATTGGGTGAACTTGGTCAAGTATTTTGGTATTGTGTGCGCTTCTCCATTTTGATTTTCCTGAGTGTTTGTCAATTTAATGGTTTTAAATTGCTTACATAAATTATCGACCGGAGTTGCTAAACTTGTGAAGTGCAAGCACACTATATATGCTAGAAGCCTCTTTTTATTAATTCAGTTTATTGATGTGGTGATTGAGTTTTTGGAAATTACTTCTAAGGATGCTTCTTATTCTTATGTTCCTAATGAAATTGATGTAATTAAATCACAAGTAAGTTCCTAAAACTTTTCTTACTCCTAATGAGATCAACATGCTCTTTACTCTTGCAAAATAGAACTAAAGCAGACTCTCACTATTTCATTAAGAAAACTAACCAATCTATTGTTAGTCTCTAAGAACAAAATTACTTAACTATTGTTCTAACAATCCTTTTCATAAAGACAAAATTGAAAACCACACATCTTCTCATTCATGCTTTAAAATGAATATTCTGGAAATGAAAATTTGTAAAGAAATCACTCATGCTTTGAAAAGAAATCACTCAATGCTCTAAAATAAAACAATGTAGAAATCTATTGAGAATGATTACTTTGCAATTGACAATTCAAAAGGAAAGACTAACGAAATCTTGCCATAACTATCTATTTAAGAATGATCATACAACTACATCAAATGATAAAAGGAAATTATGAAAACAACTACATCAAATGATAAAATGCAATTATGGAAACAACTATATCAAATGATAAAAGGAAAACATAAAAATGCAGAACCTTCACTGTTTGCAAGGGTCCTCCATAAACAAGCGGTCTCAGAGTTTTAAATGAATAGTCAGCTACGTATCAAGTCTTCAAAGCACTTCTTCATTAAAAATGATTAAAGATGAGTTTTTAACACATCATTTTCGCATCAGAAAATTACACACCATTCAAGTTTTCTTGCACAATATTTATAAAATCCTGTGCTCATAACTGTTTGAGGATTTCATGCCTACTTAAGTTAAACAAAATCTATTTTTTACTTCTAAAAATAACATAATATTTCCTATTCATGATTTTCTATTTGGAAAAGCAAATCATGAATGTGTGAACATCTCAGACTCTCGCTCGCTTGTTCAGCAACGTGTTGACCCGTACGTTTGACCATACAATTGAACGATTTCCTTTGTGATCTGGCTCGGATGAATAGGAGGAAATCCTTGAGGAAATCAATCCCCACCTCTCCATATACTTCTTCACTTAGCTGACACCTCAGAGTCTGGTAAACCATGGATTTGGCTTCAGAAACACAATTAGTTGCAGAACATGTCAATTCCGTAGCTAATACAAATATTAACTTAATAATAAGGAACATTATTAAATATGAAAGACAAGACAATTAAATACCTTACCATGTCAAAAACCTGTAGTTTGATGATTATTTGAGTTGATGATGATTGTCAAAAAGAGGAAAAATAGGTAAGAGAGAGTGTCAAAATGAAGTGATTATGAGGCTTTACATTCTCCCACACGAAGGTTGTTGCATGTCCTCATGCAAAAATGCAAAATTGGTGACCCCTGTTAGCTACTACATTTCTCTTGAGACTTGTGCTAGTATATCCAGGTTTATCTTCTATACCTTCTTTTTATCCACTACCATTCTTGGCCTTTTCATCAAGATTTTATACTTCAGATTTATGACCTTTCTTTTAAGAGCTCTATTCTTTTGCTTCAACTTCTTGTTTTTCTCATATCGTAGGCCCAAATGCAAAATAATATTATTATTCTTAGTTATCTCAAATTTATTTTGTATCCTTAAGGCCTCATGTTCCTGCTGCATGTGTCTATTTAGTGTCTCCAGCTCAAAGATTTCTTGTTTCAAAATGTTTATAACTGGAGGTTTTTGTGGACTACTAGACAGGGCTTATTTCTCTTGATTTAAAAATGATGTTTTTCCTGTGTCTCGCCTCTCCATAGATTCAATATAATCATAAATTTCTTGTTGCATAGGATCAATTTCTGGTGTTTTTCAAACTGGGCTATGAACAAGTGAGATGACAGTACGTGATGGAATCCTTGGTTCCTCTTATTCCTCCAAATTAATGTATTCTCTACTTTTTTGGGGATGGTTCCTTCAGTGTTTGGCTAAGCCTGACACTTCTTCTTACATTTGATGGAGGAGGGTTTTGAGTTTCAACTCTTTTCTTCTCTGTTTTAAGCTCCTCTGTTTTCTTGGATGTACTTTATTCTTTTCTACTGTCTTTCTTTCTTCTAACACCTTGCTTTTTAATGCTTCCTAAAATTTCCGCAATAGGAATTTCATCCTTTGGCTTCTCTTGTGGTTGTTTTTGTTGTTGTACATTTTCAATAGGATTTTCAATTTTTATTTTCCTCTCTCTCTTTGTTTTGTTGATGCTGGGTTGCTCTTCCTCTCCTTCCTTGAAATGATTCCTAACTAGGAAGCTATCCCTATTATCTCCCAAACTTTCAAGATAAAATTCAATGAGTATTTTGACAAGTCCATGGTGATACATGGTGCTTTCTATGAATTGGACCTTTCTCTGAACATTCCCTGACATCTTTCTTAAACTATTTAACATAAAATATGGAAAAATTATTTCATTTTATTTAAGAAAATGCATCAATAGATGAATGTGATAGAATAACATACACCCAAATCTCCTTGCATAAGTGACAAACTTATGAATTACTAACATCAAATTTCTCCATTTTCCCTTAAGTGCTGTACTTGGAATACCTTTCTTCAAAATGGTGGTGTCCATACCTGGATTTTTCAACAAGGTCTTCCATTCTTCTCCTTCAATGCCTCTATTCTTGAACCATTTTTATCTAATTCTCGACAATATGGTAGCTTCAATAATAAGGATTCTGTCACTACAAACTTATTGTCTCCAATTTCAACATCCATTCCGTCAAAGGCACTGGAAAATGATTTGGTTACTTCTTTGTTAAAACCATCAAATTTCTCCACAAATTCTAGCCACTGTGCTTTGTAAAACATTTCCTTCACTTTCAGGTATCCCTCCATGATTTTTTCTCCCCTCTGGTTCTGTTCTTACTATGATCCCCATGGTTGAGAATTCTCACCTCATAATCGCTTCTTGATAGGGTATGAATGAGGGTTTCGAAGTAATGGCTTAGGTGAAAGTATAAATGAGAGCGAGAGGAAAACAAGTAATTGTTAGGGTATGAATGAATGTGAGTTGGGTGATCTTAACAATGAAGGCAGAATTCAGGCTGGAGTATTTATGTAATGATGAGGAATGAACGGGAGGATTTCAAATTAATTTGTTTTGACAAGATATTTTCATCTCAATTCTTAGCAATAATGGTTTTTAAACCAGTGGTATAAAGTCCATATAATTCATATACTAATGTTTTGACCCTTATTATCAAATTAAATATTTGCATACCTTTTGAATTGATGTTGCTAACACTTGGTTGCTCCTTTTTTCATCTTATTCAGGTGATTTTAGTGGTGGATTCAATCATTTCTTCAATTGCTTCAATGAAAGGTTCCCGTCCAACATTAGATGCAAATATCTATCAGAGCTGCAGATTCTCAGCAATTTTGTCGCTGTTTTAATTCTAGAAAGAAAAGAAAGGGATGCAAAGAAAATGGGATTTAGAATAGGTATGAATAAAATTTAAGGTGCCAAGAATTCTTGGTTTTCACCTTAGATTTTCTGTATAAACATGCCAACAATTGTTGGTTTTCGTGTTTATACATTTATTTTTTATTTATTTATTTAAAATAAAATAAAAGGCTTTAGGCTCAAGAAGAAGAAGAGTTCTTCTCAACCAACTTCAAATCAAAATTGTTTTGAAAAATATCAACAAATTCCTCCTTTGTTAATGTCTTGTGATAAATTCTTAGTCGATGTCCATTCACAAGGTAAGGAAAATTTCCTTCATTAATGGTCCTGATCCTGACTGCTGCATTATCAAAAACTTTTTCAATCTCTTAAGGCCCAAGCCAGTGAGTTTGAAAATTTCCCTGAAAATCCCTAAACTTTGAATCAAAGAGAAATGCCCAATCCCCCGTTTGAAATTTTCTTTCTTTGATATATTTGTCATGCCATTTAGATATCTGTTGCTGAACTAAACTAGTCTTCTGAATAACATATTGCCTTATTTCATCAAGCTTATTGAGTTTCCCCATTCTTTGCTTTTGTACCTCTGATAGGTCATGTCCCAATTTAACTGTTGTCTTGAAAGTTTTTATTTGAAACTCAATACGAAATAGGAATTTCTTCCCAGAAATAAGTTCACAGTGAGTATGTCCTATAGTGCTTCTCCATGTGGCATGGTATGCTCATAAATCTTCTGGAAGCTTTTTTGCCTAGTCCCTTCTATGCGAATGTACAATCTTGGTAAGGATTGCTTCAATCACTTTGTTAGTAGATTCTACTTGTCCATTTTCTTGTGGATGATATGGAGTATAATTTCAATGCTTAATTTGATATTCCTAAACTATCTTATGTACCACCTTGGATGTGAATTGGGTACCTTGATCTGTCACAATTTCCCTTGGGACACCAAAACGAGTAAAAATATCCTAAAAAATAAATGAAACTACAACATTTTTAGTAGCAAAAGGAAGTGCTTTAGCTTCTACCCATTTAGTAACATTATCAGTGCACACAAGAATATACCTCTTTTGTCTTGATGGCAGATTGATTGGTATGACAAAATCTGATCCTGGGTAAATTCTTGACACCCTTAACCAAGACCTTTTACTTCGGCTGATAATTAGAATTGCATTTAATTAAGACGTTAAAGAACATAAATGAATAAGTGTATGCTGTAAAATAAGAGGAACATAATATGAAAAGATCAACAATCATAAGAACACGTCGTTTGATGACGGAGTTCGTCCAGGAGGGACTACATCTCCGGGCCTCGGTGTCAAGATGGTGTAGGCCATTGCATTAATATGTGCTGTAAGAAGAAGATGTACATGGATGTGTTTTCCTATGACATAAAAGGAAAAATTCCCTCACGTAGGAGTGGCTAGACTTCTTTAAGAGATGTTCCATTGCAGAACTCTCATACATAAAGAAAGACTCCTATCAGTATGACCATAGCTGACATGTAATAAAGAAGAGTATCCCACCAATCTTGGCAAAAAAGGGATCTCAATAATAAACATATGAAAATGAGCATCCCACCAATGTGGCATAAAAGGGATCTCATACATGACACAAATCCATAGCTGAAAGTACATCAATAGCAACACAAGGCAAGATCCCATGACTCATGCATCAACCGGGATCTGCAAGACATAATGCATCTCAAAGAGAAGGAAATGAAGAAGTACATGAAATCCATATCATATACCTCATGCTGACATTTACTGAAAGCTGAGCTGCTTTACAATTGAATCTGAAAACACCATCAAACTTGTAGCGTCGAAAAATTTGAAAACGACTACTCACTTGTGGAAATTTGACACCTGCATAACCCACTTCCAAAATTGGTTGAAAAATAAAAAACTCAAATGAATAATATGAGCATGCCATCAGACTCGTGGCGTCGAGTAGTGTAAAAATGACATAAAATTTGTCCCATTTGGACAAAGTCAAAATTTCGCCCTCCTGAAACTTGAGCTCAATCAAGGTTCTGCCTGCCTCTTCTTGGGCTTATGGTTCCACATGACCTGCAATAAAAAATTATTAAATCTCGAATTCTATGTGTGCACTCCTATGCTCCATGGCCCTGTCGCACAAATGAAATATGGGTTTATATAAACATCTGGCAGGCGAAATTAACAACGTGGCCCGTTGGGCTGTTGGTTAAAGATCCGAATGTGTGGGAGGGGGTTGGGTGGTCAAACCCCGCCTCCTCCTTTTTAAAACCCAAAATCATTTTAACAAACTGCATTTTTTTTTTTAACCCACGGCATATATTTTTGAAACCGCACTGTTTAAGAAAAAAGGGACACATGGGGGTCGGGTCCGCTTGGGCGGCCCGCCCTCGAAACTCCCGCATTTTTTTTTGAAAAGTCCGCAGCATTAATTTAATGCAAGTTAGGGGTGCCGGTTTCATGGTGTTGCAGGATGTGGAGCCGCCGCGTGGGCAAATCGACGGACCCACCGGTGGTGGGTTCGACTCCCACCAGCTCCGGTATATATATAACATATATTGTGATATGGTGCGGGGAGGCTGGCAGGGGTCGTGGCCTACCAACCTTTTTTTACAATAATTTTTTTGTTACATAAACAAACCGAACATTCTTAAAAATTTCGATTTTGACCATAGGACTCAAATTAAAGAGGCCACAATTTCACCCAGATTTTGGCATGAGTTTCTGGAATTCGGTGGCTAGAAAAGGTCAAATTTGTGCCTTCCTTAAGGCTGCCCAGTCACCAAGTCAACCTGGAACTTTGACCGCTCCTAACTCCTTCATACGGACTCAAAATTGAGTGCCATCTACGCCGTTGGAATTAGAAATATGAGATGTAAAACATGAAGCTTGTTCGAGAACAATCTGAACACTTTGATTTTTGAGCCCTTTGTGCCGAGCCACTTGTACTTGTACATGTTTAGTCCACCTAGATCATTCCTCCCTACTGAGGAGCTTTTGGTCCTCCAAAAGCATCAAGATTTACCTATCATCAACTGTCTGCAAATGTCATTGAAAGGCACATCCCCACATGACTCCTTCACCTGACGTACTTCGGAATCAAGATGCAAAGCCATCATGTACAACTGCTGCAATGCGATGTTTGAAAAGGTACATCCCATGAAGACTCCTTCACCTCTCGTACTTCGGAATCAAGATGCAAAGCCATCATCTACAACTTCTGCAACGCGATGTCTGAAAAGGCACATCCCTTGAAGACTCCTTCACCTCACGTACTTCGGAATCAAGATGCAAAGCCAACATCTGCAACTGTGGAAATGCAAATGTTTGAAAAGGAACATCCCTTGAAGACTCCTTCACCTCATGTACTTCGGAATCAAGATGCCAACACCTGCCTAAAGTTGCAACGAACATTACATTCTCAATGTGACCAACAATGACCCAAATATTTCCATACTTGCGACGAGTTTATAACATGTACTCGGTGGTCAAGCTTACAGCAAAATGGAAATCATACCTCAACAAAATTACAAGACCAGAACCCATCATCGCATCTCGAAGTGATGGAAAAATACCTCATCACTTTTACATGAAAGAAATGCATCAGACGACTCATAGAACATGACCAAAACATAATCATTGCATCTCGAAGTGATGGCAACACATCATCACTTTTACATGAAAGAGATCTAAAATATGACTTATAAAACAAGACCAAAAAATATCATGGTCGCCTAAATGAGTGATGGAAACACATCATCACTTTCATAATAAAAATGCGACAAATGACTTACAAACATGGCCACGACAAGCTTAACATCTCTAGAAAAAAAATCTAGAAGAACCACTTCTCACTTATTAAAGAGAGTGGATCATTTCCCTGTGGTGAACTTGCTTGTCGATCAGCTCTTTCGACTTGTGTATGCATGAGCGCTTTGTATTTAAGACGCTGCTTTGGATGAAGTTTCCAGCATGTGGCTCTTTGGTGGCCACTTCGGTTGCAGTGGGTGAAAAATTTCTTTTTCCTCCAAACCTGCTTAATCAATTTATTTTCCTATTGGGGAGAAGGCTTTTCATGCCTCTTCCTCCTTTTTGCTGCCATCCTCTTCCACTCAGAAATCACATGGTTATTTAAACCACAAAAATAACAAGTTTTACGATGCCATATTTTACGACCATGGTTATCAAAATTCTTGTAATAAAAATGCACTTTGGAATAATGAGACTTAGTATACCTTCTGGGGTGGTCTCTAGTGCGATCATGATGATGGGAGCTCGCCTCAGTTCCTTCACTGCAATGTGCACTACCATGGAACGATGGCGAAGTGTCCCCATCATTCCTCTTCCTTGGAGATTTCATCATTCTCTGTTTTCCCTTGATGTCCTTCAAACATCCTTCGTCAGTGTACCCCAAACCTGCATAACGAGGTCGTTGCACAATCTATAATGGTTTGGTTATGCCTTGGCCACGAACGCCAAGTACTCCTCCTTTGTACCCCATCTTGGTGAGGAGTCTCATGCCAGTTCCTGCAATGGGTATCTCCATACTTCCAACTGAAATTATATCATGTGAAGAAACTGAAGAAAAATCAACACTGTTTACCTTAGGTGTTGATTGCGAAACAGATGAAGAAAAATGTTGTAAGCCTTAGTTGCACTTCACTTCCGTCAATGCCTCTAACATGACTTGTAGCTGAAGTTGCAACTGCTGTGTCTCCTCCTTCTCTTTCTGTAGGAATGATTTCAAGGCATCATGATTTGCTTGCAGAATTTCATTGTTGCGCTTCAATCCTTCCCACGCCTCTATCGTGGCTTGCAACTGAAGTTGCAACTGCTACTTCTCCTCCTTCTGTTCCTGTAGGAGGGTCTTCAATGTATCACGATCTTCTTGAAGAATTTCATTGTTGCGCTTGCCATATTCCCACACTTCTGTTGTGGCTTGAAATTGAAGCTGCAACTGCTGCTTCTCCTCCTTCTCTTCCTGTAGGAGGGCCTTCAACATATCATGATCTGCTTGAAGAATTTCATTGTTGTGCTTCCAATATTCCCACGCTTTTGTTGTGGCTTGCAACTGAAGCTACAACTGATGTTTGTCCTCCTTCTGTCTATGTAGGTGGGTCTTCAATTCTTCGTTCTTTGCTGCTTGTTTTTCATAAGCCTCGTACAACATGTCCGATTTCTCGGACACCCTGAGCATGGTTTCATACATGTCCTTGACATTCTCCATGGCTCAACTTATCAAACGTTAAATTTTCACGCCTGCAATCCAATCAGTAAGAATACCTGCTCTGATACCACTTGATCTAGGGTAAATTCTTGACACCCTTAACCAAGACCTTTTACTTTGGCTAATAATTAGAATTGCATTTAATTAAGACGTTAAAGAACATAAATGAATAAGTGTATGTTGTAAAATAAGAGGAACATAATATGACAAGATCAACAATCATAAGAACACTTCATTTGATGACAGAGTTCGTCCAGGAGGGACTACATCTCCGAGCCTTGGTGTCAAGATGGTGTAGGCTGCTGCATTATGTGCTGTAAGAAGAAGATGTACATGGATGTGTTTTCCTATGACTTACAAGGAAAAATTCCCTCACGCAGGAGTGGCTGGACTTCTTTAAGAGATGTTCCACTGCGAAACTCTCATACATAAAGAAAGACTCCTATCAGTATGACCATAGATGACATGTAATAAAGAAGAGTATCCCACCAATCTTGGAAAACAAGGGATCTCAATAATACAAATATGAAAACGAGCATCCCGCCAATGTGGCATAAAAGGGATCTCATACATGACACAAATCCATAGTTGAAAGTACATCAATAGCAACATAAGGCAAGATCCCACGACTCATGCATCGACCGGGATTTGCAAGACATAATGCATCTCAAAGAGAAGGAAATGAAGAAGTACATGAAATCCATATCACATACCTCATGCTGACATTTGCTGAAAGCTGAGCTGCTCTGCGGCTGAATCTGAAAACACCATCAAACTTGTGGCATCAAAAAATGTGAAAATGACTACTCACTTGTGGAAATATGACACCTGCATAACCCACTTCCAAAAGTGGCTAAAAAATCGAAAACTCAGATGAAGAAACTGAGCATGCCATTGGACTCGTGGCGTCGAGTAGTGTAAAATTGACATAAAATTTTTCCCATTTGGACAAACTCAAAATTTTGCCCTCCTGAAAGTCGAGCTCAATCAAGGTTGCACCTACCTCTTCTTGGGCTTATGGTTCCACATGACCTCCAATAAAAAATATTAAATCTTGAATTCTGTGCGCGCACTCCTCTGCTCCGCGGCCCTAGCATGCAAATAAAATATGGGTTTATATAAACATATGGTGTGAGGAATTAACAACGTGGCCCGTTGGGCTATTGGTTAAAGATTCGAATGTGTGGGAGGGGGTCGGGTGGTCAAACCCCACCTCCTCCTTTTTAAAACCCGAAATCATTTTTACAAACTGCATTTTTTTTAAAAACCCACGGCATGTATTTTTGAAACCACACTGTTTAAACAAAAAAAAGGACACATGGGGGTCGAGTCCGCTTGGGCGACTCACCACCGAAACTCCCGTATTTTTTTTTGAAAAGTCCACAGCATTAATTTAATGCAAGTTTGGGGTGTCAGTTTCATGGTGTTGCGGGATGTGGAGTCGCTGCGTGGGTAGACTGACGGACCCACCGGTGGTGGGTTCGACTCCCACCGGCTCTAGTATATATATATATATATATATATATATATATATATATATATATATATATATATAACATATATTGTGATATGGTGCGGGGAGGCTGGCAGGGGTCGTAGCCTGTCGACCTTTTTTTACAATAATTTTTTTGTTACATAAACAAACCGAACATTCTTAAAAATTTTGATTTTGACCATAGGAGTCAAATTAAAGAGGCCACAATTTCGCTCGGATTTTGGCCTAAATTTTCCGGAATCCGGCGGCCAGAAAAGGTCAAATTTGCGCCTTCCTTAAGGCTGCCCAGTCACCAAGTCAATCTGGAACTTTGACCGCTCCTAACTCCTTCATACGGACTTGGAATTGAGTGCCGTCTATGCCGTTGGAATCAGAAAGATGAGATGTACAACATGAAGCTGGTTCGAGAACAATCTGAACACTTTTTTTTTGAGCCCTCTGTGCTGAGCCACTTGTACTTGTACATGTTTAATCCACCTAGATCAAAATCCAGGGTGCATTTTTGAAAAGGTTCAATGAGTACCTGAGGTTGTAGAGGCATTTCATCTGAAGGAACAAGTCTCCCCATTATTTGGCAACTATCACATCTCTTAACATATTCCTTGGCATCCTTAAAAATGGAAGGCCAATAATCTCCCAAGAGAAGAACTTTGTAAGCGGTTCTTTTATTAGCGAAGTGTCCTCCGCATGGTTCATCATGACATGCTTTTAGTATCTAAGGTATTTTGTCTTCTCTTACACATCTTCGAATGATGAGATCTGGCCCTGTCTTGTACAATTTTTCATTTATCCTTGAATAAGATGCACTCATTTGAATTACCTTTATTTATTTTTTCTCTAGGAAACAAATATGATGTTAATTTCCCTTAAGCCAAATAGTTAGCAATATCTGCAAACCATGGATATTTAATGGATATTGCAAAAAGTTATTCATTAGGAAAATTATCCTCTACAGGTATATCATAGTTATCATTTTGAATTCTAGATAAAAAGTTAGAAACTGTGTTTTGTTTTCCAGGTTGATCCAAAATAGTGATATTAAATTACTGTAACAAGAATAACCATCTTGTGACACAACCATTAGTAATTGATTTATTCATTAGATATCTAATTGCAGAATAATCTGTATGAATGAAAGTTTCTTATCCATTGATGTAATGTCTGAATTTGTTAATGGCATGGACAACAACTAAAAACTCCTTTTTTGTTACAATATAATTTAACTCTGCAGGAGTCAAATTTTTACTAGTATAGTAAATGGCATAAGGAGTTATATCATTTTTTCTTAATACAACTCCTAAAGTTGTGTCTGAAGCATCATTTGAAATGTGAAAAGGTAATTTCCAATCTGGTCCTCTCAGGATGGATGCTTCAGAAATCTTCTCTTTCAAAGTTTCAAAGGCTTTTTGGAAATCATGATCCCAACTAAATTCGCAATTTTTTGTGAGCAATTTGAAGAGTGGATATGCAATTTTTGTAAATTTATCTATAAACCTTCTATAGTATCTAGTAAAACCAAGAAAACTCCTAACATATCATTGAAAAATTGGAACTGATAATTTAGAAATAACTTCTACTTTAGATGAGTCCACCTTAATTCCATTTCCTGAAACGTGGTGTTCTAAAACAATCCCCTCAGTGAACATCGTAAAACATTTTTCCTGAATTAGTGAGAGATTTGCTTGCTTACATCTTATGAGAACTTTTTCCAAATTTTTAAGAGCTTCTTCAAAATAATTTCCATAAACTGTAAAATCATCCATATACACTTCCACCCAATCACGAATTAGATCAGATAAAATAACTAATATTGCTCTTTGGAATGTTGTTGGTGCATTGCATAATCCAAAAGGAAGAACTCAGTAAGCATAAGTTCCCCATGGACAGATAAATGTGGTTTTTTCTTGATCTTCTGGTGCTACTTGAATTTGGTTATACCCACCAAAACTACCCAAGAATGAGAAATACTTCTTCCTTGCAAATGTGTCTAAAACTTGATCTATGAAAGGCAGTGGAAAATGATGTTTCAAAGTGGCCTTATTCAGCTCCCTATAATCAATGCATACTCTCCATTTTCCATTATTTTTAGGAACAATTACTAAAGGTAAAACCCATTGACTGTCTGATATTGAATAAATGAAATTTACATTCAACAATTGTTGTAGTTCCTTTTTAACAATTTCCCTTAAATTTGGATTCATTCTTCTTTGAGGTTGTCAGCTTGGTCTGGAATTTTCTTCAATATATATGTGATGCATGCAAGTTTTAGGATTTATTCATTTCATGTCAGTGTATTCCCATGCACGCGCAGAAGAATGTTCTTGTAATACTTTCATTAATTCTTTATTTTTAAATTCTTCCAAGTTATGATTTATATTCAAAGTTTTTCCTGGAAAAATTTCTATTAAAGAATTGCCAAATTCTTCCATAGAATGTAAAGATATCTGATGAGATGGTAAATATTCAATATTGTATTGTTCCTGAAAATTTTGACTAATCTCACAATATGAAGAGGATTCATTATTTTTTATTGAATTTAAAATTTGATCTTCTTCATTTACTTGTGAGATAGTAAAAATAGGTTGTATATCATTATCATCATCCATCCATTCTTCAGTTTCTACCTCTATCATTGTTTTTGTAGGTGGATACAATGTGAATTTCTTTGTTGAGCTTCCATCAGAGATAAACATATCACCAGATCTACAACTGATAAAAGCATCGATTGTAGCTAACGAAGGTCTTCCTAAGATTAATGGATGTCCTCCTAAGTTATTCTTGGGTGTCAAGATCATCGAATATTCCCAAGAATATAATGTTACATAAATGTCCTCTAACACACCATCATGTTTAATTACAAATTTATGTGCTATTGTACAATGCTGGTGTATATTGGAGATTAGGAAGTTTTAGTTGATCCATATTTTATTTACTCATGATGTTTATGCTATTCCTAGATCAATGAGTGTGTTTGGTATTTCAATACCATTGATGTGTGTTTTCAAAATGGGATTTCTTGGATTCAAATATTTCTGAATTGTGGTTTTTCCCATCATGATATCTGCAATTTTTCTGACTAACTGCATTCTTTTGACTTCTTTTCTTTTCCTTCCTGGCCTTTTAATGCTTAACTCCCTAATTGTATTTTCCAAAATTGGAATTTCCTTGATGGAATGTAACAAAGGAATTTTTATGCAACCATTCTTGAGTTCATCCAACATATCATAGTCTAGTAATAGAATATGTTTTTCTACCCCTTTATCAATTTTTAATCTTTCAGGAAAAGGTGGTTTTGAAACAGATATTGAAGGTTGTTCCATAATGGGAGTTGAGTTTATTGGATTATTATGTGTAGGAGTGGCTTGTTTTTGAAGTTTTCCATCCTAATGAAGAGATGTCCGTTCCTTAGAGTGATCATCCTTCTTTTGAGGTTTTTCATTTTCCCGAATAACAACAAATGGCGACTTCTTTTCCAATAATCTACCAAATATAAGTTGAACATTGTTAAGTGGTGAGCCCTGGTATTACACCAAGAGTGCAACAACTCCTAGGGGCTGCCCTACTTTACTTTATCAACCTGGGGTTCATACAAAATTGGAGGTGACAATGCTATATACACAACAGATGCATTCTACTCATGTCATCCTCTTTCGCTCTACAAAAGGGTGCTACTTCTAGGGTTTCTTGGTGAAGTCTATCACACTTCAATGAAACTAAATTACATTGCAGAAAGTAAATGACAGAAGGAAAATAAATTAAATTGCTGAAAAGAAATGAAAGGAAGGAAACTAAAATAAATTGCTGAAAAAAATGACAGGAAGGAAACTAAATGAAATTGCTGAAAGGAAAAGATAGAAATGAAACTAATTTAACTTGCTGAAAAGAAATGGAAAAAAGGAAACTAATTTAAATAGCCGAAAAGAAACTAATTTAAACCACACTTAACTTGGCCAATCGGCTAAACACACCCTACTTATCTTATGCTCTATCTGCCATGATTCTATCCATGCAACTAAGATATCGTGACTTAATTCTAATTGAAAAATTGTTGATTGCAGTCTGAAGGGAAAGGGGGTAAAGGTGCTAATGGAGGGCTTAACCACATGGGACAAGGCTTATAGGTGTAAAGAGGGGTTTAGACTTCATTAAACCTTATGTTATTGCAAAAAATGCTTTGGAGAGGGAGGCTTTGAAAAGTGTGATGGCGGAATTGCAATGGGACGAAAGTGCGATATGCGATATGGCCAAAATTGCGAAATGCGAAATGCGATGGGTTACATGGCAGAGTGCTACAGTAATGTCGAAATTGGTGGCTAGGAGTGCTAAGTCTTAACGAAGTGGGAGTGAAATGTGCAAAGTGCGATAATGTCGAAATTGCGAAATGCGAGATGCGATGGGTAATAAACTGCGAAATGTGATAAGTCAGATGAAGTGGCGGTAGGAAAGGTGGCAGAGCGCTTTAATCATATCGCAATCAGTGTTGGGAGTGGGGAAACGTTAATGGAGAGTGGATGGAGATTGTGAAATGCGATTGCAAAAAGGGATTGCAGTAAGTATTAAAGGAAAAAGGGAAAAGGTTGCGAAATGCGATGGGTGATGTGGCAGCGGAGTACGGTAATATCACAATTGGGGTTCAGAGTGGGGAACCATTAATGGAGAGCAGATGGATATTGCGAAATGCGATTACGAAAATGAATTGTGAAATGCGAAATACGATGGGATAGAAATTGTGAAAAGCGAAATGCGATAGCAGGAATTTCGAGGAGGAAAGGCAGAGGTCAAACTTTTAATGGTTTTTGTGAATAAAAAGGGTGCGATAGTTGATAATAAGAGAAAAAGGAGGGAAATGGAGGCACAACAACAAGGTTTAGAGGCGTAACACAGAGATGGGGAGGAATTGGAAAATGATGCGAAACAACTTAATGAACTTCTCAGTAACTTTTGATGCTTATTACTGAAAACAAACCTATTGATCCATGCACAAAAAATAGATGAATGTGCGATAATACAGTGAAAGAAAGACTCGGACTGGTAATGCAATTTCTTCCCTAAACTCAGAAATAATGAATAGAAAGTAATTTTTGGCCCGTGGGAAGGTCTGCCCTCCTCCAACTCTATGGACAGAGATGAGAGGGGAAGGCTCGATCCAAAGGTTTTGGAATTTTTCTCTATTCTATTACTCTCATGAGCAAATGAAAAACTACAACATCAAACTGAAAGCAAAAAATAAACAACAATGAAACTATCAGAAGCAAAACTAATTGAATGACAGAAACAAAACTAGCTAAATGACAGAAAGAAAAGAATGAAAAAAACAGAGAAGCTGAGGCACATTGATTGGGCCCTAACCCACGAGCCTCGCTCCTAGAAACTAGATCAGTAAAATAACATCTGACTACTCATTGCATTAAAAAAATACAGTCTTATTACACCCCAAAGGTCTTAAACAACAAAAGCATAATAGAATGGAAAAGAATGGCATGGGATGGAATGGAATGCAAATGGAATCGACTGGCATCAAATGGACCAGAAATTGACCCTAATTATCTCTTGATCAAATTTATTTATCCTCAAGGGCAGCGACCAACAACTCCCTAGAAAATAGTGATTGAGTCCACTTTGAATCCAAGTAATCCATAGACTGAGTGCACTTCGTCCTCAGTTTTCTTGGCTGCCTTTGATAGTTAAGGAGGGTGGACAAACCCCTTGAATATCTCTAAGATTTCTCCATAATTCCGTGACGTTGTGCTCATTTATTCTTCAATCTTGATCTTCCAGTGGCAGGGAGCAAGTCCCTAAATTATCTCCTTCTCCAAATCTGCATAATCTGCCCAATATTCTCACAATATTCTACAAAAATAACAATATTAGGTAGAAATATGCAATTACCTTTAAAAATTCCTAAGAACATATTAAAGCATAAGAAAACATTATTAAGTGCAGAAGGAGAGATTTAATATATCTTTTTATGTGCATAAGAAAGGTAGATGTGCCTAAGAAAGGTTAGACGGGCCTTATTTTATGTCTAATTTAGAGGCCCATCATCACCCCCCTACTGAATTTGTTGCTCATCCTCTGAGCAACCTATTCATCCTCCCTACCTTATGGTTCTTCCTGTATGCTGGCTTATTTCGTTTTCTGTTTATTGGCCCATGCACTGCTCCTCCTGCTAATCTTCTTTCTATTCTTCTTGCATTTCTTCTCGTAGGTGCTTCATGGAGGTCCTCAGATGCCTTAAGAAAATCTGTTTTGCATGCCAAGAGGTGGTGGATCCACCTTTTTTTTTTTTTTAAATTGCATGCAGAATAAACTCACAGTTCTTTTTTCTATGAACTGAGTTCACCCTTGGTTAACCCTTTGGCACTCCTTGTCTTCCATTACATGAACTTCTTACTAACCCCTTTCTCAAGTCCTTTTTACTTTTTTCTTGTTCCTCTTCTTGGTGGAAAACGTGAGGCTAGTTTGTAGATAAGGCTGAGGTTGCCCTACTACTGATTTTGGCTATAAAAATCTTTCCTTCTCACACTTTTGAATGTTTTCTTAAGCTAAAATAGATTCGAAGAAAGGGCTAGATGATTGCATTCCTAAGCCTTACCATTGAATTGTTTTTGCAGGTGATATTGAAGCTACTGATATGGATGTTGAAGCTGTCTTCGATGGTTATGAAGATGCATGTGATAATTTTCTTGAGGTCCTTTTGGAGTTTCTGAGCACAAGAGGAGGAAGTCCAAGTTTGAATACCTTTCACCAGGGTGTTGACCAAATTTTCTTTTTGTGCCAACTTGCTGTTTTTCTGCTTGCAAAGGTTGGAGAGAACCTGTATTCATTAGAGAGAGATACATGGAGAAATGCATTTTTTTTTAAGGTCTACTAGTTGCCTCAATGAGGTATTAGTAGGTCTTCCTAGGCGCCTCAAAGGAGGTTTTCACCTAGGATCTTTTATTTTTCTCTCTTTTTTCTTTTAGCCCAATGATCGCCTCATGGACGTTTTCAATGAGTGAGCCAATCTCAAACGCCTCAACAGAGGTTTTCACCTGAGATTTTATTCTTTCCTTTTTTTTTCACTTTCCTACTCTACTTGAAAAAACAAAACCTTTTTCAAGTATATGAATACTTCCAATGGAGCCATGTACACATCAAGATGACAGATAAAATCATGTGCAAAATTGGAATACATGCTTTGACATGTACCTAAATATGAGAGATGAATTGCTTTGACTGGGATTGTATCAAGTAATGTTGGACAAGAGCGTGTTGCTACAACTTAATGACTGTTTGGAACCATATGTTAATATAGTTGTGATGCCCTTGGTCCACTTTCTGAGTTGGATCACCTTGGATTTCCTCTTCTATTATGACATTAAATATTCCTCTTTTTGCTGATTGTTTTGTTGAACACATGGAGGAAATGATAGTAAACATGAGGAAACTTTCTCAACATCTGATTCTGATGCCAAATATTCATTAGGTGCAGCCCTTGATATTTTGATCTCCTCATTTGGATCTTCTTCTTCTTGATGTTGTCCTTCAATGACTTGAAGAAAATCTCTTCTTTGCAATACCTTTCTTGAACTAAGACGCAAGAAATTTAGATTAAGAGGATATGTTTGGTAGTATTGTACCTCAACATTGTAAGTGGGCTGAGATACTTCGTGATGTGGGTTTGTAAATGGTGGTATAGGTAGTTGAGTGCGGGTGGATATATGAGATGGATGTGATTGAGGCTATGGTTGTGGTGGAGGTGGATGGTAGGGATAGCATGGATTTGGGTATGGAGGATATTGAGGGAAATATTGAGGATGTTGAGGATTTTCCCAATAAGGTCCTTGCCACCCATGTTGCCAAGATTGGGGTTGAGGTTGAGATGGCCAAGGTTTCCAAGGAGGGAGTGTGTCCCAATTAGTTTGAGATGGATGTGGATAAGCTTGAAATTGTGAAGTGGGTCCTTACATCATATCAAGTTGACTAGGCTACCAGGGTCTCCTTGGAGCTACATAACATAGCTTCTTTGGTGATTTCCTTGCTCCATTGTCTTCTTGGCAAACTTCTTTAAACCCGGGGAATGATGGAAAAAATTTAGTAGCATATGATAATGCATGGATAACAAAAATATCAACATCTTCTTTTTTCTCATTTTGCATTCTTAACATTTCTACTTGTTCGCTTAGATTGCTAAGAATTTCTATTTTAAAGTTATCAAGAAATTTTCCAAGTTCATCTTTCCTTACCAATGTTGATGATGATGTACTTACTCTCTTCCTTCCTCTTGATATGCGCTTGTATGTTTCATAAATTTCTTCAAATGATAGTTGGTATACATCTCCTCTACTCATGAGATTAAGGAGATCAATCCACTCATCCCTAATTTTTCTAAGTAAGAGGGTTTTTAGTGTGTCAAATCCTAAATGATGTAATTTTTCTCTCTTAACATTATACATGAACCTCTCTATTATATCCTCAAGGCTATTATCTTCTTCTTGGTTCATTCTAAAAATTTCTTCTCTAAGATCACAATCTTTATATTTTTCTAGAAATATATTTTGCATATCATTCCATGATCTTATTGAATTAGTACCTAGATTCATGAACCATTTAAGAGCTCTATCCTTCAATGTTGCAGGAAACAATATCAGTTTTTGAGTGTGTGATAAGTAGCCATAATATCTACAAATTATCTCAAATTCAAAGAGAAATGTTTTCAGATCCTCTATCCTCATACCATGGAAGTTGGGAAGGAAAGATGGAGGGATGTTCTTCATATGTACACTGATGTCCATATCTTGAATGGGAAACCCAATAAGGTCTTATTCATTTTCATCATATCCATCCATCTCTTCTACCTTCAAAATTGTATGGTGATGTGGTTCTTACTGCACCACGTGGTCAAGTGGGGGGGTTGGTATTAGGGAAGTAATTTTTAAAATTTTCTGAGTATCCTACTCCTATAAGGCATGAAAATCATATTTCGGAAAGAACACGAAAAAGGAAAGCAGAAAATAATGCCAAAACATAATCAAAGCATCTACTAGACACCTCCCTGACAATGACGCCAAAAAGAGGTGAGCCCTGGTATTGCACCAAGAGTGCTGCAACTCCCAGGGGTTGCCCTACTTTACTTTATCAACTCGAGGTTCGTAAAAACTTGGAGGTTACAATGCTATATACACAACATATGAATTCTACCCATGTCATCCTATTCCACTCTACAAAAGGGTGCTACTTCTAGGGTTTCTTGGTGAATTCTGTCACACTTCATTGAAACTAAAATAAATTGTAGAAAGGAAATGATAGAAGGAAACTAAATTAAATTGCTGAAAAGAAATGATAGGAAGTAAACTAAACTAAATTGCTGAAAAGAAATGACAAAAAGGAAACTAAACTAAATTGTTGAAAGGAAATGACAGAAAGGAAACTAATTTAACTTGTTGATAAGAAATGGTAGAAAGGAAACTATTTTAAATTGATGAAAATAAACTAATTTAAACCATACTTAACTTGGCCAATCGGCTAAACACACCCTACTTATCTTAAGCTCTATCTACCATTCTTCTATCCATGAAACTAAGCTATCCATCACTTAATTCTAATTGAAAAAGTGTTGATTGTAGTCTGAAGGGAAAGGGGGTAAAGGTGCTAATGGAGGGCTTAACCACATGGGACAAGGCTTATAGGTGGAAAGAGTGGTTTAGACTTCATTAAACCTTATGATATCGCAAAAAAAAATGCTTTGAAGAGGAAGGCTTTGAAAAGTGTGATGGCAAAATTGCAATAAGACAGAAGTGCGATATGGCAGAAATTGCAAAATGTGATGGGTGACATGGCAGGGTGCTACAGTAATGTTGCAATCAGCGGTTGGGATTAGTAAGTGTTAATGAAGCGGGAGAGAAATGTGCGAAGTGTGAAATGCGATAATGCAAAAATTGTGAAATGCGATGGGTAAGAAACTGCGAAATGAGAAATGCGATGGGACAATGGAGAGAAATGTGAAATGCAATAAGTTAGATGACGTGGTGGTAGGACAGGTGGCATAGTGATTTAATCATATTGAAATTGGCTTTGGGAGTGGGGAAACATTAATGGAAAGTGGATGGAGATTGCAAAATGTGATTGTGAAAAGGGATTTTAGTAAGTCCTAAAGGAAAAATGGAAAAGGTTGCAAAATGCGATGGGTGATGTGGCAGCAGAGTACGGTAATATCACAATCGAGGTTTGGAGTGGGGAACCGTTAATGGAGAGCCGATGGAGATTGTAAAATGCGATTGCGAAAAGGAATTGTGAAATGCGATGGGATAGAAATTGTGAAATGCGATAGCGAGAATTTCGAGGAGGAAAGGCAGAGGTCAAATTTTTAATGGTTTTTGTGAATAAAAAGGGTGCGAAAACTGATAAGAAGAGAAAAAGGAGGGAAATGGAGGCGCAACAACAAGGTTTAGAAGCTTAACACAGAGATGGAGAGGAATTGGAAAGTGGCACAGAACGACTTAATGAATTTCTCTGGAAATTTTGATGCTTATTACTGCAAACAACCCTGCTGATCCATGCACGAAAAATAGATGAATGGGTGATAATACAGTGAAAGAAAGACTCGGACTGGTAATGCAATTTCTTCCCTAAACTCAGAAATAGTGAATAGAAAGTAAATTTTGACCCGTGGGAAGGACTACCCTCCTTGAACTCTATGGACAGAGATGAGAGGGGAAGGATCGATCCATAGCTTTTGGAGTTTTCCTCTATTCTATTACTCTCATAAGAAAATGAAAAACTACAACAACACTCTGAAAGAAAAAACTAAACAACAATGAAACTATCAAAAACAAAACTAATTTAATGAAAGAAACAAAACTAGCTAAATGACAGAAAGAAAATAATGAAAACATCAGAGAAGATGAGGCACATGGATTGGGCCCTAACCCACGAGCCTCGCTCCCTGAAACTAGATCAGTAAAATAACATCTGACTACTCATTGCATTACAAAAATATAGTCTTATTACACCTCGAAGGTCTTTAAAAACAAAATCCTAATATAATGGAAAAGGATGGCATGGGATGGAATGGAATGCAAATGGAATCTACTGGCATCGAATGGACCGGAAATCGACCCTAATTAGCGCTTGATTAGATTTATTTATCCTCAAGGGAAACTACCAACAAATCCTTAGAAAATAGTGATTGAGTCCACTTTAATTCCAAGTAAACCATAGAATGAGTGCACTTCGTACTCAGTTTGCTTGGTTGCCATTGATAGTTAAGGAGGGTGGAAAAACCCCTTGAATCTCTCCAATATTTCTCCATAATGTCCTGACGTTGTGCTCATTTATTCTTCAATCTTGATCTTCCAGTGGCATGGATCAAGTCCCTAAATTATCTCCTTCTCTAAATTTGCATAAACTGCCCAATATTCTCACAATATTCTACAAAAATAACCAATATTAGGTACAAATATGAAATTACCTTTAAACCTTCCTAAGAACATATTAAATCATAAGAAAACATTATTAAGTGCAGAAGGAGAGATTTAATATATCTTTTTTATGTGCATAAGAAAGCTATATGGGCCTAAAAAAGGTTAGATGGGCCTTATTTTATGTCTAATTTATAGGCCCATCATTAAGATCTAATGGAGTTATCATATAGGTCTGGAAATTTTGTCCCTCCGTATTGTAAACAGGTTGTGAATTTTTATTATTTGGGTTCAGAAGTGGTTGAGCAGGCAATTGATTTTTTTGTTGAGGAAATGGTAATGAAAGTTGTGGATTTGGATTTCGAATTTGAGTTTGGGGTGGTGGTTGAATAGATTGAGGAAAATATTGTGGTGAAAAAGTAGGATAATGTTGAGGGTATTGATGATATTGAGAATATATTCCATAAGAATTTTCCCATCCTTGTGCCCAAGGTTGAGGTTGAGGCCAGGATTTCCAAGGCATAGGTGCAGTCCAATTTTTTGTGTGGTGGTTGTGCATATGTTTGAGTGTTAAGTCCTTGATTTTACCATGGTATTTTGGCAATAAAACAAAGAGGGTCTATATGATTTGGAACTACTTCCTCTTGGTAAACAAATTTAAGACTTGGTATTGAAGGACATTTTCTTGTATCATGATTTTTTGCACATATAACACAAGTTTCTACACTCTTCAAGTCAAGAGGACATTCTCAAGGCATGCTTTTTTTATGCACTTAGGACAAAAAATAGATAAGGAATCAGTTTAAACTTTTTGCTTGTTTTGTAATTTTAAGGTGTCTATTTGTTCACTAAGACTCCCTAAAATTTCTATTTTAAATTCATCAATAAAATTGCCTATTTCAACCCTTTACTGTTCTAGTTGTAGATTTATTAATTATAGAGATAACATGATATCTCGAACTCTTTCCAACTCTTGACTTACCTCTTGAAAGATGTATGCATAGTTCAAAAATTTCTGGTAATGATAACTGAGAAATATCTCCTTTTCCCATCATGTTGAGGATATATATCCATTCATCTCTAATGGATTTTAATAGGAGAGCTTTCAAAGTATCTTCATCCAAATTTTCCATTTTATCTCTCTTAAGATTATAACTAAACCTTTTAATTAAATCCTTTATATTTTCATCTTCTCTTTGCATAATTTTGAAAACTTCATCCTTACGATTATGGGGCATGTAGTAATCCTTATATTTTGCTAAGAATGCAGTTTTCATTTATTCCCATGTTTTAATAGATTTTTTCATTAAACCCATTAACATTTTAACGCTGCATCCTTAAGATTTGCTGGAAACAATTTCAACTTTTGAGAATCGAGAAAATAGTCAAAAGATCTACATAAAACTTCAAACTCAAAAATAAATGTTTCAAGAACCTCACTTCTTAATCCATGGAAGTTAGGAAGGATAGAGGGCGATATATTTATCATTTTTGTTGTCGTATCTTCATCGAAGATAAGAAACCCAACAAAATCTAGTTCTCCTCTGTCTCCTTCTCCTTCTTTTCCTGTTCCCCTTCCTCCACCTCTTCCTGTTCCTCTTCCTCCACCTCCAATCCTAGGTCCACCTCCTTCAATTCTCAAATGTTCATAATTTACATTGTGTACTTCTCCTTATCCTTCCCCAACCATTATAGATTCTTCAGAACTAATGTAAGGTTCCAAAATTGGATTTGTTTGTTCCTATTCTAGTTCTTCCGGTTCCTCTATTAATGGTATATTAAATTAGGTTTCTTCTTCCCCTTATTCACTAGGTACTTCTATTTCCCTGGCTAGAAGTTATTCTCCTGTTGAAGTTAGGAAAATTACTCCTTCTATTGGGGATGTAGGATCTTCTTCTTCTGCATCTGCTTCAATTGATGAAGTTGGTGAATTTCTAGGTTGGATTTCAGATCTCAGTATCTTAGGAAGTCTATGTTTGCCTGCAATGGATGGTATGCGAGTTTGAGTGGATGGTGTGGCACTACGAGGTCGTGATGGGGTGAGTGGTGTTGTTGGAATTAAACTTCTACGTCTAGCTACAAATATTCCTCTATAATCTCTTTCACTATGCATATCATTTTTCTATTTTATTGTGTGTGTGTTTTTTTTAAGAAAGAAAAAGGCTCCTATTTACACTTCCCCAGAAATAATGCGATTTTTTTTTCCAATTTAATGGTCTTAAATTCCTTACATAAATTATCGACCGGAGTTGGTAAACTTGTGAAGTGCAAGTGCACTATATATGCTAGAAGCCCCTTTTTATTAATTCAGTTTATTGGTGTGATGATTGAGTTTTTGGAAATTACTTCTAAGGATGCTTCTTATTCTTATGTTCGTAATGAAAATGATATATTTAAATCACAATTAAGTTCCTAAAAATTTTCTTACTCCTAATGAAATCAAAATTCTCTTTACTCTTGCAAAATGTAACTAAAGCATACTCTCACTATTTCATTAAGAAACTTAACCAATCTATTATTAGTCTCTAAGAACAGAATTACTTAAATATTGTTCTAACAATCCTTTTCATAAAGACAAAATTGAAAACCACACATCTTCTCATTCATGCTTTAAAAATAAATATTCTGGAAATAAAAACTTCTAAAGAAATCACTCATGCTTTGAATAGAAATCACTCAATGCTCTGAAATAAAACTATGTAGAAATATATGAAGAATGATTACTCTGCAATAGACAATTCAAAAGGAAATACTAACGAAATCTTTCAATAACTATCTATTTTAGAATGATCATACAATATGTAAATAACTACATCAAATGGTAAAAGGAAATTATGAAAACAATTACATCAAATGACAAAATGAAATTATGGAAACAACTACATCAAATGATAAGAGGAAAACATAAAAATGCAGAACCTTCACTGTTTTCAGGGGCCCTCCACAAACAAGAGGTCTCAGAGCTTTAAACAAACAATCAGCTATGCATCAAGTCTTCAAATCACTTCTTCATTAAAAAGGATGAAAACAAAGTTTTTAACACATCACTGTTGCATCAGGAAATTACACACTGTTAAGGTTTGCTTGCACAGTATTTATAAAAGCTCATCTTCATAAATGTTCGAGGATTTCATGCCTAGTTAAGCTAAACAAACTCTAATTTTTACTTCTAAAACTAAAAAAACAACGCCTATTCATGATTTTATATTTGGCGAAGCAAATCATGAATGCGTGAACATCTGAGACTCTCGATCGCCTGTTCAGCAACATGTTGACTCGTATCTTTGACCACGCAATCGAATGATTTCCTTCATGGTCTAGCTTAGATGAATAGGAGGAAATCTTTAAGGATGCCCGTCCCCACTTGTCCATATACTTCTTCACTTAGTTGGCACCTTAGAGTCTGGTAAACCATGGAGTTGGCTACAAAAATGAAAATTAGCTACAAAATCATGTCAATTCCGTAGCTGATATAAATGTTAACTTAATAATAAGGAACATTGTTAAATATGAAAGACATGAAAATTAAATACCTTACCATGTCAAAAACCTGTAGTTTTATGCTTATTTGAGTTGATGATGATGGTCAAAAAGAGGAAAAATATGTAAGAGAGAGTGTCAAAATGAAGCAATCACGAGGCTCTACACTGAGCTTGTCCTTTAGTGCTAACTTCTTGTGGTCACTATTGGTCTGAAACAAATATGTTAAGGCATTCCAAATTTCATATGGAGTTTCATTTCCATGGAGGTTTGAGAAAATATGGTCTCGAACTCCTAGTAGAATCCTTTTGGTCTTTACTACACAGTTCTTCCACTCCGCTAGTTCCTATGCATCAAATGCAACTGGTTTTGGGATGTCCTTGTCAATTAAATCCTTCAATCTGTTGTTGTACAAGACTGCTTCCATCCAGTCTCTCCAGGAAATGTAATTTGAGCTACCCTTAAGGGCATACTCGAGCCTCATACCATAGAGCACCATCCCGATCCTGCTTCTAGCTCTGGTGAAGAAATCTGCAAAAATTGTTCCTCTTGCAAGTACAAAATTGTATTCTTCTCTTCTATAGTGATTTAACCTTTGATACCATGTATAAATCCACGTAGATTCAAACTTCTAATTATAATATGCTAAAATAATAGACTTGAACCTACTCTACCAATTACAGAAACCAATAAATGATCGCAAAATCACAAAGAATAAAGGAGAAATAATTTAAATCACACATTACACAATGATTTCCTTGGGAAATCCACTATTAAAAGCCCAAATGTCTGCATATTACATTAGTCATCAAATATGAGAAGATTACAATGCTTTTCTCCAACTTGAGAAACATTTTCATTATCTCTATCTGTCTCACGGCTTCCTAAACAAGCCTAGACCAATAATTAACCAATTTTCTTCCTGCATGGATTCCTATTTTTCTTGTGTTGTTTCCTTGGGTAACTAGCCCCTATTAATTAGGGAAATTCACAACTGGAATTTTTCAATACATCTAGGGCCTTCCTCTGACTGCATGCACCACATGTAAAATTTGGATGATTATACAACTGATAGTACACTGCCCTTGAACTCCATTCTCAACCGGATCTTTCTCTAATATGACATGCATGAGTTATTTTTGGATGATTTATTAGTTATCTGATTAATCACTGCATGTGGTTCAAGTTCAAGTTCCACACTTTCACCTCTCACTAGTTCCTCCAATAGTTGGAACTAGTTAAACTGAATTTAACAAAGATAAACTGAGTTAATTAATTACAACTCAAAATGAACTCAACCAAGGCTCCCATTTTGTAGGAACCACTCTACACGAATCAAGTTAGACCCTCAAATCGAATTAAATAAACCAATTAAGTCAAACTAACTTAGTTAACTCATACAAGTTGTCATGTGACGTGAAATCACAAATTTATTCTAATTTAATTGAAGGGAAGTTTAAATTAGAATCTTTCTTGGTGTCATTTTTGACATTTCTCGTTGCCATTTTCAACACTCCCTCACAACAAGAAAGTAATTCAACTCTATCTCGACCCAATACCCATGGAATTTTTTTCATGCAACACTTCTCTCTGGTGTTGTTGCTACTGCAACCTATGAAACTGACAAAAATCAAAAAATAAATAAACTGAATTAATTGTGATCAATATAATGCATCTGTCCCCGAGTCTCGACTGCTACTAGCTAATGCATTTTCTACTGAAAAATTTGTGCTGCTGTTGACTCTGCATTGTGCCATCTTCCCTGGTGCCAAATCTGCACTGCGCTCCCCAGTATCTGACAGTTATTAGTCTCTACATCTGTCACTCTGGCATCTGACTGCATCAACTTCCACTGACCCATCCTGCTACTGTATCCTATGGGCCCTCATAGCAAGGTATTGATCCATGAGATAAAAAACATCTCAATGGATCCTGCCCAAATTTTGTGAACTCTTGGTATTATGGATCTACATTAACCCACCTCACTCCTAGAGGTATGGCTGCATATGCTCCCTATGTCCACTTGGCTCGAACTCTCCTCCCACTAGAGGTCTTTTCTTGAGTGGATGTCTCCAATCAGCCTCCTCTCCACTTCTCCAATTGTGGCTTCTCCACAAATTGTTGAGACTGCATGTTGAGAGGTAATTCATGCTCCCTCTCAACCACCAAGTCTTTAAACTTTTCCTTTCTCCTCAAGGATTTGCATGCATCTTTGACGTCAAGTGCATACAATTTCTTGAATCATGCATCGATCTACTTCACCCATCCCATGGCAATGTGTGTAAGGAAAACCTTTCCTTTTATAAATACCACATCGTAGCCACAATATTCCAATACCGTGATGAAAAAAAAGTTCCTCTTTAGTCCTAGAAAAAACATCACATCTGTAAGTCTGAGAGAGGAGTGAGACTCCCTATGAAAAGTAATTGTACCAATACCGTTCGCATTATATCTCCCATCATCTCCAAACACCATGTTCTGCTTGAGTTATTTCTCCTCCAAGCCAATAAAGAGATCTCTATCCCCCATCATATGGAACAAGGCACCATTGTCGAGATACCACATGCATCCCATTATAGTGCTTTCCATGCATGCAATGAGAGTGAAATCAAGTTCGAATTGTGAATCTAGAGCTTCACCTGTTGCTGCTACTACAGGCTCCTTCTTGCTTGCCTTCTTCTGTGGAAATTTCGTGGCATAGTGCTTGAACTCGTGACAATGAAAGCATTTGATGTTGCACAAGTATTTTTTCTTTCCCTCTTCGCCTTTGGAGTTTTTTCCCTTGGTTATTTTTTCTTTGTTGACTAGTGCAAAATCATCTTCCACTTCTTTGGATGAGGTCCCATCTCTTATGTTCCGCCGAATATATTCTTGCACCAAATCAGGCCATAAAATGTCCCACTTTGGTAGATTCTACCTCCCATTTACTGAATCCTGGTAGTTGTGCTAGCTCTTGGGAAGACCTAGAAGTGCTAGGCTCACAAGATCATCTTTGAAAACTGTAACACCAACACTTCCAAGCTCATCCCAACATTGGGTGAACTTGGTCAAGTACTTTGGTATTGTGTCTCCCTTCTCCATCTTGATTTTCCTGAGCTTGTCTTTTAGTGCTAGCTTCTTGTGGTCACTTTTGTTCTAAAAAAAATACATTAAGGCCTTCCACATTGCATATGGAGTTTCCTTTCCATGGAGGTTTGAGACGATATGATCTCGAACTCCTTCCAATAGAATCCTTCTGGGTTTTGCTACACATTTCTTCTAATTTACTAGGCCTTGTGCATAAGCTGTAACTGGTTTTGGGATGTCTTTGTCAATGAAATCCTTCTGTCCGTTGTCCTCCAAGAATGATTCCATCTAGTATATATAGGCAATATAATTCGAGCTACCTTCAAGAGCATACTTGAGCCTTAGACCATAGAACGCCATTCTTATCTTGCTGCTACCTCTCGTGAAGACATCCACAAAACTTGTTCCTCTTGAAAGTACAAACTAGTATTCTTCTCTTCTATAGTGATTTAAGCTCCGATACCATGTAAAAATCCATGTAGATTCAAACTGTTAATTGTAATATGATAAAACAATAGAATTGATTATACTCTACCAATTGCGGAAACCAATAAACGATCACAAAATCACAAAACATAAAAGAGAAAGAATTTCAATCACACATTACACAATGATTTCATGGGGAAATCCACAACTAAAAACACAACTATTTGTATATTTCATTAATCAGAAAATATGAGAATATTACAATGATTTTCTCCAACCTGAGAAACCTCTGCACTATCTCTATTTGTCTCACTGCTTCCTAGACAAGCCTAGGCCAATACTTAACCAATTTTCTGCCTGCCTTGATCCATATTTCCTTGGGTAATTAGCACCTATAAATTAGGGAAATTCCCAATTAGATTTTTTCAATACATATAGGGCCTTCCTCTGACTACATGCACCACATGTACAATTTGGATGATTATACAAGTGATAGTGCACTTCCCTTGAACTCCAATCTCAATTGGGTCTTTCTCTTATTTGACATGCATGAGTTAGTTATGGTTGATTTATCAGTTATCAGTTATATTCCCCAGCCTATAGAACCATATGCTCAACTTCTTCATGCATGTAAGGAGAATGTAGCAAAGGCAAGAAGGATCATGTTAAAGGGAGTTCGAGATCATATTGTCTCGAATATCCATGGAAATGAAACTCCATATGCTATGTGGAAGGCCTTAACAGATCTGTTTGAGAATAGAAATTGATGAGCTCCATCATTAGACATATTTGGAGGGGTTAATAGTCACATTTTTGTCTTCTTAGATATCTTTTTCTCGCATTTTTATTTTTATTTTTGTTTATGATGCTAGTATAGGTGGTGATTAAGGCTAACATACTTTGAGTGCCTAATATAAGGTTGAGTGCAAAAAATCATGATTTATTAAGCACTTTTATAAAGATTTTATCATAAAGACTTGGAGGAGACATCAAGGAGAAATTATAGGATGATTTTCCACCCTCAAAGGAAGCCGAAGGATCCCAAAGATTCTCTCCAGAAATTCGAATTCCATAAGCAGCCAAAGGATCCCCAAGGATTCTCTCCAGCAATTCGAATTCCAGAGGCAACCGAGTCATTCAAAGAGGAGAGCACTCAATCTTGGTTTACTTGGAGTCTAGTGGACTCAATCACCATTTTTCTAGGGGGCTGTTGGTAGCTTCCCTGTAGAAACAATAGAGAAAAGCTAGAGCTAGGAAGAGTTAGTATATCTTAGTCTCGATTCCATTTAGAATTATTGTTGTTAACTATTGAAGCTTTCTGTTTTATTCAGGGATAGAAAATTTTAGAGATGTATGCAGTTATTATTTTATGAAATGAGCAGATTGATTTCATTTGATTGATTTAAGTTCACAGGGCTAGGCTCGTGGGTTAGGGCCCAATCCATGTGCCTCAACTTCTCTGCTATTATTATCTTTTCCTTTCTTTCATTTAGCTAGTTTTGCTTCTGTCATCTAAGCTAGATATGCTTCTGATAAGCTTCATTGCTATTTAGTTTTTGTGCTGCTGTAGTTTTAATTGCTTATGCATAGTGAAATAGAGGAAAAAATTCCAAAACTGTGGTCAAGTCTCCCCCCTCTCATCTCTGTCAATAGAATTTGAGTAGGGCAGACCTTCCCACAGGCCAAAATTTCTTTCTATTCGAGTTCGGGGAAGAATTTGTATTTACCAAGTCCAAGCCTTTCCTTCATTGTTTCACCCTGCATTTCTATTTGTTTCCCATGCATGAATCCACAAGTGTGCTTCACTTTTGGGCACTACTCTTATGCCTCCGTTCCCCTCCTTTCCTTGTCACCTTAACGCTACACTTACCTTTTTTCGAACGTACTTAAGCCCTTCAACCTTATTTATTTGTTTCCTCCGTTCACGGATGCCTACCCTTTTTATGAAAAACACATGAAAAACCATTCCAAACCACCAAAAACCGGACCTCCGCCTTTTCTCCTCGAGACTCCCACCAACATACATCACAATCGCACTTCGCCGTTCTTACCTTTTGCCTTGAAGACTTACCGCTCTCCTTCACAGATTTCCTGCCTTATTCCTTCGTTCTATCGGTCATCGTCGCTGGACTCGTTTCAATGCAAAAACGCTTGAAAACCATCAAAAACCCGATCTTCGCCTTCCCCCTCGAAATTCCCACTACAATACGTTGCATTTCGCAAATCATAACATTTAGCTTTTTCCTTCAGCACTTACCGCTCATTCCTTGCGATTGCGATATTGCGAAATCGCAAATAGCACTTTGCACCATTTATCCTTTCTCCCATAACACTTACTGCTGTTCTGGCCGATTGCGATAGTGTTATCTCACCCCGCTGGATTCCCACCGCCACGTCGCCATCGCAAATCGTACTTCGCATCCTTTAGATTTTACCCTTAACACTTACCGCTCGTTCTTGCGATTGCGATATTGCGACATCGCATAACGAAAATTGCAAGTTTTCCCTTTTTTCTTTCACCACCACATCATCCCCATCGCACATCGCATCTCGCAGAACTTACCACATCGAAAATCACATCCTGCAGTTCTTATCCTATCGCACATCGCAGCCCGCAACTTTTTCCTTTTTCTTTTTCACCGCCATGTCATCTACATCGCAAATCGCCTCCCACAACCTTTATCGCAATGCACATCGCACTTCTCACATTTTAGTTTATTCCCAATAAATCCTTATTACTATCCATTTAAACTTGTGAATTTGTGATTGTGACATCGCACATTGCAAATTTTGCCGGCCATCGCATTCTACCATCACATTGTTGAGTTCTTTCCGCTTCTAAGCCTTTTTCAATTCTTTCCGCTCCAAAGTCATTTCTCACGTTATAATCAAGTTTTCTAAGGGTTTAACCCCCTCTTTCCTCTTCCAAGCCTCGTTTCATGTGTTAAACCTCCCATTAGCCTCTTTTAGCCTGTTTTCTTCCTCTAAGTTGCAAATTAACTCTTTTTATCTAGAATTAAGTCATGGATAGCTTAGTTGCATGGATAGAAGCATGGTAAATAGATCATAGGAAAAGTAGAGTGCATTTAGCCATTTTGCCAAGTTAAGTGTGGTTTAGGATTAGTTTCCTTTCTGCTATTTGTTTCCTGAAAATTCAATTAGCTTCATTCTTGTCATTTATTTTCAGCAATTTAGTTCAGTTTCCTTTCTGTCTTTTCCTTCCAACAATTTACTTTACATTTGTTCTCATAATTTAAGAAATAGCACCCTTTCGTAAAGTAGAAGATGATGACATGAACATAATGCATCTGTTGTGTATATAGCACTGTCACCTCAAAGTTTTTACAAACCCCGGGTTGATAAAGTAACGAAGAGTAGCCCCTGGGAGTTGCAACATTCTTGGTGCAATACCAGGGCTCACCACTTTTTGGCGCCATTGCTAGGGAGGTGTATAGTAGATATTTTGATTTTGTTTTAGCATTATTTTCTGCTTTCCTTTCTTTTCATGTCACTTCAGGAATATTGAAAAAGTACAAAAAAGATCTGATTTTCATGCCTCGTAGGACTAGGAATACTCAAAGACAAACCTTACCTAAAATCCCCACATCACCTCCTAGCCACCCTTCACTCTTCTTCAGTGGCAGTGAGATTGAACCCCCTATAGGAGAGCCCTCTGAACATTTTGAGGATCATATTGGGGAAGAAGAAGAAGATGTTGTTTCAACTGAGGGACCTGCTTCACCTACCTTAACCATGGCTGGGACCCAGAGAGCCTTTCCCATAAGAGAGGAAGATGGGGACACTAAGATGAAAAAAATTATCCCCTCAGCTCTTCCACACTTCCATGGAATTACCTATGAGAACCATGACAAATTCATGTTTGAATTTGGTGTTGTCTGTAGGACTTATGACTACACCTCTGATGATCAGAAGTTGAAGCTATTCCCATCCACTCTTAAGGATGCAACCTTGCGCTGGTTCATGGGTTTTCCTGGGGATAACATCAATACCTGGGCACATATGGAAACACCTTAATCAACAAGTACAAAGACTACTGTAGGTCCAAGGAAAATAAGGATGATATATTTAGGATGACTCTAGGGCATGATGAATCCCCAGAAGATTATGAAGAGAGGTTTCAATTTAACTATAAGAGAGCCAACTGTACTCTTGATCCTGACTCACTCAAACTTGTACTTCTTCGAGGGATCAATGAAGAGATGATGGAAAAATTGAATATGTTATCAGGAGGAGATATCTACCAACAACCCTATGAAACAATAAAAAAGGTCTTTTGGAACCATTCTAGGGCATTTAGGAAGAAGGGCAGAGCTAGCCAAATTACATCCAATACCCCTTCCTCTTCCTCCTTCATAAAACATGAGATTGGAAACATGATAGAGGACTTCAAGAGTGACATGATACACACCTTTTCTTTTCAAATGGACACAATGTAGGTCAAAAGGAAGCAAGAGGAAGAAGAGAGAGACCTGGCCATATTTTGTCCTAGGTGTACCAGGAAACACCCAAGAAATGATGTCCACCGAATGTCATAGAGGTTTTCTTACTCTGTGAAGAGAATCATGCCATAGAAAAGTGTCCCTCCTTACCTGGGCTTAAAGTTGTATATCAAGGTGGGGAAACAATGCTAGAGCAACTTTGTTTCATCAACCAGAGAAGGCCTTAGGGCCCTCGACCATATCAACAAGGTATGCAAGGTGCACTTCACTCTTACTATTACATAAATTAGAGTGCACCCATGCAACCTTGGTACACCCCCACTCCTCCATTCTGATCTACACCTCCTACTTTGCCTTCCATCCCTTCATATCATCCTCAGCCAGTAAACCAACCATTTCAGCAGTATGTTCCAAAACAACTTCAATGGAACAATCCATCATAAGGGTGGAGGCCTCAAAAAAATCAACTACCTGCTCTAATGCCTCCACCCCAACCTCAACCTCAACTTACTCATGCTGCTGGACCTAGGCTACCTATACCTGCACAGCCCAATCCGAACCTGAACAACAGACAGACACAACAGGCACCTAGTGGAGAAACATCCCATCCAGCTTATGCTGTGGAGATATAGGAGGTTAATCTCAGGTCATGAAGAGTACTCCCAGAAAACCATCTCCCATATCCACCTGTAGAGGTTGAGGAGGAAAAGGAGGAATATAACACTCAGATCCAACAACCTCCTTTTCCCGAGCGCTTGATCCACCCTAGTCAACACACCCAAGAGTAGACTGAACTCCTGGGAGAATTGGAAAATTTGTGTGTAAAGATACCACTTCTCTAGGCCATTAAGGATGTCCCTATCTACAATAGGCTCATCAAAGAAAAGTTCTTCAAGAAACCTGGAAGGAGGAAGAGAGATGCCCCCACCATCAATGAAGTAGGACAACTGTCTGACTTGATGCTGGGGAACGTGATATTTCCAAAATACTTGGACCCTGGTAGTCCAGTTGTTGACGTACATATAGATGGTGTCATAGTCCCAACACTTTGATTGATTTAGGGGCTGCCATCAATATCATGACCAAGGAAACTATGTTGAAACTTAATCTCCAAGGGACTTTGAGGAAAACCACAACAGTTCTGCAACTTGCAGATTGGTCCACAGTAACTCCGGAAGGAATTGTTGAGGATGTTATGGTTACCATTAACTCTTGGGAGTATCCTACATATTTCCTGGTCGTGTAGCCAAAAACTAAGTTTAATGGTTATCCTCTCATCTTAGGGAGACCTTGGTTAGCCACTGCAGATGCTTATATTAGATGTCAGGCTGGAAACATGACTATAAAAAATGGGCCTTTGTCTAAACAACTAGTTTTATATCCTCCAGCCTAGCATTCCATTGATCATGATCTCCCTATATGGTTGGAGGATGAAGAAGATGAATTATATAACACTGCCCCTATGTGTACCATAGATGCTATCCTTAGAGGGGGGTAGCTTGTTGAAGATGAACCCATCGACCATGCCATTCAAAACCAGTCCTCCACTAACACTCCTCTCAAAACCCTAGTTAAAGAGTCTATAAGCCAAACTTGGATGGAAGTGCAATCAGTTGAGAAAACCTCTGAAACCACCAAGGCTATTGATTTTGGCCCATCCAGATCTTTGAAAATCAACCCAAACCTCTCAAATGAAGAAGAGAAGAAGCTATACCAGCTTTTAAAAGAAAATATTGAAGCATTTGCTTGAGATTACAAGGAAATGAAAGGGGTACACCCTTCAGTATGCATACATCACATTTACATCAAACAAGGATGCAAGCCTGAGAGAAAACCCCAAAGAAGAATGAACCCGGCTCTAAAAGACATAGTCAAAGAAGAGCTGCTGAAACTATTGGATGCGGGGTTCATATATCCTATATCCGACAGTGATTGGGTATCTCCTCTTGTCCTAGTCCCAAATAAGAATGGGAAGTGGCGAATTTGTGTTGATTATCGAAAACTTAACAAAGCCACCAAGAAAGACCATTTCCCTTTTCCCTTTATAGACCAAGTCCTAGATGGCCTTGCAAGGAAGAAGTTCTTTTCCTTCTTAGATGGGTTCAGTGGGTAAAATCAGATTCAAATCAGCCCTGAAGACCAGGATAAGACTACTTTCACCTACCCTTGGGGTAACTTTTCTTATAGAGTCCTACCCTTTGGGTTATCGAATGCCCCAACCACCTTCCAGAGAGCTGTCCTAAGCATATTTTCTGAGTTAGTCCATGACTCTGTCGAAATTTACATGGATGATTTCATACCATGTGGGGATGACTTCCAGGAAGCTCTCTCCAATTTGGGTAAAGTACTAAGAAGGTGCATTGAGATACATATCTCCTTGAGCCAAAAAAAGTGTGAATTACTGAAGAAAGAAGGGGCTGCATTAGGACACTCCATATCCCAAGCAAGAATACAGGTAGAACTGAACAAAATGACTATCATCCAAAGGGTACCTGCTCCTCAAAAGAAGAAAGATGTTAGGAGTTTCTTAGGCTTAGCTGGTTACTCTAGAAGGTTCATCAAATATTTCAGCAAGATGGCTTCGCCATTATTTGGGTTATTGGCCAAAGATTTTGATTTTATTTGGTCCGGTCCTTGTCATGAGGATTTTGAGCTCATTAAGAAGCAGTTGACTATTTCCCCCATCCTTTGAGGTCAAAATTGGACTCTGCCTTTCCACATCCACACTGATGCATCCGACAAAGTTGTAGGGGTAGCATTAGGACAATTAGAGGACAAAATCCCTTATGCAATTTCTTTCATCAACAAGAATTTGTACAAAGCTGAGCTGAATTATATTGTTACTGAGAAGGAGATGTTGGCCATTGTCCATGCAATGAACAAATTCAAACATTATGTCACTGGATATCAGGCCTTTGTTTACACTGACCATGCAACCATCAAGTATTTAATGAAGAAACCATATGTTAATGCTAGAATAGTTAGATGGTTGTTACTTTTGCAGCAATTTGATTTGACTATTTTGATAAACCTGGAAAGGAAAATGTTGTTGCAGATTTTTTGTCGAGGTTAGTTCTCCCTGCAGGTGAAGAAGGAATGGTGGATGACCAGCTTCCAGATGAACACCTCTTTTCCATATCAACACTCTCACCATGGTTTGCTGATATAGCTAACTACTTGGTTGTTGGAAGAGTCCCTCCTAACTTTCATTCAGGGAGAGGAGAAAAATCATCAGAAAAAGCATCCCTTTTACATGGATTTGGGGAATCTCTTCAAGCTAGGCCCTGATCAAATCCTAAGAAGATGTGTGAAGGAGGAAGAAGTTTTTGATATCCTTTCTAAATGTCATGATAACCCATTTTGGGGCCACTTTGCTGCAAATATAATTTCTTACAAAGTTTTGCAGGCGGATTACTATTGGCCTACCCTTCACCAAGATTCTAGAAGATACACCAGCAAGTGTGAGCAGTGCCAAAGGATGGGGAAACCCACACAAAGGGATGAAATTCCTTTACACCCTTAGGTGGCTCTTGATCCATTTGACAAGTGGGGCATGGAATTTGTTGGACCCATCGATCCACCATTCGGACAAAAGAAGCATATCATAGTATGCACTGATTACCTGACAAAGTGGGCTGAAGCAAAAGCAGTGAAGGTAGCAACCGAAGAAAAATTAGCAGAATTTATGAGGGATAATGTGTTTTACAAATTTGGATATTCCAGAGAAATAGTCACTGATCAGGGATCACAGTTCACCTCTCACCTCATTGAGAATCTTTTGAGGAAGCATAAGATTAAGCATAGAACTTCTACTGCCTATCACCCTCAGGCGAATGGCCAAGTAGAAGTAACTAACAGAGCTTTAGAGAGCATCCTCACCAAGGTTGTGAGCAACAGTAGAAAATATTGGGCAGATATATTGGTAGAAGCTACTTGGGCCTACAACACTACTTGGAAGACAACAACATGATTCACTCCTTATGAACTAGTCTACGGTAAGAAAACTCTACTTTCAGTTGAGTTTGAATTCAATACTTTAAGAATGGTAGCTGAATTAAATATAGATCTAACAAATGCCCAAAAAGAGAGGTTGCTGCGACTAAATGGATTGGATGAGTTCAGAATACAAGCACTTCTTCACGCAGAGGTAGTTCAGCTACAAAGGAAGGTATGGCATGAAAAGAACATCAAAGAAAAGACCTTCCAAGAAGGATATTGGGAACTGTTGTATGATTCAAGCTTTAAATCTTTAAAGGAAAAATGATGAAAAGATGGTTGGGGCCTAACACAGTGGATAAATTCTATGATAATGGCGCAGTTCAAATTAGGACCATAGATGAGGAAGGGATCCCCTTGCTTGTCAATGGTCACAGACTTAAAATTTAGAAGAAAAATTTGTCAAGGGTAGAATTCATCAATTCAATAATCAGAGAGGTGTATGTGATGGGAAACTCCATAGTTTCCCACACCACCTAAAAGAAAAAAAGAAGAAAAAAGAATAAGCTTGTGGGTTTAAAACCTTGATGGAGGCAACTCACTTGCTCAAAAAAAAGAAAGAAAAAAAGAGAGGATCCATCGGTGAAAACCTCTCTGAGGCGCCCAAGGAGAGTTTGTGGGTTGAAAACATCCATGGAGGTAGCCCACTTTCTTTCGAAAAAAAGAAAAAAAAAGAAAAATAACAAAACCAAAAAATGCATCTGCATCACTGTGTTTTTCTGTGTTTGCTGTTTTGCAGGTTGTTAATGGTTTCTGGAAATCACAGGGAATCATTCATCTTTTTTTCCTTCTTCTATCTTGAAATCCATCCCATCATTCACTCCATTCATCTTCATAACTTCCTCCATCACCTCCATACACCACACTCCTCCATTCCTGAGCACAATGTAGCAAGAGAAGAAGCACATAAACAAATTGCTACAAACATTAGGAAGTTCCTTAAAAAACAAAGTTGTTCATGGACTTCCAATAAGAATAACGATGGCAGCTGCATAATAGACTGCAGGAGAACGAGAATTCCACCCATGGCATCTCAAGCACCCCACGTGACATCCACATCAGAGAGAAACAACAGATAAATATTAGCGGCTCATTCAGGAAGCTGCTCCTTCAACAAGATGCTCACTCAGAGAACAAGAATATGGTGAAGAACACAACATCTAAACAGACTTGTGTCAAACCTCCATCTCCTACAACCACCTTGGAAATAATAGGTAAACTTAGGTATAAGCTCTCACCCCTTGCTACGCATTCCTAATAACCATAAATAACTAATTTTCAAACTTAGAGTCTGAGGGGCAGAAAGGTGGCCAGTTAACTCGACCACCACCGTGAGGTATGGATGGAATAAAACTGGGAGTACATGCCACTTGGGCATGCAAAAAAAAAAATTTAAATCAGTGGAGTAGAGGATAAAAAGGGGAGGAAAACGCGTAGTCCATCCTGAATTAATAGGGAGAAGGAACCAATTGTCTACGACAGAACTGGAGTCGAGTGGATTTATATTGGCACTCCAAATTTATTTGCGTCATCTAATAAAAGGAGATGTCATCTCATCCAAACCAGTGAATTGACAATTTTTATAGGAGAGGACCGACAGAAGCACACACTGCTTGAAGAAGAGGAAGAAGAACTAGAAAGAACAAGAATTAGAACTAGGAAGAAGAAGAGGAAGAACTAGAAGAAAAAAGAAGAACTAGAAGAAGAAGAGAGAGAAACAAAGGGCCAAAGAAAAATAGAAGAGATGGCCATAGAAGTCATAGAGATAGCAGAAAGTGGGCGAGACACAGACTCACAACCCAGTGTCAAATCCCCTCAGTAGAAAAAGATAACTGCCACCATGGCTCCTACGAGCGCAAAAAGAAAAAGGCAGACCTCTAGGTATTCCAGAGCTATCAAGAATCAGAGAAAGCCATAAACTTCTCCCATAAGCCCGATCATCATTGAAGAATCACCAAGGAGGGAGGAAAGAATTGAAGAAATATTTCTGAAGGAGAAGCTACAGAAGGCACAGACATAAAATGTAGCGCTAAAGGAGCAATTGTAGTGAAAAGAGGAGCAAGTAGCCACCATGGCGGACTTATGCATAGAAGCCCTTCAACAAAGATTCCCCTCTGACTCATATGCGGTCTACCTCAAAGAACAATGGATTCTATTTCAAATCAACACTCTAGCCTCCCATGGAAAACTCCCCTTCCAAGATTGTAGGCAATTCATGAAGTTATACAAACAAGCCAACATAGATGATCATGCAAAGATGGCAGAGTTTTATATGCATAACTTTGTGCTGAAAAATCTAGAGATTTGGAACCCCAATCCTACAATGGGGGATATGCAGTTAATGGCTCTAGAATCTTGGATGGTAAATGAGGACAATAGAGCCAAAGAGATATGGAAGGTCATGGGAAGAAGAAATAGAGAACCCTTATATCTCAGACCAAAGGTATTCAGCCCAAGAGGAGTCATCCTTCACCATCGAGAGATTGAAAAGGACCCTGCAATGGTTGAAATCTACCTTCAGACTCAAAACCAGGTGATAGGCCACTTTGATGATGTTTCTAGGCAGATAGAAGAGGAGTGCATTATGGCCAGCCAAAGGAGATGGAACAAACTCCCACATAGCTTCAAGAACAGGGAGTATCATACTCCAGAAATATTGAGGGGTGCATTGGAAACGACACCATTATATAAGAGGGCCATGCAAGCCAAAAAGATTCGATGGTTGGGGCTAAAGCTCAACCCACCTTTATTGCTAGGGCTGACTGATGAAGAGGACACAAATGCACAAGATAGAGAATGGGAGAATGTAGAAAAGAATGATGGCTTTACCCCCATGGGGAAACTCCCACACTTCTTCCTCAAGAAATCAGGGGGGCTGTCAAAGATTTGAAGGAAATGGAGGAGGAGGATCAATTGCTTAGAGGACAAGCAACCATTCAGTAGGGGGGTGGTGATGAAATCCATCATTAGACATATTTGGAGGGGTTAATAGTTAGCTTTTTTCCTTCTTAGATATATTTTTCTTGCATTTTTCTTGTTATTTGGGTTTATGATGCTAGTATAGGTGGTGATTAAGGCTAACATACTCTGAGTGCCTAATATAAGGTTGAGTGTAGAAAATCATGATTTATTAAGAACTTTTATAAATATTTTATCACAAATACTTGGAGGAGACATCAAGGAGAAATTATAGGAGGATTTTCCACCCTCAAAGGTAGCCGGAGGAGCCCAAATATTCTCTCCAACAATTTGAATTCCACAAGCAGCCAAAGGATCCCCAAGGATTTTCTCCAGCAATTCAAATTCCAGAGGCAGCTGAGTCACTCAAATAGGAGAGCACTCAATTTTGGTTTACTTGGAGTCTAGTGGACTCAATCACCATTTTTATAGGGAGCTGTTGGTAGCTGCCCTATAGAATAAATAGAGAAGAGCTAGAGCTAGGAAGAGTTAGTCTATCCTAGTCTCGATTCCATTCAGAATTATTGTTGTGAACTATTGAAGCTTTTTATTTTATTCAGGGATTGAAACTTTCAAAGATGTATGCATTTATTCTTTTATGAAATGAGCAGACTGATTTCATTTGATTTATTTAAGTTCAGAGGGCTAGGCTCATGGGATAGGGCCCAATCCATGTGCCTTAGCTTCTCTGCTGTTATTATCTTTTCCTTTCTGTGATTTAGCTAGTTTTGATTTTGTCATCTAAGTTAGATCTACTTCTGATAAGTTTCATTGCTATTTATTTTTTGTGTTGCTGTAGTTTTAATTGCTTATGCATAGTGAAATAGAGGAAAAACTCCAAAAATGTGATCAAGTATCCTCCCTCTCATCTCTGTTAATAGAGTTCGAGTAGGGCAGACCTTCCCACAAGCCAAAATTTCTTTCTGTTCGAGTTCAGGGAATAATTTGTATTTACCAAGTCCAAGCCTTTCCTTCACTGTTTCAACTTGCATTTCTGTTTGTTTCCTGTGCATGAATCCGTAGGTGTACTTCACTTTTGAGCACTGCTCTTACGCCTCCGTTCCCCTCCTTTCCTTCTCACCTTAATGTTGCACTTACCTTTTTTCGAATGCAATTAAGCCCTTCAACCTTATTTCTTTGTTTCCTCCTTTCTCGGCTGCCTACCATTTTTATGCAAAACACGTGAAAAACCATTCCAAACCACCAAAAACCGGACCTTTGCCTTTTATCCTCGAGACTCCCGCCACCATACATCACAATTTCACTTCGCCACTCTTACCTTTTTCCTTGGAGAATCACTGCTCTCCTTCACTGATTTCCTGCCTTATTACTTCGTTCTATTGGTCACCATCGTTGAACTCGTTTCAACACAAAAACGCTTGAAAACCATCGAAAACCAGACCTTCGCCTTCCTCCTCGAAATTCCCACTACCATATGTCACACTTCACAAATCACAACATTTAGCTTTTATCTTCAACACTTAATGCTCGTTCCTTGCGATTGCGATATTGCGAAATTTCACTTCGCATCGTTTATCCTTTCTCCCTTAACACTTACCGCTATTCTTGCCGATTGTGATAGTGTGATCGCGCCCCGCTCTTGGTTCAACTGCCACGTCACCACCGCAAATCACACTTTGCGTCCTTTATATTTTACCCTTTTAGCTTACCGCTTGTTCTTGTGATTGCAATATTGCAACATCCCATCGCACATTGCATCTCGCAGAACTTACCACATCGCAAATTGCATCCCGTAGTTCTTATCCTATTGCAAATTGCAACCCACAACTTTGTCCTTTTCTTTTTCACCGCCATGTCATCTCCATCGAAAATCACCTCCCGCAACCTATACTGCAGCGCACATCGCACTTCGCACATTTTAGTTTATTCCCATTAAATCCTTACTGCCATCCATTTAAACTTGTGAAGTTGCGATTGCGACATCGCACATCGCAACTTTTGCTGACTATCACATTCTGCCATCGCATTGTTGAGTTCTTTCCACTCCAAAGCCATTTCTTGCACTATAATCAGGTTTTATAAGGTTTTAAACCCCCCTCTTTCTGCTTCTAAGACTTTTTCAATTATTTTTTCTCCAAATTCATTTCTCACGTTATAATCAAGTTTTGTAAGGGTTTAACCCCGTCTTTCCACTTCCAACCCTCGTTTCATGTGTTAAAATTCCCATTAGCCTCTTTTAGCCATTTTTCTTCCTCCAAGCTGCAAATTAACTCTTTTTAATTAGAATTATATCATGGATAGCTTAGTTGCATGGTTAGAAGCATGGTAGATAGATCATAGGCTAAGTAGAGTGCATTTAGTCGTTTGGCCAAGTTAAGTGTGGTTTAGGATTAGTTTCCTTTCTGCTATTTGTTTCCTGCAAATTCAATTAGCTTCATTCTTGTCATTTATTTTCAACAATTTAGTTCAATTTCCTTTCTGTCTTTTCCTTCTAGTTACAGTTTTTCTCATAATTTAAGAAATAACACCCTTTCGTAAAGTAGAAGAGGATGATATGAACATAATGCATCTGCTGTGTATATAGCACTGTCACCTCAAAGTTTGTACGAACCCAGGGTTGATAAAGTAAAGTAGGGAAACCCCTGGGAGTTGCAGCATTCTTGGTGCAATACCAAGGCTCACCAACAGTGACCACAGGAAGCTGGCATTGAAATACAAGCTCAGAAAGATCAAGATGGAGAAGGGTGAAACGATCCAAAAACACTTGACAAATTTCACTCAATGTCGAGATGAGATTGGAATTGTTGGGGTACCAATTTCCCAGGATGATTTGGTGAGCCTAACACTTCTAGGCCTTCCCAATAGCTGGCATAGCTACCAATACTCTGTGAATGGGAGGGAGAAGCTACCGGAGTGGGAGTGTTTGTGGTACCGATTGGTACAAGAAGAGATTTGGCAGAGCACCAGAGGTGGATCCTCATCAAAGACAGATGATGAGGAGAACTGTGCCTTGGCTAGAAAGGTGAAGAAAGGTGAAAGGAAGGCATCCCATTCCAAATTGGATTTTGGCAAGTTAGGAAATAAGTGAGACATGTCAAACGTAAAATTTTTCAACTTTCATGAGCATGGACACTATGCTACAAATTGTCTACACAAGAATACCAACAAGAAGGCCTCAGGAGGAGCAGCAGGTGAAGCACTTGCTTCACAGTTCGAGTTGGATTTCACTCTCATCGCATGCATGTTGTCAACGATGATGGGTTTTGTGTGGTACCTAGGTAGTGGAACCTCATTCCATATGACCAAAAATAAATAATTCTTCAGTACATTGGTGGAGAAGGATCTCCAGATGCACATCGAGATGGGAGATGATGGGAGGTATAGTGCTATAGGTGTAGGTACAATTACATTTCAAAGGGATTCAGGCAATCCAATCATATTAAAAGATGTCATGTATGTTCCTGGTTTAAAGAAGAATTTTGTTTCTCTTGCTATGTTGGAAGACCATGGATATGATATGATATTCAGTGAAGGAAAGGCGTTCCTTCATCACAAAGCCATGAGATAGGTGAAAAAAATTGGGTTCGAGTAAAGAAACTTTACAAATTAGATGTAGCATACTGTCCTGACTTGAGCACGGAAGAAGAGAAGTTGGAGAGCCGAGACATCGGTGAGTTATGGCATAAGATATTGGGCCATCTACACGAGGGTGCTTTGAAGATCATGTAATAGATTCCCACATGACTTCCAAAGGGTACACTTGCGTGAAGAAATACATGCAAAGGGTGTACACTAGGGAAGTATACCAAATCCACCTTTCACAATAAGGAAAGATGAGCAAATGTGATCCTTGAGAGAGTTCACTCAGACATGTGTGGACTGTTCTCGATAGATTCCATAGAATAACAAATGTATTATGTGATTTTTGTAGGTGATTTTTCATGAAAGTGTTAGATTTTATTCATGCAGAAGAAATATTAGACATTCTCTGAGGTTTGTGAGTTCAAGGCACTTGTCGAGAAATATAAAAGGAAGAAGGTGAAGGCTCTGAGAAGTGAAAATAGTGGAGAATATGTCTCTACCAAATTCAAGAAATTTTGTGCCTCAGAAGGAATTTGAAGAGAATTCATAGCACCTCATAACCCACAACAGAATGGGGTTGTAGAAAGAAAGAACATAAATATTGTGGGAGAAAAAAGATTTATGTTGCATGATCAAGGCCTACCATTGAATCTATGGGCGGAAGCATGCAATAAAACAATATTTGTGGAGAACAAAAGTCCTCATAGGATACTTGGGATGATTACACCAAAGGAAGATTTTTCAGGTAAGAGACAAGATGTGTTGCGTTTTAATTTTTTTGGTTCATTAGTTTATTGCCATGTGACCAAAGATGCTAGGAAGAAGCTAGAGCCAATAATTGTGTTGAGGATATTTTTTGGGTACACTGATACACCTCACAACTATTGGGTGTAATTTCCATCACACAGGATGACATTGGTGAGAAGGGATGTGAAATTTGATGAAGAGAAAGCCATGCAAATTTCCCTTGATAGGGAGCTTTAGTGGCATGCAGTTGAGGAGCTCTTGGCTCCAAAAGAAGAGCCTCAAGATGTGGAGCAATCAAAATCCGAGGAACATATAGTGGAAGAACCCACTCATGTAGGGCCATCCACCAGATATGGAAGGAAGCGCACCAGAGAGGCTGATGGATTGTTTCTAGACGCGAGAAAGAATGTGGGAGCACCCACATCATAACGCAGGCAGATAAGGTCCCCAGAGCGGTACACTAGATAAATGGCTCTTATGAATGAAGGTGTAGAGATATAACTGTTAGACTATATAAATCACTTATGAATGACTGAAAAACACACATTTAATTGTCAATCCAAGGACGTCTGTTATTCCAATGGCAGTAGCATTGTTTGTGCCGATACATCAACCAGAAGCAATCTCAAAGAAAATAAATTGTTGCTGAAGTAAAATGTTGGAAATAAATCACTCATGCAGAAATAAAAGAATCCATAAGATTGAAATCACACTTCAATTTATTTGTTAGATTGCCACACAGTAAGTACCCAGATGGTGTCTTTATTAATCAGATGTGTAACAGCATATAAATTATAGAAATCGAAGCATATATATTCTCAGTGGAACAGAAGCAACAACTCTCTAACGATACATAAACTGAAATCCAATTACATAAACACACAGCTATTGTAGCCGCTGCAATCCTTGCTAAGAAGGAGGGCCCTTCCTCCCTAGCAGGGCGCAGGTAGAAAATAAATTTTAACCGAACTTAAATGGAATCACACATGTAACAACAATAAAAATATGGTCTGTATTAATCTGAACACAATTATAGAGGAAAAAAAAAGTTGTTCTTCGCTCCCCTCTTGACCTCTAGGGTCGAGAGATATATAGTTGTTACATTAGAAAATTTAGGAATAGATCAGTCATGAGAATCTTACGATTCTCATGCTGATCGAAATAGAACTCATGCAGTTATAACCACTCCTTAAAAAAGTTCTGATTAGGAATTAAAATATTACAATCGGAACTACCCTTAGGCTGTTATCCCCAAAATATAATGTTGATAACTCCTACAACTATCATAACAAAACACAACTGTAGTGCAACCGCCGAGGAACAGATCAACAACAATATAGACAAGAGCGGTCAATGTTACAACTGTATCAACGATTCACCAATGATTTTGTAACAGCAGGGTGTAACAACAAATTGCTAGCGGGTCTGTAATAACACAGTGTAATAGCATCGCTTTGCTGTAACAACACCATCCGAACTACTTCTGTGAACTTCATGTTCGGGATCTTTGACATCTGAAAGGAAAAAGAAGGACCATCGATATTTCTCCAAACATTCACCATCAGTTAGTCATAAAAAGGTATAATAGATCATAATAATTGGCGAATTGGAAAAATAACAAAAGCAAGGTGAAACAACACAAGTCAGGGTAAAAAGGTAGGAAAAAGGGTAAATATAATCCCATAAGTTAAGGTTACAAAGCAAGATAAGGGAGATAAGTGTAGGAAAAAATGTGCAAAACCAGCACCCAACATCTCCCCCCAACTGATATACTTGCATGTCCTCATGCAAACTAATTTTTCATGGGAATACCTTCAGTGAAAATCTGTGAGATCATAAGCAACAACTGTGTCTTCGTCTGCAGACCCGTATCCCTGATTTTCCATCAACTGCTGTACCCAAGATTTTGACTCATGCTTAATTCATAATTAATTTGGTAATCCTCAATGGGCAACCAGATCAAAGGAAACCTGAACTTTAATCCCAACCATAGAGCTCCAAGAGATTGTAAAATCTGTGCGTAGGTTAGTACATGTGTAACAACCACCACAAAATTTTGGAATGAGAATGGATCTCCTTTTAATAACTCAGCACTGCTAGCTTCCGTGCATTTTAAGCATCCTGTCAAAGCTTGAATTTTCATCATTGCAAATTGATTGAGACAGAAGTCCACAATTCTTCTTCTATAAGTGGCCGCTGGTCCTCTAATCCCAGGGGTACTCAGTATTCTCTTGAATTCTCTTCTCAGCTCAGCAGCTTGTCCTGGTTCCACCTCTGCTGCTGGTTGTTGTGTAACAACAACCTCTTCGGTGGTTTCTTGTGTGTCATCCCCCTTGCTTTTACCTAGAGTTGCCTCTGCGTCCACTGTTGTTTCTTCTATAATAGGTGTGGCTTCCACAGGTTATTGTGGGTCAGCATCTAGGTCAATTATTGCAGGAGGCTCCGCTTTAATTGCTGGTTCTTGTGTAACAGCAGTATCATCAGCGGGTTCTTGTGTAGCAACATCCTGTTGTTCTGTTTCTACTTCCATAGGGCTGGTATTTTCTCTATGGGAATTATACCCTGCTGCTGTTAAGTTCTGAAAACAAGTTATGCATAATGACACCAGAATTTCTCTTCCCTCAGATAATTGCTGCTTCAATTCCTCATTTTCTTTTCTTAATTTATCAATTTCTAAACATAAGGCATTAGTTTCGTCCTTACATGATGAGGAAGGGTGCCCTTCTTCTTCTGGAACTTTTGCTTCTATCTGCTTCTCGGCTATAGGCAAGGGTTCTACAGGTATGCTGACCTTCACTCTCTGCTTCAGTATTTTGTCCCTAATTGGTTTATCAATAGGCTTTTTCCCAATTCTGACTTCGGTAGGCCGAGTCTAGGTCTCCTCCTCTCACTGACCTTCTCCTGAGGTTGTGGTTTGTTTCCTTCAGCTTGTCCTTGGTCTTTTCCTCTTGAATTCATCCTAAGTCTTTCCCTGTTGACCCAGGGCATCTAGCACAATGAGCTTAATAAGTCCGTGATTAGTCACGCATGCCTCTCGGTGTACTGCTGTTTTTACTGTCGCTGCCATGTGCTTGATGTTTCCAAGCAAATAGAATGGGACATATATTCTTTGCAGATGCAGAAGGTGGTTGAGCAGAGGAAAGTGATAGTTGAATACTATCGTAGACCTCCCTTCGCAGGTAATATATTTGATCAAACCCAAGGCAACATCTTCCCAAGGGTGGGGAAGTGACATTATGTCAATTCCTCTTCCTTTCTTCTCCAGTTTCTCTTCCCCTACTAGGAAATCATCTTTCAAGGAGGGGTCATTATTTTCCTATTAAACCACCTCCGCCCTTCAACTGGTAGTGAGGTTACCCTGGAAATCACCTCCTCAGTCACCTCCATTTGCATACCTCTTACTCAGGTTTGATTATCGTTCAAGTTATGAGAAAATTCAATTTCTACGGCCTCGTTTGAGCCTTCAAGATTTTGGAAAAACTCAACCCATCCAGCCTCTCTAAATATGTGGTAAGCTTCAGGGAAATTCTGTAGAGAATCCATAGAATTTGGCTCATGCGTGACCACTGCTTCGCCCATTTTTGTTGTTTGTTTCTAACTTTGCTTCTTACTCTGGAAATACTGCAATAAAAACGAGTTTCTGAGTTCTGTTCTTTGTTGTTCAATCTTGCTGTGACATCACTGTGTCTCTAGCTGCTGCTCGGCACCTCTGATTATCCCAATCGATGAGTCTACAAATGAGGATGCAAGGTTTCGGAAGGAGGTTTATGAAAGGTGACGGCTTCAAGGATTTACCAAATCGTACCCTACATGAATACTCATAAATAACTTGTTATGGAAAGTCATGGGATTTCGTACACACGCGCTTTTTTCATCAGATTCGGTCATTATTGGTAATTCTATTATTGATTAGGTGCATGCGAATTTAATAGATGTTTATGGTTACACACTTTTTGCAATAATTTCAAATCATTTCAAGTCATATCCCCTCCCCCGCTTTAATTATGATAGCCGCCCATGGTCGTCACACGAGCATCACCACTTTACCAATTAATCACCGAATTATAATGACAATCATTTACCTTTTTGATGATGTACCTGAGGTGGCATTGGGAGATTAACTGCATTGATGGCATCCTGCATGCAGCATTCATATTGTTGTGTCCAACTGGCATTGTTATTGATTTTTATGGAATGAATTACAAAGAACAGTAATCGTGGCTGTCGGCTGTTACATATGTAACAACCAAGACAACTTTTGGATTATTCTCAGACAAATAATGATCAAAATAAATTGGTACAGAAAAAAAATAAAAAAATTACATGGATACCATCATCCTATGACATAGATAAAAAAGGGAAGATGATATTACAGGGAGAAAAACATGGGTGTAACAACCACCACAAGAGTGGTTTTCGACTGTTATTGGTTGTCTAACTGTGCCCCTAAAAAGGAGTTTTCAAAATTAGATTTATTTTTGTTTTTATTTTATTTTATTATATATATATATTTTAAAACAGGTGTAACAGCTGCCACACAGGTGGTTTTCAGCTGTTGCACTTATTGGAATTTAAACTTTTAAGGCTGTAGAGGAGAATGTTCCCTTGCTGTCGTAACATGAAGATCAGAGACCGTGACAATGTTGAAAAATGATTCCTTCAAAGCGGGTTGATGATATAGCCTTAAACGGTGCCCATTAACCAGTAACAACGTCTTAACACTGTCAATGGTGACCAATTGTACAGTCCCATTGTCAAAGACCGTATCCACTTCGTAAGGACCTAGCGATCTGGTGCAGAGCTTGCCTTTAAAATCTTTGAACCTTGAATTGTACAAAAGAGCCCAATCTCCTTTCTGGAAAATTTTCTTCTTAATAAACCTATCATGCCATTTGGCTCTCTGTTTCTGAATTATTTCTGTTTGTTGGATGACAGCCAACCGTTTTTCTTCCAGCTCATTGAGCTGGTTCAATATTTGAGTCTGTGCTGTACTCAAATCTAGATAAATTTGCAATGCTATTTTCAATGTCTTTATTTCAAACTCTATGGGGAATAAGGGATTCTTACCATATACTAGTTCATTTGGTGAGTGTTGAGGTATAAAAGGTATGTTTTTAACACCTATTTATCTCACATTAATTATCAATCCAGGAACAACTTTTTATTTCAAGAGTGTACTTAGTCTGAGGCAGCAATTTATCCAAGAGTAATGCTCTTCAACATGTAGTACAATGTTCTAAATGCAAGAGTAAATGGATGCTTGAAAAAGAAATCTAATTACAATAACATGAACTCAAATGCTCTTAAAATCTATCTAGTCACTCAACAACCATCAATCGAGGATACAGTAGCAATAACTCATTCCTCTAGAAATTGATCCAATTGAAATCAAACTGAAACAAAACAATCAATCTGGGAACGTGGAAGCAATAACCAATATTCTCTACAGTTAACAGTCCTGCATTAAAGAAATTAAAAGGAAATAGAAATTGAACTAAGAAAGCGCTGTAAACTTAATGAACTGGAAATGAACAACAAACTGTAATCGAATAACGATGTAAATAAACAACGAATTATGACTACATGAATTGAACAACAGGAATTAACTAATGAATCTGATCTTAACTTAATGAAATCAACTAACGAACTCTGTTGAACACCAAACCTTGTCGACAACAAACATTATTAAGCAATCCAAAGGAATAGAAAATGAAGTAAATATTGAACAACAAAGCTTTATAAGCAATAATAAGATGAATAATATCAAAATTAATATTCTTGTTGAAATGGAACAACAATGCAATTCATTAACGCAACACAGCAATAAACAATTCAACAACAACTTAATTAAATTTACAATTGTAATAAAACCAATCACAATTATCACACAACGGTAATTAAAAGAGTAGAAATACAAAAAGCGGATCGATCCACTAGGGCCGGGCCCTCAACCACCGGTGAAACGCCGCTGGGCTATTGCAGAAATAAGAAATTAAACGACAACACGTTCTTGTATTAATCATGCATAACAACGTTTACAAACAGTCGAACTCTATTTTATCAATGAGAGTTGATGAGGAATTGTGTAATTACAACAAGAAATCTCTCCATCTCTCCTCCATTGTTTTTTCGATACATAATACATGCTCTCCTTTTATAATCGGAAAGAGGAGAAATTAAATAGGAAATATGATCTCTCATAACAATATTGGATTTTTCCCAACAACTTGATCAACCAGAAAATATATTTTCAACAATCTTTCAACAAGAGCAAGTGGAATTTGGATTTGCAGCTGAGATAATTTGGAGGCCGGTCGCAACAGTAAATATGAGAAAATTGTGCTCAAATAACCTTTCATTTCTCTCAATACAGGCCGAATTTGGGCAAACCATTCTTTTAAAAAGTTAATTTGGTTCGTTCTGGACAAAACCCATGTTCCAGATTTTCTAGATTCTTCTTCATTTGCCCAGAATCTCAACTCTCAAATCACAATTTATCTAACTAGAATTTCTAGTTGAATATTTGATGATGATTTCAGGACTAAATCAAGTAACTGAAAGATTCTTAGTACAACAGTGAGTGATATTACAAAATATATTAATAAATTATCGATAAATTTATGATAATAATCACCCACTATTAAAAATAAAGAGAATAAATAATATCTATCCAGATACATAAATCATTATAAAATGATCATATGATAAATTATATGTAATGACAATAGAAGAAGATAAAAATGATGAAAATAAGGCAGCAAAAGTGGTTCATAATTATCACCAACATACTCCAACCTGGAATATATCGTATGTCCCTGATAAACTGAATCAATATTTGATATCCTCATGCAACTCAAAAGACAAAACCATGTTAATTTTTTTTCAAGCAAAGAAAATTACCATCCCAACTCATGAAAATGGATGGAACAAATGAATTTTTCCTCTTCTAAATAATGAATATTTATTTTAGCAATTCTATAAAGGCGAATAATTTAAGGCTTGCTGGATCAACTAAGCAGTTGATGTCAACCCAAGCAGCACTAGGGGCTAACCCAATATTGAATGGGAATTTTGACCTACCAAATTAATATATTTTGGGTCAATAATGCGTTTGATGGTTTCTACTTGTCGAGATGTTTCCGTTGATATATGGCACGCCATGTAATTCTTCACGGTTTGAGAGATATTCATGTTTGAAGTTTGTACCCCCAGTTAGTGGGCTAAACCCCCATGGGCTTGGGGCATGGGTCATTGAAAAGTCATAACTAATATTTTTTATGGTCCTAAAATCCCTCCCATGTTCACTTGTTGAAGCCCCTCTCAACTTAAGCATTCATATAAATTGTGATCTTCATTTCCTCCTTATGCATGGGATTTGGCCATCTGAAACAGGTCATCGTGGGATTTTCACTCTAACTTTGTTTCTACGAAGGCTCAGAAGCTGAAATTTTTATGAGACGAAGCCGAAATCTTGAGGAATCTGCAGTAAAAATTTCAGATCAAGTTGCGTAACATTTTTGGAGATATGATCTATGAAAGTAAGGGTTTTTGCAGGCTCCTGAAATTTATCTCAAAGAAGTGACCTTGGTAAAATTGTCATAACTCTCTCTCTGAGTATCAGATTGGAATTCTATAAAAAGTGACAGATAGTGCACAGTCTGTAGTTTTTTCTCTATCAATTTTAGAGCCAAATGAAGAAACAGTGACACGTGGCATGCCGTACAAGTGCACTCTGCTGAAACAGTCCATAATTAGGGCATTGTGAGAGATTGGGTATAACTCTCTCTTGAAGAATCCAAATTGGGTCAGACCTGTGGCATTGGAAAGATGAATCAGAGGGCTACTATAGGAATGAAAATCAGATATTGGGGATCTGAAATAATAGAGATACACCAGATTCAATATCGAGCTCCTAGAAGGGAAGAAAAAGCTAGATCATGTGTTGTCAAGGGTTGCAAAGGACCAGAATTTCTACGGCAAAAAAGCAAAGCAAGGTGCAGCAGAGGGTAGCATGACAAGAGCAGCAACCAAGGTGCATAACAGCAGCAAGAAGTTCATCATATGAAGTCTTCAAGTGGGCAGCATTGCATACAATCATTGTAAAGGTATCATTGTACTTATTCATTGTAAATACATTATTGTACAAATTGTACTAGTGTCTATCTGCCAAGGGTTGAAGAGGCAGTGTTGGGAGGTCTAGGATCATCATTAGGTGGTTGTGTCAAAGTTGGGGTTCTGGTCTAGTATATCTTCTTCTTCTACATCATTCTATATCATTGTAAAGTGGACCATTTTCCCTGGTACGGGAGTCCATTCATTTTTTATTCTTCTAAAGGGTGGTAGGGTGGTGCTAGGGTGAGTTGTAGCTCATTGGGTGTTGGGGCATCCGTTTAGTTGACTACTGAAGAATCTCGGGCATTGGAGCATCCATCCAGTAGGAGCTGGAGAAGAATGCTTTTCTAGATTCTAGGAAGTTGGAGCTTTGTTTTCAATTGGAGTTGAAAAGAATTATTAGAAAAGCATTAGGTGGTTTTTTTTCCCAAAGTGGGTTTCCACCTTAAAACCTGTGTGCGTTTTTGTTCCTTTTGTTTACTACTATAATTGTGCAAACACTGATAATAATTGAATATTAGCTAATGCTCTAATTGAAAGGAATACTGATACACCCCCCCTCTAAATAATGCACCAACAGTTGGTATTTAACCCCGTTCCCTTTAATAACGGTTGCGGTTGGGAAACGAGTCCATGGAGCATACCAATAATGGTGTACCTCTATTCAATGAAAATAATTATGCACTCTAGAAAGGAAGAATGGAGGTCTATCTCTTGGCGCAAGGTTACAAAGTATGAGACACTGTTCAAAATGGCTTGACACTAACCATAGATGAACAAGGTAAGAAGAATTTGGTAAATGATGCAAAAGCAAAGAATATTGCTATGAGTGGACTTATTGAATCTTCTTATCATAAGGTGGTTGGTTGTAAAACTACAAAAAATGTATGGGACAAGATTGAGAATATATATGCAGGTGACTCAAATATCAAAGACGCAAAGCTTCAAATCTATAGAGAAAAATTTGAGCAACTCAGAATGAAAGAATATTGCAACATTGCTGCATACTTTCAATACATTGATGAAATAACCAATACTCTGGAAGGATTGGGAGAGCTAGTTGACGAGAAGACTATTATACGGAATATTCTTAGAACGTTACTAGGGATATTCAACCCAAAGGTATCGGTCTTAGAATATAGTGCAAATCTGGACAAACTCAGCAAAGAGGAATTACATGGAGTTCTCATAGCATATGAAATGAGACTTGATGAAGAAGAGGGTACTTCACATCTAGAAACTGCGTTCGTTGCATCTAAGAAAACCAATAAGGATAAAAAACCTTCAATTGAAAAGACATGCACCTGCAAGTGTGAAGAAAAGGGAGATGATGAAGAAGGTCTTTCAGATGAAGAATATGCTTACTTCACGAGAAAACTACAAATTGGTAAGGGACAATTCAAAGGTAAACTTCCATTGATATGTTTTAGCTGTAATGAGGTTGGGCATTTTGCAGCAAAATGTCCAAAAAAAAGTAATGGCAACTCAAAAGGAAAGAAAGGTTTTAAGAAATTCAACAAGCAAGGATCCAAAAGGAAATTTCTCTCTAAAGAAGAGAGCTCATCATCCGATGAAGACAATGATAGTGAAGAAGAAGCCAATGAGAGAGTATTGTTTATGGCCAAGCACAATAAACCCAAGCACAATAAGCAAGAGGTATCAAACAATGAAGAAGAAGGATGGACCATAGACGAATTTTTTGAGGAAGCAATCAAGCTTATAAAAGATCTCAAGGTGGAGAAGATCCGTTCCAAAACTCTTGAAGAACAAGTTCAAGGTCTCAAAATTGAAGTTGAAGAACACAAATGCATTGAAGAGTCACTTCAAAAGAATTTGGAAGAAAGCAACCAAGAAAGGGAAGAATTAGAAGCCGAAGTAGTCTCGCTGCGTGAGGAAGTGAAGAAAGGAAAAAGTATCCAAAACTATGCCAATAACTCAAGGGCATTGGAAGAACTCATAAACAATCAACGATATTACAATGACAAAACTGGCATCGGTTACAAAGAAGAAGAAGCAGGACCTTCTACAACAAAATACAATGAACCTATGAGATCTGACATGCATGTAGACTTCATTGGAAAAGATTCGCAAGAACAGCTTTGGAAGACAATTCCTCGACGAAAATTTCCATCCAGGTATCAACATATTTTTTATGGCTACTGTTATTCATGTGGAAAATTTGGTCATAAAGCTGTAGAATGTCGCACGTACCCTAGGAACGAATACAATTCCAGGAGATCTGTCAAATATGAACCTCCCAGGGCTCAGCGAAACATCAATAGATTTTAACATTTAAGAAATAATATTGAATGTTACAAATGTCGAAACTTTGGACACATAGCCAAAGATTGCAGACTTGAAAATCATCCAGAAGAATCTTCGAAGCCACAGAATGAACGAACATGGAAGAAGAAGAAGAATGATAATTGTGCTCTCGCTCTCAAGGCTCAAAAGAACAAAGATGTGTGGTATGCTGATAGCGGTTGCTCAACGCATATGACTAGAGATAGAAATAAATTTGTATCTCTGAAAGAGAAGAAGGATGGAACCGTGTCCTTTGGAAATGATGGATCTTCAAATGTTATAGGATCAGGTACTATCACTCTTGAAAGCAAATATTCTCTAGCCAATAATGTTCTACTGGTTGAAAACATGAATCACAATCTACTCAGTGTTGGACAAATGTGTGATGAAGGACACACAATACTATTCAACTCCACGAAATGTGAAATCAGGAAAGGCGTGTATGGTGAAATTGTGGCTATAGCAAGTCGAGCTCCAAACGACATATATGTTCTGGATGAAGCAACTAAAGCATGTATAATAGCTAAAGAGGATGATATAATAATTGGTAGCAAAGATGATCGACTAAGTAAGAATTTTTCTACAAAGGTGCAAAGTGATTTCGAGATGTCTTTACTTGGTTGCAAATTGAGCATAAACGACTCATCTAAGGATGTGGATCAAAGGTTGTACAAATCTATGATTAGTAGTCTTCTATATGTAACAGCCTCTCGACCAGATGTTATGCAAGCAGTTGGACAAGTAGCAAGATTCCAAACAGCACCAAAAGAATCACATATTAAATATTCGCCAACATTGGAATATCTTCGCCAGAAGCTTGGGATTCTCCCAAGTTCTCATTAGATTTTCCTTTTTCAGAATATAAAGGGGGAGTGGAAGTGTGTACAGGTCTGCAGGACGGTTGTGTGTCAGCGCGAGTGGAAGTGTGTACAGGTCTGAAGGATGGTTGTGTTTCAGGGGGAGTTACCCTTTTCCATTGATGTCAAAGGGGGAGAGAATGTTGTAGGAAGAGGTGTCATGATCGCAGGGGGAGTACTTATGTTGCCATCAATGCCAAAGGGGGAGATTGTTGATCAGCGGTTGTCATTGATGTCAACCCAAGCAGCACCAGGGGCTAACCCAATATTGAATGGGAAGTTTGACCTACCAAATTAATATATTCTAGGTCAATAATTCTTTTTATGGTTTCTACTTGTTGAGATGTTTCCGTTAATATATGGCACGCCATGTAATTCTTCACGGTTTGAGAGATATTCATGTTTGAAGTTTGTACCCCCAGTTAGTGGGCTAAAACCCCATGGGGTTGGGGCATGGGTCATTGAAAATTCATAACTAATATTTTTTATGCTCCTAAAATCCCTCCCACGTTAACTTGTTGAAGCCCCTCTCAACTTAAGCATTCATATAGATTGTGATCTTCATTTCCTCTTTATGCATGGGATTTGGCCATCTGAAACAGGTCATCGTGGGATTTTCGCTCCAAATTTTTTTCTACGAAGGCTCAGAAGCTGAAATTTTTATGAGGCGAAGCCAAAATCCGGAGAAAGCTGCAGTAAAAATTTTAGATCAAGTTGCAAAATATTTTTGGAGATATGATCTGTGGAAGTAAGGGTTTTTGCACGCTCCTGAAATTTATCTCAAAGAAGTGACCTTGGTAAAATTGTCATAACTCTCTCTCTAAGTATCAGATTGGAATTCTATAAAAAGTGACAGATAGTGCACAGTCTGTAGTTTTTTCTCTATCAATTTCAGAAACAAATGAAAAAACAGTAACACGTGGCATGCCGTACAAGTGCGCTCTGCTGAAACAGTCCATAATTAGGGCATTGTGAGAGATTGGGTATAAATCTCTCTTCAAGAATCCAAATTGGGTCAGACCTGTGGCATTGGAAAGATGATTCAGAGGACTACTACAAGATTGAAAATTAGTTACTGAAGATCTGAAATAATAGAGATACACCAGATTCAATATCGAGCTCCTAGAAGGCAAGAAAAAACTATATCATGTGTTGTCAAGGGTTGCAAAGGACGAGACTTTCTACGGCAGAAAAGAAAAGCAAGGTGCAACAGAGGGTAGCATGACAAGAGCAGAAACCGAGGTGCATAACAACAACAAGAAGTTCATCATATGAAGTCTTCAAGAGGGCAGCACTGCATATAATCATTGTAAAGGTATCATTGTACTTATTCATTGTAAATACATTATTGTACAAATTGTACTAGTGTCTATCTGCCAAGGGTTGAAGAGGCAGTGTTGGGAGGTCTAGGATCATCATTAGGTGGTTGTGTCAAAGTTGGGGTTATGGTCTAGTATATCTTCTTCTTCTTCATCATTCTATATCATTGTAAAGTGGACCATTTTCCCTGGTACGGGAGTCCATTCTTCTTTTATTCTTCTATAGGGTGGTAGGGTGGTGCTAGGGTGAGTTGTAGCTCATTGGGTGTTGGGGCATCCGTTTAGTTGACTACTGAAGAATCTCGGGCATTGGAGCGTCCATCCAGTGGGAGCTGGAGAAGAATGCTTTTCTAGATTCTAGAAAGTTGGAGCTTTATTTTCAATTGGAGTTGAATATTAAAGAATTATTAGAAAAGCATTAGGTGGTTTTTGTCCCGGAGTGGGTTTCCACCTTAAAAACTGTGTGCATTTGTGTTTCCTTCACTGTCACTTGTAATTACACCGGAGCACACCTAAGAGATTGACCATGTTTGATTGAAAGAAATACCATCTCACTCCCCTCTCTAAGATTTTAAACATTTTAGAGGAGTTTCTGCCTTCAATAGCGCTTAACAACAGCAAAGTCATGAGATACAAGAATGTGTACTTATTCAATGAAAATAATATAAATTGGAAGAATCGAGGTCTATCTCTTTGCGGAAGGTTACGAAGTATGGGACACTGTTCAAAATGGATTTACATCAACCGCGGATGAACAAGGTAAGAAGAATTTGGTAAATGATGCAAAAGCAAAGAATATTATTATCAGTGGACTTATTGAATCTGCTTATCATAAGGTTTTGGGTTGTAAAACTGCCAAAAATGTATGGGACAAGATTGAGAATATATATGCAGGTGACTCAAATGTCAAAGAAGAAAAGCTTCAAATATATAGAGCAAAATTTGAGCAACTCAGAATGAAAGAAGATTGCAACATTGTTGCATACTTCCAATACGTTGATGAAATAACCAATACTATGGAAGGATTGGGAGAGCCAGTTGACGAGAAGACTATTATACGGAAGATTCTTAGAACGTTACTAGGGAGATTCAACCCAAAGGTATCGGTCTTAGAATACAGTGCAAATCTGGACAAACTTAGCAAAGAGGAATTACATGGAGTTCTCATAGCATATGAAATGAGACTTGATGAAGAAGAGGGTACTTCACATCTAGAAACTGCGTTCGTTTCATCTAAGAAAACCAATAAGGATAAACAACCTTAAATTGAAAAGACATGCACCTGCAAGTGTGAAGAAAAGGGAGATGATGAAGAAGGTATTTCAGATGAAGAATATTCTTACTTCATGAGAAAACTAAAAATGGTAAGGGACAAATTAAAGGTAAACTTCCATTGATATGTCTCAGCTGTAATGAGGTTGGGCATTTTGTAGAAAAATGTCCAAACAAAAGTAATGGCAACTCAAAAGGAAAGAAAGGTTTTAAGAAATTCAACAAGTAAGGATCCAAAAGGAAATTTCTCTCTAAAGAAGATATCTCATCATCCGATGAAGACAATGACAGTAAAGAAGAAGCCAATGAGAGAGTATTGTTTATGGCCAAGCACAATAAAATCAGGCACAATAAACAAGAGTTATCAAACAACAAAGAAGAAGGATGGACCATAGAAGAATTTTATGAGGAAGCAATCAAGCTTATAAAATATCTCAAGGTGGAGAAGATCTGTTCCAATACTCTTGAAGAACAAGTTAAAGGTCTCAAAATTGAAGTTGAAGAAGACAAATGCATTGAAGATTCTCTTCAAAAGAATTTGGAAGAAAGAAACCAAGAAAGGGAAGAATTAGAAGTCAAAGTAGTCTCACTACGTGAGGAAGTGAAGAAAGGAAAAAACTATCCAAAACTATGCGAACAACTCAAGGGCATTGGAAGAACTCATCAACAATCAACGATATTACAACGACAAAAATGGCATCGGTTACAAATAAGAAGAAGCAGGACCTTCTACAAAAAAATAAAATGAACCTATGAGATCTAACATGCACAGATCATTGAAAGAGACTACAGAATACTTTTGAAGATACTCCTCGAATTTAAAATTTCCATCCAGTATCAACATATTTTTTATGGCTAATGTTATTCATGTGGAAAATTTGGTCATAAAGCTGTAGAATGTCGTGACTAGGGAACCTAATGATACCCAGAGATTCCGTGATATGAATCCCTCCCAGTGGAGCAAATAAACATCAATAGATTTTAACATTTAAGAAATAATATTGAATGTTACAAATGTCAAATCTCAATACACATATTGCAAGATTGTGAACTGAAAATCATCCTAAGAATTCTCACATAATGAACGAACATGGAAGAAGAAGAAGAATGATAATTGTGCTCTCGCTTTCAAGGCTCAAAAGAACAAAGATGTGTGGTATGTTGATAGTGGTTGCTCAACGCATATGACTAGAGATAGAAATAAATTTGTATCTCTGAAAGAGAAGAAGGATGGAACCATGTCCTTTGGAAATGATGGATCTTCAAATGTTATAGGATCAGGTACTGTCACTCTCGGAAGCAAATATTCTCTAGCCAATAATGTTCTACTGGTTGAAAACATGAATCACAATCTGCTCAGTGTTGGACAAATGTGTGATCAAGGACACACAATAATATTCAACTCCACGAAATGTGAAATCAGGAAAGGCGTGTATGGTGAAATTGTGGCTACAGCAAGTCGAGCTCCAAATCACATATATGTTCTGGATGAAGAAACTAAAGCATGTATAATAGCTAAAGAGGATGATACAATAATTGGTAGCAAAGATGATCGACTAAGTAAGAATTTTTCTACAAAGGTGCAAAGTGATTTCGAGATGTCTTTACTTGGTTGCAAATTGAGCATAGACGACTCATCTAAGGATGTGGATCAAAGGTTGTACAGATCTATGATTAGTAGTCTTCTATATGTAACAGCCTCCCGACCAGATGTTATGCAAGCAATTGGACAAGTAGCAAGATTCCAAGCAGCACCAAAAGAATCACATATTAAATATTCACCAGCATTGGAATATCTTCGCCAGAAGCTTGGGATTCTCCCAAGTTCTCATTAGATTTTCCTTTTTTCAGAATATAAAGGGGGAGTGGAAGTGTGTACAGGTCTGCAGGACGGTTGTGTGTCAGCACGAGTGGAAGTGTGTACAGGTCTGCAGGATGGTTGTGTTTCAGGGGGAGTTACCCTTTGCCATTGATGTCAAAGGGGGAGAGAATGTTGTAGGAAGAGGTGTCATGATCGCAGGGGGAGTACTTATGTTGCCATCAATGCCAAAGGGGGAGATTGTTGATCAGCGGTTGTCATTGATGTCAACCCAAGCAGCACCAGGGGCTAACCCAATATTGAATGGGAAGTTTGACCTACCAAATTAATATATTCTAGGTCAATAATTCTTTTGATGGTTTCTACTTGTTGAGAGTCAGGATTTTCGCTCCATATTTTTTCACGGTCTGTGGCTTAATTATGTTGAGGCGAAGCCAACCGAAAGCTGCAGAAAATGCAGATCAAGTTGCAAAAATATTTTCGGAGATATGATCTGTGTAAGTAAAGGTTTTCGCAGGCTCCTGAAATTCATCTCAAAGAAGTGACCTTGGTAAAATATTCATAACTCTCTCTCTAAGTATCGGATTGGAATTTTGTAAAAATTGGCAGATAGTGCATAGTATTTAATTTTTTCTCTATCAATTTCAAAGCCAAATGAAGAAAAAGTGACATGTGGCACGCCGTACAAGTGCGCTCTCACAAAACAAACCATAATTAGGCATTGTGAGACAGATAAATCTCTTCAAGAACTAAATTGGGTCAGACCCATGGTATTGGACTACACCTCGAGACTACTATGGATTGTTCTAAAATTACATCAAGATTCAAATAATAGAGATACACCAGACATTCAATATCGAGCTCCTAGAAGGCAAGAAAAAACTATATCATGTGTTGTCAAGGGTTGCAAAGGACGAGACTTTCTACGGCAGAAAAGGAAAGCAAGGTGCAACAGAGGGTAGCATGACAAGAGCAGAAACCGAGGTGCATAACAACAACAAGAAGTTCATCATATGAAGTCTTCAAGTGGGAAGCACTGCATACAATCATTGTAAAGGTATCATTGTACTCAGTCATTGTAAATACATTATTGTACAATTGTACTATGAAACCATTAAGTGGTTGAAGACGCATGTTGAGGTTCCAGATCATCACAGAAGGGCCAAAAGTTGGGTTCTGTCATATTTTTTCTTCTTCTTCTGCATCATTCTATATCATTGTAAAGTGAACCATTTTCCCTGGTACGGGAGTCCATTCTTCTTTTATTCTTCTATAGGGTGGTAGGGTGGTGCTAGGGTGAGTTGTAGCTCATTGGGTGTTTGGGCATCTGTTCAGTTGACTACAAAAGAATCTCGGGCGTTGGAGCGTCCATCCAATGGGAGCTTGAGAAGAATGCTTTTCTAGATTCTAGGAAGTTGGAGCTTTGTTTTCACCTGAGTTGAAAAGAATTAGAAAAGCAATAGTGGTGTTTTGTTCTGGAGTGGGTTTCACCAAAATGGTGTGCATTTGTGTCTTCTGTTTGCTTCATTTGGCCAAACAACAGATAATAATTGAAGATTAACTAATGCTCTAAATCAAAGGAAACATCGATTCACTTCCTATCAAGATTTCTAACACAACATGTTCAACTCATATATGTATATGAAGTTGCATAAAAATGTGACATAAGTAACAGCAAACTTCATTAACCATTTTCTCAAAAATCAGATCGTTTTGATGCACGGATCATGAGATATAAACAAAATGGTTGTAGGTGATAGTGCATAATTTTCAAAATTTTATGAACTAATTTAGCGTGAAATTATCTAGGTTTGTGTATTTTAATGATACCTCCTTGTTATCCAGAAATCACAAGAATTCAGTTCATAGTTTTAAAGATATATGCAAATCAATTTCTGCACTGTATAAAAATGAAATTGTATGCCTTAAACAAGAAAGAGAGTAGAAAACATCCATCATGTGTAGAAATTCCCCCGTCCAAACTGAAGAATTAGCATGTCCTCATGCGATGCTAGAAAACAAAGAGAGGTGGTTGCTACAATCTGTTGAAATCGATGCTTGGTATAAAACAACATGGAATAAGGGAGGTGTTGAGAATGAATAAGAATATCAATGGATGATAAAGAATATTACTGACATGGTCATAAGAAATAAATGAAGGAAATCAACACTCCCCCAAACTGAAAGATGAGACGTGTCTAAAAAAATGGGAAGTGGTAAAGATGTGGAATGAATGATGATAAATAATGCTCAATGGATTTTCATGAAATTCTCATAAATTCATAATAAATCAGAAAATTATGCTATTTTGCCTCAGGTGTTACCTCCGAAAAAATGTGGAAGGACATGTAGGGACTGGCCTTTGTTGAAGCTGATGTAGGCTGAGCAGATATTGAAAGTGATGCAAAAGGTGGAAGCCATGCAAGCACATCATGTCTGAAGAATTGTGCGTGTTCGTGAGCCTTTGTTGTTAGTTGCAATAGTGTGGTCGTGCTGCGAATAGAATTTCCCCCATACTTGTTGTTCTCCTGTAAACAAATCACAATTATGTATGAAATTTTCTTGAATCCACAGTTTTAGTTTGGAATGGAAACATATAAGATGCATGAAAAAATGTTCAAGCAGAAAAAATTCTGTAAAAATGTAGTATCAATATTGTGGCAAATCAGCGAAATAGAAGAGTAGCGTACTATACAGCAATTGTACAACATGGAAAGGCATACATACTTATGATATGATCAACAAATTATCGCATTACTGAAATCAATGCATATTTTGAAATCGTGAGTAGATATGGAAATGTTTATGTAATGATTCAAAAATAAGGGAAAAGGACAGCTGATGTGAAAAAAGTACTTATGTGGTCATTATCCACATAAACCATTATGATCGATTTATAAATAAATTTCATGCATAAGAGGTTTCGAACAAAGGGTTTAGGAGCATACTCTCATTTGATATTAGATAAAGATATAAGAAAATGGTTTATCATTACTATTGATTTGTGAAAAATATGACTCCAATACCATCAGCAGAGCTCTGTTGCTCATAGGTGTCTATAACCTTGACAAAGTTTCTTTCTCACCCTTGGAACCATTATCCTTTATTTAGTCCTAGGGAAGTGCTATGTGATGTCATGATGGAGGCCACTGTGCTAGCTTGGGGACCAGATGAATCACAATGCCATTCACCAGGAAGGAGTAAAAGGTGGGCAGGCCGGCTCGTGATGAGACCTCCTGTTCCAAGGAATTTTTATTTTTCTGAGTTGTCCATTGGATCATATCCCTGGTGTGGTGGCCATAATGGGAATGCCACTTCACTTCTCCCTTATGATCATGGTAGGCTGGCTCTTGATGACACCCCCTATCCTTCATCTGCCATATCATAGAATTGTTAGTAACCATATAGAGAGTTTTTTATTTTTTTTCTTTACATATAACACTTCCCTATTTATATATAAAGGGTGGCTCAACACTCATTAAGAGTAGGGATGGTGGAAGAAGTCTGAACATCTCAATAGAGAAAGTATGTCCTTATTCTTATTCAATAAATGAGAATCGAAGAGAGTTGTGAGGATTTAGGGAAGAACCAACATGATAAAGATAGTCGATCATATTATTTTTAGTGAAAATAAAGACACAAAGTGATATAGATAGTTGTGTCATTTCCTTTGTCTTATCACTATAAAAATTTCTTAAAAATGACAATTTCTCTTGATTAGCTGATTCCAGTAACCTCTAATTTGTGTATCCTTGCATGAATTGTATGTTTGCTTTTCAAAGAGTCATGAAAAATTCACAAAAAGTCCTAGAAATGTTGTTTAAAAACAAGAAAAATGCATTCAAAAAGTGTTGTTCCTTTGGAAAAGGAACAACAAAAACAATCTGCGAAAATGCTGTTCCTTTCGAAAGGAACAACAAAAACAATTGGCCAAACTGTTGTTCCTTTCGAAAGGAACAACAAAAATTATTAGCGGAAATGCTGTTCCTTTAGAAAGGAACAACAAAAACGCTCACAACAATACTGCTGTTCCTTTCGAAAGGAACAACAAAAACACTCACAACAATATTGTTGTTCCTTTCGAAAGGAACAACAATTCCTTTGGAAAGGAAAAACAAAAATTCGCAGCAAGCAAAGTAAGTGCGGTTCAAGAAATAAAATTCTATACAAAAAACAAGCAAAGTAAAAGAAAAAAAACTTTATGTACATGTTTCAAGAAAAATTAATATTTATTTATTTATTTATTATTATTATTATTATTATTTTTATATACAAAATTGGTGTTGCCGAAGAATTGCCTTCTGTAACTAAAACTTGCATGGTGGGGTCTTTATTGTTTAATTGAAAATGGAGCGAAAACTACAATTTGGAGGGATCAACACCTGAAACACAAAAACATAAAAGAAATTAGAAAAGAAACAACACTTTATTAAGTTACAACAACGATGATGTTATTTCCTAAGGGAATATCAATCTGTTAATGGAAAAAAATGATCTTTTTGAAAAATGTTTTGGCAGCAGTGGCATGAATCTTCAAATGGAAACGAATTCTTCATTTCTTCTGTTATGAATCCTTTAGGTAATGAACTGGATGAAATGCCCTTGTTTTACTAAAATTTCTTTCAAGAATTGCTCGTCCATAAATTGACCTTCTTTGTTCTGCTAAGACCTGCAAAAAACGAGTGTTTACCTGCAATAAAACATTAAATCATAGAGAAATAGAGGTGATCGGGCTCCCCTAATCCAAGAATTATGCAAAAAACTAAAAATTAGTTACTCGTAGAACAAATCCATGGACAAAGTAAAATTAATTTATTACCTGCGGGAGAGCAGTGGCCAATCATGCTAACCTGCAGTGTTTCAATGATAATTTCTTTGTTTTTCGTTGGATTTGAGTGATTATAAAGCCAAATGAGAGCTAATTCAAAGGTTTATCTTCAATAAAAACAAGTTTTAAAAATTCAATTCTATGATATTTCAAATTTGCTTAAAACAACCTGCATAATAGAGTCATTTTTGATTTTCCAACTTAGACCAACAGTTGATATTTCAAGCATAAATTTTTCGTTTGATGGCGGATTGAACCGATTCAAATTGGAGATTAAACTAGATTAATTTATTGATATAAAATAGAAATATGTTTTGAATACAAGAAGAATTTATGGATTAAATACGTTAATGAACAACCAATAAAACATAGTTTCAAGAGTGCTGATTTATGATAGGCAGTCAGTATTTTGGTCATAAATTCCTCATAAGATATCGAAATTGAGTGATTCAAATTGTGTTGTAAACTATATTCATAGAGGAATATACCATATAAACATGTTTTAAAAATATAGTCATTTAGGTCTCCAAAAACTGACTGTCTCAACTCTGTTCTTGAGTTGCCTACTAGACACCCTGTCAATGTTTTGGTTCTAACTTTTTCGTTTCAAATCTCAATGGAGTGATTCAAATTGGGTTGGAAATTAGAAATCAAGGGCTACTTAGGATAGAAATAGGTTTTAAAAATATTCAATTTTGGTCCCTCAAAACATGACTGTCCCAACTTTGTTTTCAGAAATTTCATCAAGCCCGCAAGCCAAAAAAATGATATTCAAGCAATTTTTCCATATTGATGATAAAAATGAATAAAAATGTTTGTAGAATTTTTATTTGCAATATAATTCATCTACATACACAAATAAATTAGAATATTTATCATAAATGTTGATTTCCACAGCGTGTTGCAATAAAAAAACAACTATTTTTACAAAAATAAAAAATGTGTTTGTTTTATTTCCTTATTTATTTTATTTTCTCCACTATCCTAATTTTCTTTGAGAATCGAATATGTTTATGTATAAGAGTATTTCTAGTGGAACAATTTTAGAAATACGGCTTCTAGTATGTACATACCCAAATTTGAAAAATGCATGTTGATAAAAATTAGGGTATGAGAAGCCAACTTCCCTTGAAAAGATGGTGCCAAAAATTGTTGAAGCATAGAGTGATGTTGAAAACAAATGATGGAGTGAAACCAATCTTCAATGTATCCCTTACTTTCTTGATTTCCCATAGCCATCGTATCATGAAGTTCTTGAGCTTTTAAAATGGTTTGTTGGTGCAAACTAGAAGAAACCTCATTTTCTTTCATAACTTCTACAATTTTTGGATTTGATACATTCTGAGTCTCAGTGTAAGTTTTCTCCAATAGTGCATGTGAGATAGAATGGGTGGGAAGGGTGGGTGAATTTTCCAGTTCAACACTGTAGGCATGCTGTACTGGTTTATTATGGTGAGGGTGTGGAATGAGTTGAGCAGGAGATTGTGTAGGGAATGGAGCCTCTTGATGATGTAGTTGATTGGGTTGAGTGGATGATTTTGATAGGTAAGCAAGGTGTTGTGGAAGAGCTGGAAGATGTGTTTGTGCTACAAGATGAGGGAGATTAGTCATACAATCATAAGATGAACCATGCCAAACTTGTAGACAAGATTGGTAGTGGTTATATTGAGATTGGCATGGCTGCCCTAACATATGAGTATTCCATAATGAATTATGCAAGTAAGAGAATGGAGAGGAAGTGTTTTGAACCATACCTGTAGGCCATGATTTCCATGGTTTTGATCTTGTTGCAGCTTCTCCATCTCTTTGATATGCTACTTCCAAATTAGATAAGGAAGAGTGAGTATCTATGGGATGTTCCTTTCGGTAATTAGGGCAAAACAATTCATCAAATTCTTGATTTTTCTGAACCTGCAAAACATTCAACTGTGAATTTAGAGAGCTAATAAAATCAACTTTAAACTTTTCAAATAAAACATCGATTTCAGCTCTTATATCTCTTGTTCTTGTAGTAAATTTGGAAAAGAAAGAAGAAACTTCTCTAGAATTCTTACCAGCCTTGGAAATTCCTCTTGAATACCTTATGCACAATTCACAAACATCATCATATGATAACTGAAAAACATCAACTTTTCCTATCATATTTAAGAGTTCTAAAAATTCATCTTTGATTCCTTTAAGAAGGAGTGTTTTCAAGATCTCTTTTTCCAAATGCTTATGCTTTGATTTTTGAAGGTTGTATCGAAATCGCTCTACATAGTCCTCCAAGCTTTCATCTTCCCTTTGTATCATACCAAAAATATCTTCATTGGATTTGTAGTAGTCTTGGTACTTTTTCAAGAATATGTTCTTCATGTTCTCCCAAGTTTGGATGCAGTTCCCACCTAGGCTCATGAAACATCGGAGCGCTGCTCCTTTTAGAGTAAGAGGAAACACTTTCAACCTTTTATCATTAGTACAATAATCATATCCTCTACAAAATACTTCAAACTCAAATAAGAATTTATCTGGATCTTCATTTGTCAAACCATGAAAATTTGGTAGAGACAATGGGGGAATTATGTGCATTTGTGTCACTCCTCCTAGATATTTGATAGGGAATTCAAAAGTTGCAATGTGAGCCATTTCTTACCATAATAGAAGATGTTCTTCATGTGTTTCTTTAAGGATCCTCCTTCCAATGTTCTTGTCAATTGGTTAGTGAAATAGGTGGTGCTTACATCACCACTTGAGTGGAATTACAAGATTTTTTTTCAAAAATTCTACCTCTAAAATTCGAGAAAACGCAAGCATTCATTCCTACCTTAAGCTTTCACTCAATTCTGCTGTGAAGCGGGCCAGTGAACAAGTGTGTTTCTTGCTCGGTGCGCAGGTTCTTACCTTCCGTCTTTAATACCCAATTCTTCACAAGCAAAAAAAATTAAATATGCATCACTCTTTCTAAATGGCATACACTCTCCTCGGAAACGGCGCCAAAATGTTGAGGTATAAAAGGTATCTTTTTAACACCTATTTATCTCACATTAATTATCAATCTAGGAACAACTTTTTATTTCAAGAGTGTACTTAGTCTGAGGCAGCAATTTATCCAAGAGTAATGCTCTTCAATATGTAGTACAATGTTCTAAATGCAAGAGTAAATGGATGCTTGAAAAATAAATCTAATTACAATAACATGAACTCAAATGCTCTTAAAATCTATCTATTCACTCAACAACCATCAATCGAGGATACAGTAGCAATAACTCATTCCTCTAGAAATTGATGCAATTGAAATCAAACTGAAACAAGACAATCAATCTGGGAACGTGGAAGCAATAACCAATATTCTCTATAGTTGATAGTCCTGCGTTAAAGCAATTAAAAGGAAATAGAAATTGAACTAAGAAAGCGCTGTAAAATTAATGAACTGGAAATGAACAACAAACTGTAATCGAATAACGATGTAAATAAGCAGCGAATTATGACTACAGGAATTGAACAACAGGAATTAACTAATGAATATGATCTTAACTTAATGAAATCAACTAACGAACTCTGTTGAACACCAAACCCTGTCGACAGCAAACGTTATCAAGAAATCCAACAGAATAGCAAATGAAGTAAATATTGAACAACAAAGCTTTATAAGAAATAACAAGATGAATAATACCGAAATTAAGATTGTTGTTGAAATGGAACAACAATGCAATTCATTAACGCAACACAACAACGAACAATTCAACAACAACTTAATTAACTTTACAATTGTAATAAAACCAATCACAATTATCACACAACGGTAATTAAAAGAGTAGAAATACAAAATAGCGGATCGATCCACTAGGGTCGAGCCCTCAACCACCGGTGAAACGCTGTTGGGCTACTGTAGAACTAAGAAATTAAACGACAACACGTTCTTGCATTAATCATGCATAACATCGTTTACAAATAGTCGAACTCTGTTTAATCAATGAGAGTCGATGAGGAATTGTGTAATTACAACAAGAAATCTCTCCATCTCTCCTCCATTGTTTTTTCAATACATAATACATGCTCTCCTTTTATAATCAGAAAGAGGAGAAATTAAATAGCAAATATGATCTCTCATAACAATATTGGATTTTTCCCAACAACTTTATCAACTAGAAAATATATTTTCAACAATATTTCAACAAGAGCAAGTGGAATTTGGATTTGCAGCTGAGATAATTTGGAGGACGGTCGCAACAGTAAATCTGAGAAAATCGTGCTCAAAGAACCTTGCGTTTCTCTCAATACAGGCCAAATTTGGGCAAAGTGTTCCTAAATAAAGTTAATTTGGTCCGTTCTGGACAAAACCCATGTTCCGGATTTTCCAGATTCTTCTTCGTTTTCCCAGAATCTCAACCGCAAAATCTCACTTCTTATTCCAACGAATTTCTGAGTTGGAATATTTGATGATGATTTGGAGATCAAATCTGCAATCTAGAAAATATCTTGGAGGCTAAAATGGTGAGTGTTCGTACAAAATATATTAATAAACCATCATTTATAAATTTATGCATAATAATCACCCATTTATTAAAAATAAAGGAGAAGAAATAATATTCATCCATAAGAGCATAAATCATTATAAAATGGATTTATATGATAAATTATAATAAATGACATGATAAAGAAGAGTAAAAATGGATGAAATAAGTGTTAAAAAGTGGTCGTATTCATGGCCCAATAGTGAGAAGCCTGTAGTATTCCTCCATGTTGTCCCAAGCTCACGTCACGCACTTCCGAGTTTTCTACCAATTTTTCTAAGTGTTTGGCTACCGTCTTTTGTCAAAATTCCCCTGCAATGACTCTTTATTGGTGCTTTACTTTCCCACTCTGTTTCAGGGATGATAGGGTGTGGTGATTCTCATGATGGATTCACATTTTTCAATCCAATCTCTGCATCAAATGAAATGAATCGAGGACCCCCATCTCATTTATCTTCCTTGGGTACCCCTAAGTGAACAAAAATATCTTGGAAATGCAGTTTGAAACAAACCCACTTCTGTTGTTCTAGTTAGATGCCCTTGCATCGACTCCCGCTCTCCCCGTTAGTACTGCTAATGTTTTGCACTGCTTTTCAATATTTTATTTTTATCACTACTTCTAATCAATGGCCTCACCGTTATGAGTAAGTCTTTTCTATGACACCTAGAGTTTCTCCTTCTACAAACCTTGTAGGGTTTTTTTCTTGGAGTGATATTTCTCATGAATCACAATTTATACCTGTAATACTTAATGACAAGTACAACAAATCAAACTATAAGATACCAAAAAATGTGAAGTCAATTTTGGATTTCCTAGGAAATTAAATTTTCCAACTACAAACTTTGGAAATAAAAATATATTTTACAAACCCTATGACTAGGGTTCTTCATGAGTTTCCTAAGGTTTTAAACTATTGGATAGCAACTACCAATCTTAAATTTGCTAAACCCTAAGATGACTGAAATCTTGAGCATACATATATTATAAATACATACCTTTTCCTTTGTTTGTTTCATTGAGATTATTTCCATTTGAAAAATGAAGACAAGATGTTGGATAACCAGAATATAAAAGATAAAGGAAGTACTTAACTGAGATAGATGAGGTCTTGGTGCCAAGGATGCTAGAGAGAATTCCTCATAACGTTTTCATGATCTACATCACTTTCTTGTAAATTTTTATCCTTATAATTGTTTGTTCCATGGTGATTACTGATTATTTATATAAATACACATGTCTTATTCACTACTGATTAAAATTGGACCTCATGAAGGTGACTATAAGAGGTATTATTTGTCAACATATCTTTACTGCTACAAAACTTGAAGTTTCCCATCACCGAACAAAGGAGAAAGTTCCTTCTTAGAGACTGTATATTTTTGTTTTATGATCATGGAGAATGTTATTAGGCATGCTCTTGCATGTCATGATCGGAAAAACTGTCTTCAAGGGCTATTATGAATTTTATTAATGTCATGTGAAGAATTGTAATTGTAGACATCCTTCCTATTTGGTTATGTGGTGTACATGTCTTAATATATCAACTACTTTCATAAAAATTCTTTGTAGAGATCTCAAAGAGAGACACTTGTAGCTTTTCTTGGCTCACTGACTTGTATGGGATTTAGTTGTGTATACATATATACCAATATTGATATTGCAACTTTGCATAGAACTTATACTACAAATTTTATCTTCTAAGGTGACTGTAGCTAGATGATAGGCCGAATGATCCTTCACTCTCAGTATCCTTCCTAAGATTGAATCATTTTAATATAATTATGCTTATAAGGTGGTCTTATGGTGACTAATGTCACTTATTATGATCTTCAAAATAGTTCTATGTATATAAATGACTATAAAAAGGGTATTTACCTCCAAATTTGATGTGACATACTACTGTAATATCGAAAAACTACTTGCTCCAAGATCATCACGTGAAGGATAGTGATAGATAAACTTAGAAGTCTTGACCTTGAGTTTCTTTTATGCATAGAATGGGTTTCGATCCCCTTCAAACAACACAAAACTTGAATTCCTAAAACAAAACATAATTTATATCTCTTGAAGTGATTTCAGAGCATGTCAAGTGTGCTTATAATTTCAATCTATAGCCTAGGAAGTTCAATCTAGAGAGAGATTCATTTTCACCTATTCATATTCTTATAATGGATATTAGACTAGGACCTTCGTTGTTCTACCGTAGGTTACCAAATTATCCTTTCGGTCCTCTAGAACATAGAATATCTCTACTATTTGTGCTAGTGTATGTGCCCAAAATAATTAATCCTATAGTGTGTTGAGATTCAACAAGATGATGAGCTTAGTGAAAAGAGTCACCTTCACTAAGTGGGCCCGCAGGCTATTTTTGGTGCAAGTCTATTTTTAGACATGTCGATCATATTTCAGAAATTGCAGGATGCTATTTGTGGATGGTTGATCAAGTTGGAAAAATAGATGAAATTATATTTTTAGAATATTGGGCGAAGTCTATTTATAGATCGTCAATCTAAAATAGATGCATGTCAAAAATTATTAGCTCTTAATAATAATCAGACTCTAAACAACAACTTAATTTTACACTGGGCCTCATATACTGCATGTGGCACACAACAAATGATTGGGCTGAAATTATGCTATTTCTGAGGGTTTACTGGAGCTATTGCATGGAGGACTCAGTTAGAACTCAAGTGGTAGAGTTATGACATAGTTGGAAGAAGTAGTTATGGAGTTGTATTTAGTTTAACTCAGTTAGACTCAGTTGAGCTAGTTGTATCTAGTCTAACTGATTGATACACTAGTGAGAGTGGAGTTAATTAATTAGTTAATTAATTCAAAAATAATAACTCATTAATCAACTGAACAATACAATAGTTAACTACAGTGCATGGCAATTTCAGTGGAGACCAGTGGAGAGATAGGTGAAAGGGCAAGATAGACTATCTGTTGTGACTATAATGATGCATTTATTGCATCAAACACACAGTGGAGATGCCAATGAGGATTGTGTAGTAAATCCAAGAGTAATACGAATTCATTCAGAGCCATTCTTCAGCAGAGATTACGCAGTGGAGGCAGGCTAGCAGGTGGCAAATATCGGTGCATGGATTTGCAAGATTGGGCCTGATTAGTGTATGACGATTGTACTGTACTAAGAGCTTGTGATAAGCTTTGTATGTTTGTATGAGATTTTAATATGATCTCCATGTTACATAATATATAGTTGGGGTTTTCAGCTTCAGGCTTTCCCAATTAAAAACTGTGTTATGTGCGATTGAATATTTTTTTTTATGCTTCACATGTGTGTGCAATTAATTTTTCCGCAAAAGATTAACAAGTGGAATAGATTCAATATCTTGCATAAAGTTAAATAGTGTGAGATCAGGTGGATCTTGGACATATGCATGCTTAGTGCATATAATTTCTACATGGTATCGGAGCATTGTTGATTGAATATTGAAATTGTGAAGTGAGTTTGTGTTGGTGGACAATTCAAATTTGCTACAGAAGATTTTTGGTGCAGAAATCGAGTATACATTGAAATGTATTTCAACGGGTTGAGATTGGAGTATGCCCTTGATGGGAGATCGAATTACATAGCCTGGAAGGACAGGATGGAGGTGGTGCTAAAGGATAATGGGCTGAAGGATTTCATCGATAGCGATGTTCCTAAGCCGGGATCTAGCAATGCTGCATTACTTGATGCATGGAAAAAGAAGACTGCAAAGACAAGGAGAATTCTGTTGGAAGGTGTGAAGGACCATATTGTGTCCAGCCTTCATGAGAAAGCCACTCCATTATTAATGTGGAAGGCTTTGACATACTTTTTCCAAAGAAGAAGTGACCAGAGGAAGTTGGCGCTTAAAGACAAGCTCAGAAAAATAAAAATGGAGAAAGGCGACAATATTCCAAAATACCTCATGAAGTTTGTCCACTGCAAGGATGAGCTGGGAAGTGTGGGGGTTACTGTTGATGAAGAATACTTGGTGAGCTTGGCTCTCCTTGGGATTCTAAAGAGTTGGCATAGCTACGAAGACTCTGTCAATGGACGGGACAAACTACCAGGATGGGAGCGACTTTGGTCGGATATTGTGCAGGAGGAGATAAGGCGGGGTACCAGGGATGGATCTTCATCAAAGAATGAAGATGAAGAGAATTGTGCTTTGGCTGCAAGAGCAAGGAAAGGGAAGGGGAAGAAAAATCCTTCAAAATCCAGTGCTAAAGGCAAGAAGCAAGACTTGTCCAAAGTGAAGTGTTTTCACTGTCACAAGCATGGAAATTTCACCACTAACTGTCCACAGAAGAAGAAGAATAAATAGGCTGCTGGATCTGCAGCTGGAGATGCCTTAGCCTTGCAATTTGAGCTGGCATGCTTGGTTTCAAGCTGCATGGGATTGGTGTGGTATCTTGACAGTGGTGCGTCTTTCCATATGACAGGAGACAAAGAGTTGTTTAGTGACTTGGAGGAGAAGGACCTCTAGATGCATATAGAGATGGGCGATGATGGTCGGTACAGTGCGACAGGCATTGGGACCATTACCTTTGAGAGGGAGTCCGGTAATCCATTCTTGTTGAAGAATGTCATGCATGTTCCAGGTCTGAAGAAGAACTTGGTCTCAGTCACAATGCTGGAAGACAGGGGTTATGATGTTGTTTCCAGTGAGGAAAAATCATTCCTTCGACATAAAACA